>VXBP01005302.1:0-308330 GCA_013400115.1 Rhinopomastus cyanomelas | reverse complement strand
GAATCCTACCAAGGCACTTGATCCATCTTCCAAACAAACCTGTAGAATCTTCTATCTGGGAAGGCTGGAACTTATTTAAATGCGATCACAGTAAAAATTAATCTGGAGCTATTATTCAAATGTGAAGTTTTGTCTTTTGTTTTACTATTCCTGCATAAACAAACATATTAAAACATCAAAAGGTTCTACAGTCTTCCTTAGACTGCTAGGAAAGCTACATATATTTAGTAGTAAGGGATACAGAGATCTTAAAAAACACCCCAAAATCAAACCCCAAATGGTTTCTGAGTTAGAAACTGTAAATATTTTGATACATCCTTGCAGTTATAAAGACCTGAATATATACAGGTCTGGTTTCCAATGCAACAGGCTAATGAATTAGCCCACCTCAATCACAAAAGGTCTTCTGTAAGAGTTTTAAATTGCAATATAAGACACACATTTCTAGACTCTTCCAAGTACAGTAGAAAATGCTTCAGATATTTAAATTAAATGATATGGCTTTAGTAGGAACCTCGGCAGTGGAATTTCTGTTCTTGCCCACTTCCTGACATGTCCACCCTTTCTGCTCCCTTGTAATTGCCTGCACACTGCTGACAACAAGTAGTTCCTATCTGTCACCACCGCTATTCCTGTTACAGAGTTCTAATCCGTTAAACAGGAAGGTGGCCGAGGTAACACCCATTTACAAGAAAAGCAGAAAGGAGGATCCAGGAAACTATAGACCTGTCACTCTGACCTCAGAATGATTCTATGATTCTATGACTTAATAGCAGGGAAGGTCATGGAACACATCATCTCAAGTGCCATTGCACTTCACATACAGGACAACCAGGGGATCAGGCCCAGTCAGCATGGGTTTATTAAAGGCAGGTCCTGCCTGACGAACCTGATCTTCTATGACAGGATGACCCCAATATTAGATGAGGGAAAGGCTGGGTATATTGTTTACCTGGACCTTCAAAAAGGTTTGACACTGTTCCAAATAGAACTCTCCTTGATAAGATGACTGTTCATGGCTTGGATGAGCACACAATCTGCTGGATAAAGCACTGCTTGAATGGAAGTGCTCCCAAAGAGTGGAGGTCAGCTAAGCTGGTGAAGGGCCTGGAGAACAAATCTTATGAGGAAAGAGCTGGGACTTTTTAGATTGAAGAAGAGGAGTCTGAGAAGAGACCTCATTAATCTCGGCAACTACCTGAAGTGACGTTGTGGAGAGGCTGGTGCTGGTCTCTTCTCACAAGCAATTAGTGATAGAATAAGAGGGAATGGGTTCAAGACTAGATATTAGGAAGAATGTTTTCACAGAAAGGGTGGTCAGTCACTGGAATGGGCTCCCCAGGGAGGTGGTTGAGCCTCCATGCCTGGATGTGTTTCAAGATCGTTTGGATAGGGTGTTGAGGGATCTGGTTTAGGGGTGAACTTGTAAGGTAGTGTGGATGGTTGGACTCGATAATCACAGGGGTCTTTTCCAACCAGAGTGATTCTGTGACTATTTTTGGCATGAGATTGTGCCAGCAGAGTTATGGCTTTTTAACATGATTGGTAATCTGTTTTTAGGCATAATACTGTGTGCAGGTACATGTCTTATGGTGTGAATTCTCCAGATGAACACCAGAAGTCTTTTTCATTGACTTAAGAAGTGGTTAAAACAGTCTATGCAGGAAATGAAGTAACAAAAATACATTAATCAAAAGAACAGCAGTTCTATAATGTTTATTTTTTCATTAGGGAGTCTTTATGCTGGTTAAGTGTTGTAGCTGTCTGACTGGGAGGCCAAGCAGAAATGATTAAACTGGAATTCAAATTACCTAGGAGTGGAAAACAAAACAAGAAGGGTAGAGTAGTGAACATTTACACTTAAGCATGATGCACTGGATTGAGCACGGAGTGCTCTCTTCAGAGATTGTATCTCCCATGGCACAACCGTAATAGCTCACCAGGACCAGATGGTATTCACTCATGTGCTCTAAACCAACCCAAGGATGAAACAACACGACTGTGAGTCATGGTGCGTAACCTCACACTGGGAATTGTCTCAGCATTGGGACAGGAAGGTGGTGGAAGGGATGATTTTTACCAAAGAATCCAGGAAGTGATCTGAGGAACTACAGAGCAGTGGACCCAACGTCCCCATTCAGCAAATCGGTAGGAACCGCTGCAAGGAAAGAATGAGCAGTCACATGGAAAAATATATTGGGACATACTTCACAAACCTATTAGAAGTTTGTTTTTGAGGCATCAACAAGTAAGTGGACAAGGTATAACAGAGTGCATTCTTAAAAGTCAAGGAAGAAAAAAAGAGCTCTTGTAAAGGGAGTCTCATAGGCTAAGAAGGTCCTCCTTTGAATGAATAAGCAATTAAAAGTTACAAAAGTAGAAATGCAGAGTTTTCCCTCTGGAAGGAAATCACCAGTGCAATCCAATGGGACTTTGTGCCAGTGTCTGTGCTGGTCAGCAAAGTCCTAAATGACCTGGAAGAGATGATGAATAATGGGAGAACAGAGACTGCTGATTCCACTCCTGTTATCATAGGGACTAAAATTGAAAGCTGACTATGCAGAGCTGCCGCAGAGCACTACGATCATGGACAACCTGTGATAAAATGGCAGACAAAATTCCACATAGGATATTGCAAAGTGGTGCACATAATTACTTCAGCTGATAAGGGCTGTTCAGGAATGAAATAATGGTTTTGTGGAGATGTCCGCTTGTAGCCAGTAAGGAGTCAAAAAAGCTACTGAATTATTTGGAATGAAGAACAAATCAAAGCACACTTCAAAAATGCATGGTGTTTTAATAACATGAGAATTTTATGTCCCCTCATCTCTGATAGGATGAAAAAGACCAAGAATGGTATAAAGGAAATAACGAAATGTCTCTTTCTGAAGAACAAGCAAAGAGAGTCTTCAAGGTGGATGTGTCCTTCAACTCCTCTTCCCTGCTTCCTTTCCTTATGTCTTCCTGTCCCTCCAGTTTACTGTGCCTTCATCAACACTTCCACAGTCTTCCCAGACTGCAGACAAATGGTTTGCAATACAAGCTGTTGGGATTGTCTTTCCTCATAATCCAAGGGGAGGCTTCTTCTGATTGTTCCATACACCTTCCGCAAGGCGGGACGCGTATAACAATTCACTGCCCCTGCGCCTCAATGTACAAGGCTAAAAAAAAAATATTCTGAGTTTTTTACCTTCTTCCTGCACCATAGCTTCATCAACAAGAATTTTCTGATTATCGGATGTTGCTTCTCCAGTTGAGAAGGAGAGATATTGCTTTCGGTGCCTGGCTTCTCTGGGAATTAGGAACTGCTGTGACTGACAGTCTCACCTTCAGGTTCCTTTCAGAACTTACAGTAAACTCTTACATCTCACAGCTTATAGAAATCTAAGCTAACTCACTTAGTTAGCTTAGATGGTGAGCTGGTACTACTAGTTTGGGAATTGCTTTACTGGGACTGTCTATATAGATTAGGCAGAATGTCCTGGTGGACAGCAGGATGACCGTGAGCCAGCAGTGTGCTCTGTGGCCTGGGGTGGATCAGAAGTGGGATGGTTAGCAGATCAACAGAGGTTCTTGTCCTCCTCTACTCTGCCCTGGTGAGACAACATCTGGAGTATTGTGTCCAGTTCTGAGCCCCTCAGTTCAAGAGGGATGTGGAGCTGCTGGAGGGAGTCCAGCGTAGACAGTGAGGGTGATGAGGGAAGTGGAGCACCTCCCTTATGAGGAGAGGCTGTGGGAACTGGGTCTCTTGAGCTTGGAGAAGAGGAGACTGAGGGGTGACCTTATTAATGTTTTTATATATGTGAGGGGTGGGTGTCAGGAGGATGGAGCCAGACTTCTCAGTGTCATCTAGTGATAGGACGAGGGGTAATGGTTGTAAGCTGGAACATAGGAGGTTCCACATCAATCTGAGAAGGAACTTCTTCACGGTGAGTTTGATGGAGCACTAGAACAGGCTGCCCAGGGGAGTAGTGGAGTCTCCTTCACTGGAGATGTTTAAGATCCTCCTGGATGTGTTCCTGTGTGACTTGGTGTAGGTGAACCTGCTGTGTCAGGGGATTTGGACTAGATGATCTTTCGAGGTCCCTGATGATTCTATGATCCTTCACTTGGGTCCCCACAGCTTGAAGCACTCGTTTTTGTTTACTTAATATCAGGCACTTTTGTGAACATTGAAAACTTCGTGGAAGGCTGAGTGTAACATTGTGGAAAAAAGGTTGCCAGTCAGGATAAAAATGCAAAGCACAAGCAAGGGAGAGTGCTTTAATTTCAGATAAACAGCTGTAAAATTGCTCAGTAAAGCTAGTTGGAAATTTGTTTGTATTTCGTCCCAATTGCAAGCAGAGGTGAATGGCTATGTACTGATAAAGCCATCTGTCTTGTTGGTGCCTGGAGGAAGCCTCTGTGCCAAGGCAATATTGCCAGTTTTACAGTTAATATCCTGGTGCACACAGTACTCCTGAGCTTTGAGTTGGCCCACAGTCATTTCCGCTGCCTCGGGGCACGTCACAGAACAGCAGCTCACTTGTAATGACTCCTGCTCACAAGCACAGACTGCCTTGTTGGTGAAGGGAATGAATATCCCTGCAGGGCATAATGGCAGTAGGGGCACACCACTCCATGCACTCAGATTTGAAAGGGGAGAAGGAATAGCTACTGAAGGCGGAGTGCTCTCCTGGGTAGGTCTGACAGATAGATGACTTGCTTATCCTGGACAACAACAACAACAATTTAGTGGCTCAGTAAAAAAACAAACCTCAAAAGATGGCAAAGACTGGACTAACTTGCATTTCCAACAGATAGTTTTATGACTTTTGTAGCATTACAGGGCTCCTTTCCAGCTTTTTGGTTTGCTTCAGACTAAGTACCATGCAACAGACTGCTGTGTTGGCCATCTATGATTTCTAGACACCTATGATTTGGATCAGCCTCAGACAACTGGATCAGCCTCAAGGCTGACAGAGACAACATTTAGTCATTATTCAATAACTATCCTCTCAGAGACAGTTGCTCAATACCATCTCATATTTGCTACTTTTACCTCCCAAGTTACCCAGCACTGTCGTTGGCAAGTTTAAGTCTCAGGTTATCCATAAGCAAGCTGTTAAGCACAGAGCAGAAAACGTCTGTGAATCACCATCACAACCTACAAGGGAAAAGCTATACAGTTGTGTAGCTCTCCTTCCTTCCTGTTCACATCATCTTGGTAAGTCCCCATAGCCAGTTGGTTCCCAGGATCTGCCCACATTCAGTCCTCTGGTACCTGCAAGGTAGTTCGAGTCTGTTTTTCACCGTGAAACAGGGCAAGGCCTTGCAAATTGTGGAGAAAGCAGATGGACATGGCACTTCCAGAACAACAACAGTCAGCTAAGTCTTTGTGCCTCAAGTATGCTGACAAGGATACGATAAATATTTTTGGCCTGATATTGAACTGAGATTATTTTTGCTTACGCATATGGAAATCAGAGTTCAGACTGAAAGAAAGGCTGCTGCCAATGCATTTTGACAAACACTGCTTTTCTTCCTTTTTTCCTTTGAGTCAGGAGAGAGTCAATGATCCTTGTGGAATCCTGCAAGGCATGTTCTGTGTTAGCATAGAGTCAGAGCCCCGGTGCTGATGGCTCTACGCTGTTTGTATGCAAGTGGTTTCTGTAGCCACAGGGCAGACTGTGGTTAGTGCAATTAGAATTTCCTCAAATAAAGCAACAGAACTGCATTCAAATGCTTGTTTTGTTTTGATCAAAAACCCTCCCAAACATTTAGGACAACTAATTACATGGTAATTGTGTTAGAAATATGTTAGATGATCTCAGTTTTCTGTTTTAAAAAGAAGGTGTAAGTAGGGAATAATGACTGAATGATGCTACTTCTTTTTGACTCCCATAAAAACAGGTAGCAGTGCTCAACACCGTTTCAGCACTTTTATTAATGATCTGCAAGAAAACACAGAAACATCACCGGTAAAATTTGCAGATGACACCACAGTGAGCAGATAGTCAATACTAAGGAAAGCAGTAAAGGCACACCAAACAACCCAGTATTTGCTAATATGGACACAGTCAAAGAAAATTAATGTTAATATGGCCAAACAGAAAGTTAGACATTCAAGAGCAAGATCAAAACAGGGAATCATGGAAAGCAATAAATTTCAAGCATGCTTGTCTGCTATGATAAATAAGTCAACATGACTCCCTGTACAGTCCCGTGGCATAAAGGGGACCTGCTAGCAATGGAGTACTAAGTAGGGACACTGGCACTACCGAGACTACAAATCAAGTTCTATTTCAGCTCCAGCAAAACTGGGGGAAAAAACAGGGGGAAAAAATAGAGCGTATGTACAAGAGAGCTACAAGATCAGTTTGAAAGCCGCAGAAAATGCCTTAAATAAATTCAAAGAGATGAAGTTTAGGGCAGCAAAAAGGAGGTTGAATTGTAGTTTGACCATAGTGTTCAGAAATATTCACAGATAGAAAATAGGCGCTAGAGAGGGACTAATGGCTAAAAGTGAAGTCCAGATAAATTAAAATTTAAAATAAGGCACATTTCTAACCATGAGAATGACTGAGTACTGGGCTGAAAGAACAAAGAAAGGGGTAAGTCTTCATTTCTTGATGTCTTCAAAATGAAGCTTGGCTGTCCATGTAGAAGACTTGCTTTAGCAAAACCCGCAAATCGTCAGACACAAGTGACTTCTACTAAGTCCTGAAGAAAAAGGAACATTTATGATGGGGTCAAATAAAATAATCTCATATCCTTTTCAGTCTCACCTCTATGAATATATCAATTTACAGAGTGAGTACAGAGAAAAATCTTTCTGAATAGCTTTTGCCGTCTGGGTAACAATGTGATCTGAAGCAGACTGTAAATTATCCAGTAATAAATATACGTCAGAAATTACTGAGATTAATATATTCTTGCAACATTTTCTAATTTAGAAATTTAGAGTTGTTTAATATCTTACACATTAATTTTAAACTGGGTAATTGAATTAATGTGAAAGGGTTAAGCAGACAGGCTAATGAAACGCTGTGCCATGTACTTAAGCTTAATGTCGTTGGAAAAATCAATGCACTTTGGTCTGTCAGTCAGCAGTCACATATTTAATTGAATAACATGCCAAGTATTTTAAACTCTTTATCACTATAAATAGAATCCAGCTTTATAGTAATGCTAATAAGCTAAGATGCTTTCCTTGAATTCCAATCAGGTTTGAACATGACCTTCATTGCAAGCTCCAACAAACGAGATAAGTCAAACAACTATCATTATGTCTATAGAGATTGATCATTACTCCTGTGATTCTCAGAACAATGTATTTGCTATTGATTCACTCTCCAGAACACATGTAATGGGCAATCAGTTTGATATTGATAGCAATGGTTGCTCCTTCTCCGTGCACTTATATTCACATCCACTTCATTACTGTTACAGGAGAAGGAATAAACCACGCAGCAATCTCCTACTCAGCCTATATGAGAAGTGGTGGAGGCCACTTTCTGTGATGACTGCATGAAGGAATCAAGAGGAAAAGCAGGAAAAGTACCTCCTCAGGTTGTGCTGAGCGAGTTCCAAACACTGCTGTATCACAGCTTTTACCACTCCAAGGTAATGGCTTCCCAACAGAAGACATGAAAGCAGTCAGGGCGGTCACAGTGTCATCCAAGTTGAAGGAGCTTGCCACTGCCAGACCACCATCAGGATTAAGTGATATTTTGATAATGCAAAACATTTGTTTCCCTTTCTCTGATGGCATAAATTAGTTTTCTACAAGATTCAGAGGTCCACAATGCAGATGTTTCCATCTCACCTACCTGTTTATGCTCCTATGACAGTTGATGTAAATCACAGAACATCAGGGGTTGGAAGGGACCTTGAAAGATCATCTAGTCCAATCCCCCTGACACAGCAGGATCACCTAGACCAAGTTGCACAGGAACATATCTAGGTGGGTTTTAAATGTCTACAGAGAAGGAGACTCCACAACTCCCCTGAGCAGCCTGTTCCAGTGCTCTGTCACCCTCACTGTGAAGAAGTTCCTTTTCATATTGATGTGGAACCTCCTATGTTCCAGCTTACATCTGTTGTCCCTTATCCTATCACTAGATGATATTAAGAAGTCTGGCTCCATCCTCCTGACATCCACCCCTCGCATGTTTATCAGCATTAATGGGGTCACCCCTCAGTCTTCATTTCTCCAAGCTGAAGAGACACAGCTCCCTCAGCCTTTCCTCATCAGGGAGGTGCTCTACTTCCTTCATCATTCTCGTTGTTCTGTGCTGGACTCTCTCCAGCAGTTCTGTATCCTTCTTGAGCTGAGGGGCCCAGAACTGGACACAAGACTCCAGATGTGGTCTCACCAGGGCAGTAGTGAGGGAGAGAAGAACCTCTCTCGATCTGCTAACCACCCCCCTTCTGATCCCCCACAGGATACTGTTGGCCCTCTTGTCCACAAGGGCACATTGCCTGCTCATGCTCATCCTCCTGTTCATCAGGACCCCCAAGTTCTTTTCTTCTACACTGCTCTCCAACAGACCAGTCCCCAACCTGTACTGGCACCTGGGTTGTTCTTGCCCAGATGCAAGACTCTACACTTGCCCTTGTTATAATTAATTACATTTCTCCATGCCCAGCTCTCCAGCCTGACCAGGTCTCGCTGAATGACAGCACAGCCTGCTGGGATGTGGGCCACACCTCCCAGCTTTGTGTCATCCGCAAACAGAGGTTCTTCCATTTGTATAATCATTGTTATCCTAAAGTAGACTTGTACCACCAATCACTTAAATCAGGCATGCAATGTAAAATTAAGCCATTTTTAGCTATCAGCAGCCTTGCTTAGATGTTCTAGCATATTCTGCATTGTAGTTAAGTCTACTACACTTCCCATGTGGTATGTTGGCACCTCAGATGTAAGAGAAATTCACTGTGCTGGGTGCTGTGCAGCAGTGCAAATCCCGCATCAAATTCCTACTAGTGCAAGAAAGAAAACAGATGAGAAAACAGGCAGATTGAGGTGGGAGTACACAGATATAATAAGACAGCATTAGTCAGCACAGTAGGCAGTTGTCTTAGCACACTACTGACCTAGCTGTTGCCAAGCTTCTGGGCACCAGCATGGCACTGAGGAGTTTTAAAGCAGGAGAGGAAGATGATAGAACAACTGCTCTGTAGAGAACTGTAGAAGGCACTGTGGGGAAAAAAGGAAAATGTGTTGTTTTGAAGAAAAGATTGAAAATGTAGCAAATGGGTAATGGAAGCTAGCATGAGAGGCTGACGGGTTGAAGGAATCATCTGTGTGGTGACTGAAGGGTGGAGAAGACTGGCAAAGGCCTTGAAAGTGATGAAAAGCAGCCTCTAGTTGATTCAACCCATAGCAGCCTAGAATTAAATGAAAAGAAGCAGCATTGAACCACAGCTTCAGTAAGGTAAAAGGCAACTGCTGCTCGCTCATACATTTTACAGATATGTACACTTAATTAAAATGACTACAGACTATTAATTCTATAAAGTTAAGCACTCAGGTTGAAGGATGTCCTTACTAGAGCCATGTATTTGACCTTGAGTGACTGTGCTGCATATACACTGTTTTCAAATAATCAAATAATATAAATTTCCCCCCTGATACTTATAGTTGGGAAATACATAGCACTTTCAAATTTGTGCTTTTTCTTTATACTCACGTAGTGCTTTCCCCCATGGCTTAGCTCAGCAGATATGTATCAAAAATATACTTTTTTTTAATCTAAGAAAAACATACATTAAAAATTGCTGCATACTCAAACATTCTAATTATCTTATTCAAGAAAATTTACTTAGATGTAATGCAGAGGATCGAGTAGCTAACAGTGAAGTTAAATTAGGCACATAAACATGCACTGCAGCCCTCCTTTGGTGCAGTGCAGGGCTGAAACAATGAATCACAAACCCCACACTATCTGTGGAACTATAATATAGCTGTCACATGCAGTTGGCCTAAATATTAAGCACTATGTATTTTTCCAATAATGCTGGAAACATAGTACTGTGTTTTTCACTACCATCTGCTATTATACCTAATGTGTCGTGCACCACAACACCCATCACTGTCCAGCCTACTTCCGTGGGCTGTTTTTGTGGTGTACGTTATCACTAGGTGAAACATGTTTCCTTCAGTCAAAGACAGCTGAACAATTTTCTGCGTTCAAGCTGCCACTCACCAGTTTTTTCTTTTCTTGTCCTTTTCTAGTGTCTTTTTTTTACCAGATGCCACTTCAAAGATACATCCCACAGTGCAGAACTTCTCTGCAGCACTGGTGCAGGGGAGAAAAGTCAGCTGTCATAGAAAACATGGTGAAGAATCTGTAACTCCACAGGACTGCCAAGTGCTGTATAACATACTTGCTACTGTTTGAAGGTTGCTCAAACTTTCAAGTAACTGGATTTGTGCTTTCATGACTAAAAATGCATTTTAGCTTTAAGAGATGCTCCTGCCGCTCTGAAGAGCAGCGTCGAGGTTGTGGGAGTGCTAGCATCCGTGACTCCGGTCGTGACTGGGCGGCTCCAAGGCTGTCCCTGCTGAGACTACTGAACTGCCACTGGTTGTTTGCACATGGGCAGCCTCCACCTTCCACCACAGAAGTGGTGTGCGATTTAAAGAAACTCGGACTGCTTTCCCTGCAGTTCCCTCCAGAACGAGGTGGGATGAACTACAAATGCAGCTGAGAGCCAATCTCTTCTGGAAAATACCCAATGGACTGCACTGAGATAATGAAACTGTTTTCCCCTTTCCTTGTGACTGTGGAGGGGAAAAAGAGACTTAACCCTCTTCCCCCTGGAACTGAACTGTAACTCCCTGAAACCCTCTCCTGTTTTCCCTGGAACTGTAGCCAAAGCAGGAATCAGAGAGAGGGAGAGAGGGAGAGAGAGATGGCAGAGCCTTGCTCTGGCAGCAGAGGTGGTCTCACATGACCCTCTGGCACAATGCTGCCTTTGTCTTCACCACTGGAGTGGAGATACAGAGCCAGAGCTCTGCCATTGAGTAATCGAGTAGTTTGTCCTCTTCCACCATATGCAGCAAATTGGACTCATCTGTGAAAGCGAGAGAACTACTTCTCACTATCCAACAGGTCATTATATAGAGGTGTTTCTTCAGTAGCTTTGTGTTTGGGCACAAGAGTCAGTGTAAAGTACAGGTAAATAGAGGGTGCTTCTATGCCCCTTTGATTTGAACTACATGCTTACCCCAGAGTGCATGTGTAAAGCTGTTTGATGTAATGACTTTGTTTTGGTTTTTTTTCATATACACTTTTTGGGGTATTTCCTGTTTTCTGGGTTGTCGGTTCAATAAAATTCCTTTCTTTATAGCAACCTTGCTTCATTACCTGTTGAATTCTCCTGAGAGCAGGATTGGTGCTGGACTCGCTGGCACAGACCTGAGTCGATGCGGCCTCTGTGGAGTAACCGAGCACCATACTGCACCACTTATGGGCCAGTAAAACTCTGGAACATGACAGACTGATTCCAAATTATACATCCACAAAAAGTCAGTTTGGAGAATAAAACATGTACCGATACAGAGATCACGGCTTTGAATCCATATCCTTGCATACAAGTGTTGCATCCATTTATTCAGCACTACAGATGCCAAAACTACTTCACCCTCGGGAGTTTTCCTTATACTCTGAGCTTGGGGAAGGGACCATCACCTATGGAATCACCACCTACTCAGAGACTGATTCATCATTCACTACGCTGCTGTTTCTTCCCTATTGTGTAATGTTTGATTCTGCAGACTAGAAAGTTAACTCTTGAAGCAATATGCAGATCTTTACATTTTTCCTACTTCTAGTTAATCTTTAATTTTTTCCTACTATTGTAGTCTCTGTTCAGGTTTTAAATGCAAAACTTTAAATTTCTGTCTTCCCAGGATTTGAAACCTGCTGATAATAGTGCATGCACAGTTCAGTGTGAAGTTCTCTGATGCAAAGCCCACTAAAACAGTTCTTCCATGAATTTCACATAATACTGACATTCTTTAGACCGAACGGTGCAGAGGAAACAAAAATTCAAGGCTATATCCTTTGCAATTTATGAGGCTAGCATGAGCACTGCAGTCACTGAGAGAAACTGCTCCTGGACCATGCTCGAACCGCCTTGGTTTTTCTTCTGTGTTTTTCTTCTGTGTTTCCCTTTCTTCTCCAGCACAGTTTTGCCACAGGGGCTCTTATAGAAGGGGCAGTGCGAGGTCTTTCTGCTGGCTCTGTAAAGGGCCCATAGCTGGCAGTGATCACTGTCCACATCCCTTCGGCACAAGAGCAAACAAGGGCCATTATCTGAGACTCCTCCTGTGCAGGGGGGGATTGGACTAATGATCATCTCAGGTCCCTTCCAATACTTAATGTTCCATGATTCTGTTGAGCAACTCCATATATCTACAATGACAATCTACAACTTACCTGCTTGGATTTGGTCAAATATTCTGAACTCTCCAGCGTCTCAGAAATTGACCTTTTCCTCTACTCTTTATAATTTGTCACTGTAATAGGGCTTGTTTGATATGTGCAAGAGTCAGCTCCTATAGCAGGTCATTTACAGAGACATCAGGTATTACTGACACTAACCAGCTATGCTCTGCAACAGCCCCCAAGCTTGCTTTGCTAGGATCAGCAGATTTCTGCACAGAATGTAAGGCTCTTAGAGTAGCTGAAGTGAAAAAATGAGACTAAAAGCAATCTTTTTCTCATTATTACGCAATTTAAGTAAAGTACATTTTTGCCCTGATAAATTTTACTCACATTCTGGGATTAGACTAGTGACAGTACAAAATAATTGTTTGGCAAAGATACCGAAATCTGCTCCTTTATAGGCAGCTATTTAAAATTCAGTGTAGTTTCAAAAATTACTCCAATACCATAGGAAACGGTCAAAAACTGAAACACAGATAATAAAGAAGATCAATTAAAGCAATAAACAAAGCTGTGAGGTAAGTATGTGAGTGCTTGTGAGATGAACTGTATGACCATGTGATGGCATGTGTCAGGCTGGACTAGCTGGTGTGTAGGAAACCCACAATGCAGGTAAGAAGTTCAGAATCCAGCCAGGAGTATGACAGGCAGGGGAACGTGCGCTGGCATTTGATGTATCAGCAAATGGGGTTAATTGCATTTTCACTTATGAGCTTGTTTCCATCAGCCATGTGAGTCTTGGAAGGTTTACTCAAGGGTGTTGTTAAAGGCAGTGCCTTTAGCAAAGGTTGGAGAATCATCCAGGCCTTCAGGGACACCATCCTGGAATCCACAGGGCAAGGAGGAATCCTCAGGTCTTGGGGCTCATCCAAGGCAGCAGCTTTATGATATCCCTCAGCATACTCACGTGAATATCAGAAAATAGAGGCACTACAGCTGTTTGCATACAGTCCTAATTCAACCTAGTTGGAGTTGAGAGTATCTCTTTTGTGCAGTCCCTTGACCTCATTTTACTGCATGACATTCAAACCTTAATCCGAGGATGAAGTGACTAATTTCCTGTGGGGTCTGCCAACAGAGCATGTAGATGCTTCACATTGAAGTGATATTTCTTCACTCTCCAGATGCAGGACTAAGGCACAAAGGCTCTCAGTGACAAGTCACTGCTACAGTTCAATGCCTATGCTTTAGCAAGTCAAAAGCATTAAAACAGGGAACACACTACTAGTTTCCCCTCGGCAAAGTCTGTTTTAAATATCTTTCCTAGTAGATGTAGACCTAAGTCAAGTTCTGCAGAGCTGCACAGACCTGCCTTACCCATAGGAGCATTTTTTCTGCATCTGCAATCCTTTGGCGTGTTACTGAATTCCTTTTAACTTCTCCAATTAATGAAAAAAGAGGTATGTCTGTATTTTTACTACATGTTTTTGAGCATTTCTAAAACAATGACTTGCAATACTATGTATCAGGCAATATAATAAAAATAAGCAAAACCTCCACACGATGTTGCAAAGTCTCATCAGTAATGTAAATCCAAGCACATTTTAGAGGAGATAAAAATGTTGCCCATGTCCTATAGCTGAGGAAGCTACGTAAAAAGGTGTGACAAATGATTTGCTGTGTTACCAGGTGAATGACTGAGCTGAGAGCAAAATCTTTTTCTTCAGGATTCCAATACATTTAACAACCATGGACATTATTTACGATATCATGTACATCTGAACGTATTGACTTGCAGAAAGACGACATACTGATCAGTGAGAGAACTCAGACCCGTAATTCTGCAGTCAGTGAAGCACATTGGATTTTAACAGGTTGCGCTACGGTATAGTTCTTAAAATGCCATCCATGCACAATTCCAAACAGCAGTTTCATGACCCACACATAGAAATTCTTCTGTTTCAATAACTGAACAGTTTATTCTGAAAAAATACATTCATAGCATTGCTTAACTTTAAATATAAAAATATATTTCTCTTTTTCAGATAAACAGGTATCTCAGATAAACAAGAAAAGTCAAGAAACAAAAAACCTAGAAAGAAACAATCATTTTATAAGCAAACAATAAATAGTACACTTCTTAAACAAAATACTTGATACAGTCTTTACCATTCCAAGTAAGTCATTTATCCCGAAGTAGAAAGTTCACACCAATCCAGCTGAAGACTCCGGCCACACAGCACATGGATATTCTTGACCAATCAAACAGAAAAAATTATGTGGAGCTATGCCCTGTTTATTGTCTCCTGGAGTTTGTAACACAAAAAAATAATCCATTTGCCTGAAGATTAGAATGCGTATTGACACTACTGTTCCTGGAAAACTGCTAGTTGCTTAAGAGTCTGTACACTCAAATTTAAGCCAATACATATGGTTACAGGCAAGGCTTTATTTCTTGTTCTTCACAGGAAGGATGTCTGTAATCCAGTAGTGAAACAGCAATGTGACTACCTTGTTATGATCTGAAACAAAGAAAACACATTCCTCCTGAAATACCTCCATGACACGTTTTAATATTCAAGAAAAAACTTGTGCAACTTCAGTTTCCATTCATTAGGAGCGTTTCACTAGTTCCAATGCAGACACTGCAACTTGAAGACTGATACATATAAATTTCTAGACAAATAGGTGCATTTTCTTTTAGAAGGTAAGTTATTTGGAGGAGAAATAATTTTGATTCTGTATTTTGGAATCTCCTTTTTTTGCTGTGTAAAGGACCACTCTCCAAAGAAAAAGTAGTTAAATGAAGTTTCTAGCTCTTCCGTGAGTGGTAATTTCCTAGGCAACAAGTGAAGACTGTTTGAAACATGGTATTAACCAACAAAGAGGAAATGTTAATAGATGATGGAATAAAGTTCGTGAGTAGAAGCTGAATGAGTTCATAAATTAGGAGATAATTGCTTTGTTTTTAATTAGGTGATCACCTATGCTTTAATAATTGGTGTGAAATGGGGATTAAGTAGCCCTCATTTCAAAATGTTTCTACTCAGCAAGTGGAGCGCTGGACAGCTCCTCTCCTTTGCCAACAACACTGCAGGCTCATGAAAGGTGCGCGGTTTCCTTTTACAGAAGGCCACTGACTTTATGGCAGACTAGCCAAGCCCCCATCACAAGAAATGTGTCTCTGACTTCTAAGTATTATCTTCCCTGCACTTATGTAAGACTGTAGAGGTAAGTACTTGTTGTTAAAGACCAAATAAATGGAAACAGTAATAGGGTATTTCATTCTTTTCATCTGAGAACAACGACACCTTCAACAGCAATGGTCAAACAAGAACTCCTGGGCAGCCTCCACTTTGTATGACTATTGAAGTACACGATCAAAGGCAACTTGAAGAAGAAACCTTAATCATAAAGTAACTTGACAGAGGATGACAACCAGGCAGAATAACCGCTATCTCTTAACCACGGAGATGTTTTTGTCCAAGTATGTTTTCTTGTTTGAATAAAGGCTTGAAGATGGTACCTTACTGTTGTTAACTTTTCTGTTTCAATCTCCTTAGCAATTCTCTCTTCCTGAAAAACTTTTCAGATTCTACCACCTTTGCTTGATAAAGACTGAAAATACTGGGACACAAGAACATAAAATAAAATGGCAAGTTTTTTCTTCATTGTTTCTTGCTTCGTTTGCTTGAACCATGATTCCCAGTCTGGATAACATGCAAAGAGATGTAAAGGAAATTACAAATGTTTTGCATCTTATCGTCTGGAGACTTTGGGCAGTGCATAGCATTGCTCTAAAGGATCTGTAAGAAATTACTAAGGAAGCGATTTCAGGCTCTCCCGGCAAAAACATAAGCTAATTTCAAAAATTACTCACAATTATGCACTGTTTTTTCAATGACAAATACATTCATCAGAAAATTCGAGTAGTTGCATGGATTTGTTTCCAATTTGTTTGTGTTATCTCTCTTCAGTTTGACATTACTGTCATATAAAAGTAAACAAGACTGCAAAACCTAACAGAATTCCTGTGTTCTGAGAAGAATTTAGATGAGGCCTGTAAAGAATGTCCTGAACGTGGTCATTTCAACAATTTCATTTTTATTTAATCAATGGAAGCTGAATTAGGTCATTTAATAACAGTTATATCATAATAGAATCATAGAATCATTAGGGACTGTAAGGGACCTTGAAAGATCATCCAGTCCAACCCCCCCCCCCCCCCCCCCCCCCGGGGAACCTCGCCCGGCGCAACNCAACAGCCCAAATTCCCTCAGTCTATCCTCATAGGAGAGGTGCTCCAGGCCTCTGATCATCCTCATGGCCCTCCTCTGCACTCGCTCCAGCATCTCCACACCCCTCTTGTGATAAGGGCTCCAGAAGTGGACACAGTACTCCAGGTGGGGTCTCACCAGAGCGGAGTAAATGGGGAGAATCACCTCCCTTGATCTGTTGGCCACATTTCTCCTGACGCAGCCCAGGATCAGGTTTGCCTTCTGGGCCGCAAGTGCACGCTCATGTTGACCTTTTTGTCCACGAGCACCCCCAAGTCCTTCTCCTCAGGGCTACTGTCCAGCCAGTCACTGCCCAGCCTGTATTTGTGCCTAGGATTGCCTCGACCCAGTTCAATATTCCTGTCAAGTCCTACGTAGTTTGCAAATGTGTATTACATCGAATGAGGTTGATTATGATTAAGAGCATAGAATCTAGGGTTGGAATTAATTATTGAATGCAATGAAGGATTTATTTCAATGCATATGTACATACTCCTTCTGGGTTAAGAAAACAGATTTTGGATATTGCCTTTCCTGTCATATTCTTTTCCCAAAATCATGTTTCAGACTGTAAAGGAGGCAGAGAGAAACCCCTTACCCTAGACAACATTTTTTTCACTGCTTAGGGAGGTTGAATTGTTAAGAGCTATTGGTCTAGGTTATTCTTATCCTAATGGCTCATTTGGACAAAGTCTCCTGTTGCTGCAAGAGCCATGAAGGCCCAGGGCTGAAACAAAAGATTTGGGTGGGGGACTTCATAAGGGGGTTTGTTTAGAGGGAAATGTCAGCAGCATTCTCATCTACCCTGTACCCCAATAAAAGACTCTGCACGGGAGCAAGCAGAGCTTTTATTTTCCTGGAGTCCTAGAAGAAGTCTCTCAGGGTAGGTAGCTCAGCCCTGGGGCAGCTGGCCCTGCTCACCTGTGCTGGGGCTGGGATGCAGTCCTGTCTGCCTGGCGCCAGCTCTGTCTGCAGCCAAGTGCAGTGGCAATGCATTTTGTCTGTGGCTGGAGCTATGGAACCGTACTGGCAAGAAGTCATTCTCCCTGACAGCATGGCAAGGTGGGTGGGTACAACAAGAAACCACCAATGCTGATTCCACCCCACATCGAGTCAACCAGAGCTGCAACGGGCACCACATGCCTGGGAACATTAGAGCAGTGAGTTAACCCTTAAGAGGAAAAGCCCCGAAAACCCAGAGAAGGAGCGGGGTGGTCCCCGATGACTTTGCCATGTGGCCACACCATTGTGTTCTTGCCACATGGCCAGCCATGCAGCCGCCACCATATCTGACTCAATGAACAGCAGGAGGGGAATCTGTCACAGTTTGTCACTGAGAAATCTGGAGATGCTTAAGTAAGGAGGAGAGTGGAGCACTGAGGGGCATTCGCATTCTTCAGATGATGGAACTGTCCATGCAAGAAGCAGGAAAAAGATTTGTAACTCTTTCAAAATGTTCTAGGGGTGGCCATCCCCTGTTGCTGCATAGTGTGTGCCCCAGAGGATCCGGCCTGAAGCCAAAGACCACTTACAGAATTCTTTGCCCATTTTTTGTGAGAATGTGTGTAATAGCATTGTGATGGAGACAGTGTTTTGTGTATTTTAACCTGCTTGGGTTTTAGTTCTTTCTGTGCTTAGCTATAGATTTAATACACTTCTTTTGTTCCCCCAAGCTCCTTATTGTCTGATAAATTCTGTCCAAGACCTCCCTCAAGACCTGGCTGCCTTTCTTTCTGTTTGTGGTTTTAACCTGGGACAATACTTCAGATCCATCAGAACCTTAAAGGCTGTTATACTTTATATATACATTTTAAAGAATATTTATGTACTTCTGTAAGAGTGTCTTTTTAGAAATGCATCAGCTATGAACTGTGCAGGCAGGATTTCCCTCTTCTCTGTGTTTTCACATGCCCACATGCAGTAGACACCAGTCTTGACTAAGATCTTTAACCACTACTACATCTTGTAAATTATTTAATGTTGTTAGAAGCAATAGCCTTTTCTTTGAAAGTTACTGTGAAGCTTCTGATGGCTATACTCTTACTTTGCTACTGTATTTCTATCAGTTCAGCTGTTACTCTAAAGAATTAGAGCACTATCTGAACTGGTTGGGATTCTCTCATGCCATAACAATTCTGACAAAATTCTTTGCAAGGCAAGAAAACTCAGCGTATCTTATAGATTTGTTTGATACTGTAACAAATGTGCCAACGACAAGTTAGAGTGACTATTTAAGTGAAGACTACTTGGAAATTAATTATTATACCTTCTATGGACGACATGCTGATCCCACATTCATGTGAGGAAATTCTACTAAAAATATAGAGATTACAATAGGGAACAAAGGGAACATGAATGAAATCTGACTTGTGCCTCAGGGATGCAAAGATTTAGTAACAACAATTTTTCATTTTATAAACAACTGTATCATTTACTATTAAGAGTGACTTACATTTTTACATAGTCAATATTATGGTTTTAGAAACTTAAAGCAGACAATTATATTTATCAAAAGCAAAGCTGTAAATGAAAATCTGTAATGCAATATTCATGTCTTAAAGAAGCTATGTAGGTGACTGAGAAAAATGAAACAGTGTACTTTAATGATTCTCATGAACGTAAAAATTAATCCTTAACTGGATGAGTGAAATCTCCAAGATAGACAAGTTAATTCCTGTGATTAAAATGTCTGGAAATATAATGTCTTTAAAGTACACTTTAGAAAGGATTAGATCTTAAAACACTTAAGATTTAGAAAATACTCTTATCAACATGAGTACTCTTCATCCTATAGTTGCTGCAAAATATGAAAAGTTTCTTCACTGAGTCTAAACAAGTAAGAATAATGAAAAATCACTGTATTTTTAGTGGGACTTGTGCTTTCAAATCTTGTGTAAGCATATATTTCCCACTGTACAATTTTTTACAGCTTTCAAATAAGAAACCCTGTCACAAATCTGAATTTTAATCCACACAAAATAAACATGAGTGAATAAGCATGAGTGAATGGTACCTACCAGGAGGCATCGTGGATTGTTCTTGGAATTGTGTCAAAGCATCCTTTAATCTCTCAATATCCTGTAGCAATACCAGGGATTTCAGCTGATATAGAAGAGTCACATCTGAGGAAGAGACGGTCTTAGATTCAAGACAATATAAAAGCTCTTGGGCAGTTGCTGAATTTACTGCAGAATCTGTTCCTGCAGATTTACCTGGGAAAATAAATGGAGAGCCACATTAAAAATACTGTGAGCACAGAATTTTCCTAAGTATACTTTATTTTCAAAGGCAGCATTTTCCTTTTAAGTACAACAAATAGCAATGAGCAGCTTGCTCCTTCCATTTACTGATAGATCTTAAAACGGTGGTGAGGGAAAGTATCAAAGTAAAAAAGTAGAAGAGGCAATAGTTTCCATATTCACAGAGATGCCAGAAAAAATCTAAACTTTCAAGATTAACACGGGAAGAAGGTGTGACACAAAAACTGTATGGTGGCCAAAGCACTGTTGTGTTTGTGTGCTACACACTATGTGTTATAAAAATGCACAAACTTGTGGTGACAGTGAACAACTCTGTGGAACCACTGCAGTGCACTTCTGGAGGCATCCAACTGTCTTGTTATTGTACTTTAACATTTTTATTTTAAAAGCAGAATTTACAGCACGCAAAAGAGCAGAAAAGGACATACATTGATTCTACAGTAGTAAAGCGTAAATTCATTCTTCTGTTCTGGTAACAATGCACAGTCTGTTCCTTAGTTTAATTCCTCTGGCTTTTACCAGCAAGTGAACTGAGAACGTATTTTTCCTGATTCAGCTTTCCAACCTAAGTACAAGAAGTATAATCCAATGTGACTATTTGCAAATACTGCTAAAACCAATGGCTTCCAATTTTATTTAAAAAAATAGGGAGCATTAGGGTCATTCAACTAGAAAGGGCAAACAGCATAATGTCAGACCTACACATAAACTGAGATTTGCCTAACAAGAAAGTTAGTAACGCTCTAATTTATGGATGTGACACCTTATCTACACATGAACTTTCTTTTACCTCATATTTATCTGTGTGGGTTCTGTCTCAATCCTCTGATCTGCAGGTTTAACTGCAGGGCCAGTCAGTCTGTCAAACTGCTAAATCCTAAACTTGACTTCCAGGAAAGCTTAAGATAACATTTTTTATTAAAAGTCAACATGCAACGTAGCTGCAGACAGCTGATGAGGATCATATATTCTGGATCACGTACTGATGGCAGAACAGCTAACTTAGTTTGCAATCCTGCTCAGTGCCTCTGGAGTTGCACTACTGCAGATGCGTGTAGCTTAGTTTACATTTACTTAGCCATACACTTAAGCAGGGAAATTATTATTTTTGGTGATGGAAAACCATTAGCCAAAAAGTGGGATGGGTTTCCAATGCTAGGCTTAGTGTGAAGGGTTGACACAGCAGAAAAAATTCAACAGTAAGCAAAGAAAATTGTGTGTACAAATCTTGAGAAAAAAGTTAACATGAACTCCCTAATGATATTTTAACAGGGTTTTAAAAGTAATTCTGTGGTCTAAAGATGCATTTATGGAACTGAGAGCTGACAGCTCTGGCTCAAGGACTTACACAGGTAAGTAACACTAATGTTTAATACTCTTCATTTAGCTCCACAAAGACAGTCAAGGCCGTGTACTTTGAAAGATGTTTCACTGTACTACAGCACTTCATTATGTCTGGTTGTGGTTTGAGTTGGGCAAGGGTCTGGTAAACAGGGACAGGAGCTAAAATGAGGCTTGTAAGAAGTCTGCAAAAATCAGAAAACTCTTCCCAGCTCTGGGCACAAACCCACTTGGCCTCAGCCAATCAGGCCTCTGTGAATGATTTTATTTGGGTGGAGAAACTTTCTGTAGGCTTTTGGGTTGGTTTTTATTTTCCCTTGGGGTGGGGTGTGGTTTTTTTTCCCCCCTTTGGGGAACTCCCGTTGTTCTTTGGGAATGGGAGAGAAGAGCCACACTGCCACCCCAGGTCCAAAGAAGAAAGAGAGAAGAGTCCATGTGTACCAGCCCTCACTTTGGAACATGGTGAAAGGTAGCAGTGAACTGAAGTGGTCCAAAGCTGAGAGCTCATGTTGAAGAGAGCTGGTGTGGAAGAGGTGACAAAGTTCTTAAAAGAGAAGCTGTGACTTGGAGAGACCTGCAGTGGAAAATGGTTTTTTAGTGCCTCAGCTGCAGGAACAGCAGTGTGTCAAACAGTGACATCTCTGAGGATATTTACGGCACAAACACTATACAAGTAGCTTTTCAGGAAGGTAATGGAAGAAACATACAGTAGGAATGTATCTGATTTTAGTGGCCAGATGAACATTCTACAAGCATTTAGGGATAGCATCCATGCAATCTTCTTTATTGTGCTACGTAGCACCACTGAGCATCAGCTTACAAAGTGCTTTATGCCAACACACTGTCTCATGGCCAACGTTACCTTCCCCTTTCCTCTTGGATGCTGCTGTTTATATTGTCTTATACACCACAAATTAATATCCTATTAGGAAGCATAATCTTGTGAAAAGTAGGTTGGTTCAGAGCTAGAAAGCATGAAAGCAGTTTAAGATATTAATTATCACCTTCATGTGAAGCTATCTGAAAGCAATCAATCCTGAATGTTTGCTTGCAGTGGAAAGAAGAATTTGGTCCATTTTCACCACTACATTTACCCCCAAATGCATTGGGATGTTTTACAGAAGAGCAAGAGATATGATGTGCATTTTTAAAGACAAAGAAACAAACAGTTTAGGAGTACAGGTTTTTTACACTGATGCGATTCTTACATATTCATATGCACAGAACAAAGTGGGACAAATACTAAGAACTCATATGTCTTACTGAGTTCAAAACAGACACTTCTCTACTAGATTTGGCATCCTTTCTACCCAGGTGATAAGTGCACACCTATTTTTCCATACATGGTAATACTTATGAAAAGAAAGGAAAATAAATAGTACATACTGTCAGCAAAATAAATTTGTTGTGTTGCCTGCAGGAAGTCCAGAATGCTATCAGCCTTTTCATGTATGTCTTTTAAGCCTGCTGCTTCTTCTCTGTTGTTTTTGTCAGGCTGATATGTAAAATCCACACCGGTAATTTTTGTTACCAAGCCAGCTGCCCTCATTTTTTCTTTCTGACGTTTCTTTTTCATTTTTCTCTTTCTGTTTCTGCTTATTTTGGGACTGTTGATCTGCTGCGGCTGTAAATTATCTTGAACGGGAGTCTCTTGCATTCCTGATTCTGTTTTTTCTCCATGTAAACTGGAGTTTTGTAAACTTCTCTTTTGTTTCTTCTTTCGAATGCGCTTTCTCTTGGTTTGTCCTTGATACTCTTCCTCAGCAGCTTCAAAAGAGACATGATAGTTGTAAATTAGAAGATCTGCAATAAGCATTTTAAAACTACATACAATGAAATATTACTCCCTTCAAATTCTGGATGTCTGAGTGGCTCTACTGTTACTTTTATGTGTAGCATGCCTTTCAGTGCTGCAATGTCAAAGCTAACCTTTCAGAATGCATTGAGACAACCCTTCCAAATGCAAAAAGACATTCTTTCCTCTTCTGCTTTCAATAAAGACTTTACTCTCCTTCCTGCTACTTTATATCACATTTACTTTAAGGCAGATAACATGTTTCTACACAAAGAGTGAGGTCAACAGAATTGGGGCAAAAAACAGGGCAGGCTGGGGCAAAGACATGAGAGAGCTCCCCACGAGACCTAACACCCGGGGCTAGTAGCAATTCGATGACAGTGCTTATGCCAGCAATATCCCTCCATAATAGTGCAGTGCTTTACAAACGCCATGCATCTGATTCCTCTATTTGCTCCTCCTTAAACATCCTCATCCTCTGGGATATCTTACTGCTAGCTCAGCTTTGGACACTAACTTTATAGAAAAAGCATGCGAAGCATCAATGACCTTGGCAAACAATCTCTGATCTCCTTAACAGCCTATACTTTGGTTCTGTCATTCCCTTGCTACATTATAATTTCCTTACTAGCTAATTCAGAAGGCTCAAATGTCACGGGAAAGGAGTCCCTCTTGCTCGCCAAGTCATCTTTTATGTTCTTTACTCAGATATTATCCCCAAACACAAAACCAGTGATCTACAGTAATTTCTGACCTGGAACGCTTTTCGTACTTGAGTGAGCCTTCCTGGCACTAGCAAGAGAAGACTTCCAGAATCCATCCTCCTTTCGACTGCACTGCTGCATAAGTCTGTTCTCATGCCTACAGTGACTCCTGTCTAATTCAGTGAAATTCCCTCTTTCATGGTCTAACAAAATCCTCATATTGAGACATTATGGAATGCACAACGTCAGTGATCTTCCAATGTTTGCTCTAGAAAGCAAAGCCATTTATCCTTTCCTCAACCTCTACCTACATGCTTCTAAATTTCTCACAGAGAGCTGAACTTGGTGCTCTGATTTATCTGGTTTTATGCCATTCTCTTAAGGTTATCTTTGCTTAGCTAACGTTGGTGTAAGGCAGGAGATACACATGAAGCCCAATGCTTGTTTTCAAATGATCTTGAACTGCATCTTCAATTCTCAGCTTGTTTGACTTTCTTATCACTCCTCCCACTACTAGTTTTTGCCTCTATTTTCACCATGGTTGGCAGCCCTCTCTTTCATTTGTTTCTTTTTCTGTCTTGAACTCTGTCAGCTCTGAACACTTTCTCTCTTTAAATATCACTACAGGACTTTTAGTTCTTTAGCTGACAGATGACTCACTGCAAAGCAATTTTCAATACTTTCTATGAAGAAGGCTGCATAAAAATAAATTTGCTGTATTGTAATTGAACGCCACAGCATGGTAAAGACACATCAAATGCCACCTCGTACTCACAGTGTGAAATGTTTTGCGTGCGCAGTATTTTAGCTAAATATCTTTATACATGATTTGAACATATGGGATGTGGGGAAAACAACGTCTGTGTCCAACTGTAGGAATAAAATATCAGAACTGAAGGCAGATATGAATGGTGAAAGATGCTATAAACAAAACAGCAATGTTTCATCTTAAGTTCTAATTTGGATTTTCATGGGAATATTTGTGTTACAAAAGGGTGAATTTCACTGTAAACATAGATACCTTGTTCTGTAAAGTTTCTTAGCTCTCTGTTAACCTGAACTACACTGTTTGATAAATTTAAGTTACTCTAATATGTGCTCTCAGTGAAGTGGCCCAAAGTGGTCTTCAGGCATCCAAGAATTGCTAAACCTCAGCAAAACTCCAGCATGTTGTGCAGCCACACACTCTCAACTGGTCTGAAGCCACTTGCAAAAAAATGGTGCATGTGGCAGAACAGGGTTTATGACGACAGAGATTTTGAGTCGAATCCAAACATTTGCTTATTCTTGGTAGTTCAGGACAGCACAATGTCTGAACAGAACAGGGTGAAGCTATCAAAAGGCAGAATGAATGAAGTCTTCCCATGGATATGTTGTTAAGACAAACACCTGATTGAAAGAAGAGCCGTGCTTAGTTTCTTCCAACACAGAAAACAAATCAAACATAACTGTACCTAGGCCTCTTAAACTGCCAGTCCTCCAGCAGATTTTCTCATTCTTCGCCCCATGCTTTAGCATCTCTTTAGTATTTACTGCTCTGTGTGTGGGAGCTATTAGTGATGCAACATCAGGAGCAGAAGAAATTAGATGCTGAAAAATGCAAAGCAATGCACACAACAGGAATTAATTTGAGCAACTTGCTGCTAGGGTTAGAGTGAACTGTTATCAGCTCAGGAAAACCTAAATAAATGCCAGACCTGTGCATCAGTATGGAAAGCTCAAAGAAAACACTTTCCCAGTGGGTATCAGTGATCAAAAGAGCAAATACCTTGTTTGCGTATATAAGAAATAGCATAGAAAATAACAGGAAAAATATTCCAAAACTATTACACAGATCTGTGGGGCTCTTCAAGCGTGAAATGCTATGTTTCTTAGCATAACCCCAGCAGATCAAGACTTTGGCAGATAAGAGAAAGACTCTCACTGAAGTTATCAGAGAAATATTTGTTAGATTTTACTTGAAAGAAAAGGTAATAATGTGGGCTCCTCATGCACGAACAAGGTGAAATCTAATTAATCTGAGCAGTTTCCCAAGCAAATAGAAGAAAGTAAATACTTGCTACACAAACAGTGCAGTTAACTTATTGCATTCATGTGTGGGGTATGCACAGCAGCCAAGAGCTTAATGAGATACCAGAGAGCTGGCTGTTTGTATAGCCAGCAAGACTACCCGATTATAATTGCTGCAGTAAAAAAAAGAATTGTACAGAAATACAAACCATAATGTTAAGGTCACAGCACACACAATGCTCTTAACACATGACATGTTCAGTCGGATTCACCTCCCACAGCTTCAGCTGTAAGAAGAAAATACATAGTGCATGCTTAAACCTACACTTGCTCTGAGAAACAGAGGCACTAGCATCTTCAGAGAGCAGGCTACCCCCACCTAAGCCATGGGCTGGGAATACAGTTGCAAGGTCTTGATCTTTTTCTCTTCCCTCCTCCTAAGTGCAAAGGAAATGTAGACAACGAATTTGGATGAGATGCAACAACTGAGTGCAATTAGTGTCTTTCAAAAAAATGAACAGCATGGAAGAAGGTGCTTTGCAATACGAGTCTGCCCAAACTGATTTTTGCTAATTATAAAATCCGTAATTTTATGAAAATAAACTATTCTAAAAATTGATGGATTCCTTACATTTCAAACTAGTAGCAAGACCTGACAAAATTTCAATAGAATTACAGAATCACAGAATAATTTTGCTGGAAGGAAACCTTAAGGGTCATTGTAGTCCAATACCTTTGCAGTGAGTAGGGCCATCTTAAACTAGACCAGGCTGCCTGGAGCCCTGACCTTGAATGTCTCCAGGGATGAGGCCCCTACCTTCTCTGTGGGCAATCTGTTCCAGTGTTTCACCAATATTGGAACACAGTAGGTTCCAATAATTTTTCCCACTGACTGAAGAGGTTTGTTATGTCAAAGCAGTATAAATATAATGGAGGCAGGAATATACACTACACAGTGTTAGTGAGGTGAAGCATACTTAAGCTTTTAGACCATACTAACTATAGCTACAACTGTAGCTACAGCTTGCCCTAATTCTGCAAGAGCTGATGATTCTTGTCCTTCTGTTCCATAATGGTCTGCAACCTCTCTTTCTCCTAAGACCTAACTCTTGTGACTACTCTACCTAGAAGTGGCTGGATTTTTCTTATAATCTGATTATCAAGAAGCAATTGTCTTTAACCTGTTTAGTCTGAACACGCTGCCCTCTCAGACTGAGCGAGGTGCCTTCAGAAGGAACACCTGTATACATTTTCCAGCCAGTCATAATTTCATAAGAATTTCTTTCAAGCTTAGCTTCGTAGCAGAATCACAGAATGTTAGAGGTTGGAAGGGACCTCAAAAGACCATCTAAGTCCAATCCCCCTGCTGGACCAGGGTAAGCCTACAGTACTGTCTCAAGATGTCCTACATGGGGCTTGAACCCATGACCCCAGGAATTCAGAGTCCCATGCTCTACCAACTGAGACAACCAGGTAGTTAGTATAACCTTCTATAGAACTGTCTAGAGTTAAAAATAACTGGTTTTGGGGTTTTTCTTCTTCATTTGTTGCATTATTTTTAGTGTAGATTACCCTCCTCATGCGGCCGTGTAGTCACTGTAGCCTGACTGACAGAACAACATGGAAGTTGGAATCAGTAGCCTGAAAAGGAAAGTCACCATCAAAAGTCATGTTCTGAGAGCTTATCTCATTTGCTCTGCAACATTAAAATGTTTTCTCCATGTAAGCTGTATGTGTCCTTACAGAACAGAGGTACACACTCCAAATGAAACAGAGTACTCTGTTTATAAATACAGTTTACTGAATTCTGGCCATGAAAAGAGAGCACAACCAGTTTATAACTTCAAGGACAAAGAGAAAATACGAAACATGCCAAGCCTCCAAATAGGATTACATCTATTGATTAACTTCTATTATATTAGCAAGTTATTTTGTATTCTTCACTAGGGCAGCTTGAAGCACAAAAAGATAAAATGCAAAGCTTAGCACAGGTTAACGGCAACAGCTGATAATTCCTCATATCCAGACGAACCACCACTCTGAACACACTGCTGGCAACTCTGTGACTGAAATGTTGAGCTTCCTCAAGTTGCTCTGTGTTATTTCAGTTCCTTCAGACAACAGCAGAAGGACATATTCAGGTAAAGCATTATATAATACAATGAAAAACGAGAGACTATTTACTTATATGTTCCACAGAGTGCCAAACTGAAAGTTGGCTTTGACTAACAAATAATCATAGAATCACCATGGACTGGAAGGGACCTCGGAAGATCATCTAGTCCAATCCACCTGCAACAGCAGGATCACCTAAACCAAGTCACACAGGAACTTATCCAGTCGGGTCTTGAATATCTCTAGTGAGGGAGACTCTACAACCTCCCGGGCAGCCCGTTCCAGTGCTCTGTCACCCTCACCATGAAGAAGTTCCTTCTCAATAATAAGTTAACATAATAAGTTAGTGATGCTAGGGATTTTTTTGAAGTCAGGTCTCTAAATAATATTAGAACAAATCTTAAAACAGCATATTATAAAAACACTCCCAAGCCAATTAATTAACACAGACCAGAGTAAAGATAGCCAAAGAATATACTCTGAGCTTTAGAAATCTCTATAATGTGCTGGTCATGACTCAAGTATTGCAGCTGGCTCTCCTGCTCAAGGATCAAATCCCACAATAGGCTTTCTGGATGATGTTCATGGCAATTTTGTTCTTTTGCTCAGATGAAACAAGACATGTGACTTTCCTGATTTTTCATCCACTTAAACTCGTCTTCTCCCTGACATGCTGATGGGTTTTCCATAGTGTACCAAGCAGCCAATATGGACATATTTAATTTTTGTTTAGGATCTTGCAAGGAAAAAAAAAAAAAAAAGGTAATTTTTGGTGCCAATTAAAATATCAGCAGCTGTAATTTCACAAAAAAGAAAAGCTGTACCTAACAAATGCAATAAAATGTAATGAATCATTATAATAAAAGCAATACTGAAAAGACCTCAGGAGTACAAGCTGATACTAACATTTTTACACTCTTTTTTTGGTGGAATTAGCTTCAAATAATAATTTGAAATCAGAAAAAAATCCACCACTTTGATGGTGATCTTCAATGAAGATAAGGTGAACTTTGGATTTATACAGTGGTGTAATGATGATCTTACTTTTGTAGTTTTACCCTAACAATTGCCATAATTTTATTTGCAGCTGAGTGCTGAAATATTGTTTTAACAGTTATTTATCATACTGTAAAATCTTACTCCTGCTTGGTAACAGCCAGCTCTGAGCCCACCATTCTGCAGGTGAAGTTTGACTGGACATTTATTTCTACTTGCATCACTTGACAACTACCTAAAACATGTTTAATCTGCCATTTTTAATTAAATGATGTTCATCCAGCTTTTCTCTTTAGTGTAGTCAGTACCTGTATACCCACCAGGTAATATCCATTCTTTTTACTTGACCATCTGTGAAGCAGAAACATTCTGTTCAGGCCTCCTTGTTCTGAGAACTGCTGCATTCTCTTCATGGACTTACCTAATATGTGACTGACTTTCATGTTATTTCTAGGTAACCCCTCCATTTAGCAGCTTTATGAAAACTTTTGTGGAAAGCCAAGGAAACCACATGAACCCTAAGCATCCTTATTCACGTATTGCCTGGCTCTTCAAATAATTCTAAGACACGTGACGAGCTTCTCAGATCACAGGTTTTCGGGCATCCACAAATCTTACTCTGCATTGTAACTTGTGCTGAACTGCACAAGGCAGACACCAGGACTGCAGTTCCCTGGATGATTTAAGAACCGTTTTAAAAAACTGACATGACACTAGCTGGCCTCCAAGTCTCTGGTAACAAGGCAATTTGAAAAGCGAGTAGGTATGCATCACTGTCAGTAATGTAAGCAATTTATCTTGAATTCTTTCAGAAATTAGAGGTGAATAAAATCTTGTTATAAAACAATGCTATTTTATAATTTATTTTGTTGGAGGACCATTACATCACTACGAATTCATTTATCCTTCAGGAAACCCTAAAAAAAGAGTATTCCAGTATGGGAACCTCTCTGGTTTTTTTTCCATAGATAACATCAATGCATAAAATTTATTTAACTTCTCTGGATACACCTGCAGTAGGACCTGTAAATGGTTTTAATTTTGTGCTATTTGCCGAAATATATTTTTCTTAGTTTTTACATTTAAAACATCATTTGAGTGCAAATTCAGCTTTTTAAGGAACACCCATTTCTTTCTAACAACTTCCTTTCCTCTGATGTCTAGTTCTGCTGTCTTCCTTTTGCTTTTTCTCAAGCCTTTCGTGACAGGTGGTGAGCGCTGGCCTTGAATATCACATATGGTGTCCTTAAGTAGCTTTCACACCACCTGGTAAAACTTCCTTCTCTGAACTGACCTTTTTTAGGTTCTTTTCATAATTTTATTTTTGTGCAGTGCCTCTTCTTGAAGCAGATCACAACTGTTATGGGTTTTTTTTTGTTGTTTCAGTAGGATGTTCAACCTAATGGTTGTTGTTGCAATAAGCCTCTTGCGAACCAAACTGCAATGAGCACAAAGTAAAGAGTCCCATTTCCTCTAACAGTGCCACCAAATAATGCTTTGGCTATTGAGCGTGTCTAAAAATTTAGACTGATCAGACAGTTACATGATCTGAACAGGGAGAAGTTGAAGATCCCCTTACTACTGGGGTCTGTCTGCTGCAACTCTTGATTATTCAGTATGCAGCAACAAGTACTCAGAATTCTGTTGGGACACGTGATGAAAAAGCCTCAAAGCTTGCTTTGCTTTTTGATATATACACACAGTCCACACAGACATCCAGAAATATCTGAAACTGTTCCAATGAATCAATTAATTGTGACAATTGTGTTTTGAACTGTGGTTAAGTGTTCTTAAACAACGGGATGGCATTCAATAAGTCCAAGTGCCGGGTGCTGCACTTTGGCCACAACAATCCCATGCAGAGCTACAGGCTGGGGTCGGAGTGGCTGGAGAGCAGCCAAACAGAAAGGGATCTGGGGGTGCTGATCGATACCCGCCTGAACATGAGCCAGCAGTGTGCCCAGGTGGCCAAGAGGGCCAATGGCATCCTGGCCTGCATCAGGAATGGTGTGGCCAGCAGGAGCAGGGAGGCCATTCTGCCCCTGTACTCTGCACTGGTTAGGCCGCACCTTGAGTACTGTGTCCAGTTCTGGGCCCCTCAATTTAGGAAGGACATTGAGGTGCTTGAACGTGTCTAAAGAAGGGAAACGAGGCTGGTGAGAGGCCTGGAGCACAAGCCCTATGAGGAGAGGCTGAGGAAGCTGGGATTGTTTAGCCTTGAGAAGAGGAGGCTCAGGGGAGACCTTATTGCTGTCTACAACTACCTGAGGGGTGGTTGTGGCCAGGAGGAGGTTGCTCTCTTCTCTCAGGCAGGCAGCCAGCATCAGAACAAGAGGACACAGCCTCAAGCTGCGCCAGGGGAAATTTAGGCTTGAGGTGAGGAGAAAATTCTTCACCGAGAGAGTCATTGGCCACTGGAATGGCCTGACCAGGGAGGTGGTGGAGTCGCCAACTCTGAAGCTGTTCAAGGCAGGATTGGACGTGGCACTTGGTGCCATGGTCTAGCCTTGAGCTCTGTGGTGACAGGTTGGACTTGATGATCTATGAGGTCTCTTCCAATCTTGGTAATACTGTGATACTTTGATAACTTTCCAAATACAAATTCTGTACTATTGACTTGTTAGGTGAAAGCAAATATTTTGACTTTTTATTGATATTTCTTATTTTTTTCAATTTCAAGATCAGTGTCTTTATTCATTTTGGCTTTTTTGGGGTGATGGGAAAATGACTGGAGTTAGTTACCATTATATAGAGATATTGCACAGCACCTCATTGCTACAGGCTCAGTGGTGCTCCCAAAAGACACTGAACTATTACAGTGAGTCAGTGAGGAAAATAAAATAGTGGAGATGAGCATACTGACAGACATGAAAGACCAGAGATTCAATGACAATCAGCAACAATCAGTAACTATTTTGAAGGCTACTAAAACAGAAATGCTCAAGGATCCTGAAGCTGCCTAGGTAGTTTCTACAGTCTAGCTGCCACAAAGACTAACTGCTGCCAAGTACAAAAATCTTCTTAGTCTTTGGCTAATAAGATTACACCTCTGTACTAGAACAGAAAGCATCACCATGAAGGGAAGGGGAGATCTGTAACATATTAAAAACCTGGAAACATTTAAAGCATTTGAGGTTATATTTACACCCAAAATATTTGCTCTTTTAGATTTGCAGAACACAAATACACATTCAGAGTATTCTTTAAAGACTTTTTCCCAGAGCTGACTTTCAACCAATGCTTAAAGAATTCAAACCCCTCCCTTTACTCAGAGTAACAGTGGAAACGATAAGAAAAGCTGCAATCTTATAATCCTTTTCAGCATTTAAAATGTTATTTCTAAATATACCAGCTAAAATAGTGTAAAGTGTAAGGAGTAATTCAGACCATGGGACCATAGGCTATTAGATGATAAGCAAACTAATAAAAAACTCCTATCTGCTTTTCCCCTGTGATAAAACAGTATCAAAGAGATGATCTAAACTAAAATCTGTTGTACAAAAGAGCTGTCTGAAAAGTGCACAGACACTTGCAAAGCAAAATCTAGCAGCAAAAACTAACACAAATTTACTACATATGGAATCACAGAAGATTAGGGTTGGAAGGTACCTCAAAAAATCTAGGACCACCTAGACCAAGTTGCACAGGAACATATCCAGCAGGGTTTAAATGTCTCCTGAGAAGGAAACTCCACAGCCATTCCAGCGCTCTGTTAACCTCACTGTGAAGAAGTTCCTTCTTTTTACGTGAAACCTTCCATGTTCCAGCTTACACCCACTGCCCCTTGTCCTATCATTAGATGACACTGAGAAAAGCCTGGTTCCATCTTCCTGACACCCCTCACATATTTATCAACGTTAATGAGGTCATCCCTCAGTCTACTTCTCTCCACACTAAAGAGACCCAGCTCTCTCAGCCTTTCCTCATCAGGGAGGTGCTCTACTCCCTTCATCATCTTCATGGCTCTATGCTGGGCTCTCTCCAGCAGTTTTGCAATTTCAAATATTTGGACTTTGTTTTGCTCTTCCTAATATTTTAGTAGCAATTAATAACATGTCACAAAGGCTTACATATAATTGAAACAGCAAAAACAATATAAAAAATTGAGCACAACTTTTCTGGTGACCTTCTCATTCCCCTGCCATTACAGTTGTGAGGGTGCCTTCTCAGCTGGTCACTAAAACTCCTTCTACTACATGCCAGTATTTGTGCAGTGTCTTTCAGATTGCTACAGTTCATCACTAGAATCCATCAGACAATTTTTTTACATTATCAGGCTACAGAACAGAAACTTTAAAAGGTTCACACAGTCCCCCCCCCCCCCCCCCGAACTTCCACTCATGTCTGGTTCCACCTAGAAGTAATTTAACATGAGTGCAAGCCCATTGCTTCTTCCTTTTAGGTTTGTAATCTGGCATTATTATTTACAACTTAGAGCACAAAACATACCACTTCCCATTTCTGGAACTGAAGTATCTTCACATCATTCCAATAGCTAGATACTCAGAACTTTGTCAAACCTTAGCACACCTTCAGTAAGACACTAATCCTGAAGTCTCTCTTGAGTAGTGACATGGCTACCAACTCACATTACTCGATTGTGGTATACCCTTCTTATATATATGCTGTGCTTTAACCTGAACTTTTTCAAAAGCTGGAAACCAATTAAGTGATACAACTTTTTTTTCCTCCCCACACAAAGCCTTTGTTTCTGGTCTCTCTCATGTGTTGATGTTTGTTGTCAAAGGAGTATTCAGGCTTAAGCTGCAAAAATAGCTTCCACCGTATCTAGGGCAGCCCAGTCATGTCTGATTTTTGCCAAGAGAACTAACTACATGAAATTTTTTTCTGACGCTAAAGAAATAGTCTATTTTTTTATTTATTCAGAACCTGATGACACATCCCATGCAGAACTTTGTTGAAACAAGAATGTGTAAACAAGAACTGTTTCTTCATTCTGTCTGTATAGAACAAAAGAAAACACAGTTGCTAAAGTGAAGACTATGAGTTTAGGAATAGATCTGAGAACAATTTCTTAATTTTTTTAAAACAGTAACAGCTTCCTTACATAGTTAAAAACATAACTTTTGTAAAAAAACCCCCAGATTTAATAGCATGTGTTTTGCTGGAGTCAATGACTATTAGCTTTATTTGGCCTTTTCTTTTTCACCTAGAGAACACACATTTTTACAGCTGATTACATAATGCAGGCTGGCTAAGCAGGTACCATCAATTTAAAGATAACTGTATCCTTCTCTAATAACTATATATATCTTTCATGATTATTGCTGTTTCTATCTCTAGAAACTATCCAAGTGCTTCTATGCTATACTACTATCACTCTTGTGGTTGTATCACATGCTACTTACAAGGCACTTTAAAAAGGTATTGCATATTTGTCAACCTGAGTATTTCCTGTGAGCATACAGATCAAACCTGCTTTCTTGGTAAGGTTTTATTTGTATTGTTTTATGAAGACTGATGGGTATCTGTTTACTTTATGAAAATGGGCTTTTAGAAAAACCAAACCAATAATCACACCAACTAACCACAACTGAGGTTCAATGCTTTATACAGGCCCTAAAGATGCAGGATTCCACACAGTGCAGAGCTCCATTTCAATTATTTCAAAGGACAACTAAAAGAGATGCAACATTAATCTCTTTGAGAAACTGGGCCATTTGCTTATATACCAATGAATAGCAAAGAAAAGTAGGATAGAGACTTAACAAAATGAACTTACTTATATAAAAAAATAACATCCCACGTATCTAATTAGAAAAATCAAGTTTCTTACGGTTTCACTAGCATGCTGACTTTGAAATCACAGTATCACAGTAATGATAAGGTTGGAAAAGACCTTAAAGATCATCCAGTCCAACCTAAATCCAAATAAAACAAGTAAACCTAACATCTAACATCTAGATCATGCCACTCAGCACCTCGTTCAGCCTAACGTTGAACACCTCCAGGGACGGTGACTCAACCACCGCTGTGGGCAGCCCATTCCAACACCAGATCACTCTTTCAGTGAAAAATCTTTTCCTAATGTCAAATCTAAACCTCCCCTGATGGAGCTCAAGACTATGACCTCTTGTCCTGTCTCCAGTGGCCATGGAGAAAAGACCGACTCCTGCCTGACTACAACCAGCTTTCAGATAGTTAATAGAAAACACAAGCAATGGTTGCTAAGTCCACCTTCTGCTCCCCTCATAAAAGCTACGTTTAGTCAAGCTGGACAAGAGAACACATAGTATAGGTTTGTCATATCAAAGAACTGGCAGTTTAATAGTTAGTTCCTGCATTCACAGGATGTTTTTGTATTCTAGACTGAAGAAAAGTTCACAAAAATCTTGCAGCAAGTGACAAATCCACTAACTGCAGCCTTGGCTTTAGGAGATTAGGGCCTGAAAGCAAGACTATAGATGTGGGCAATCTGGACGGAGTTAGCAGATGTCTGGCTTTGTGGCTGAGCAACACCAATGGACATTGCAACCTAAATTTTACTACTCATTTTCTGAAGGAGAAACACTGGAACAAGGACTTTACGCAAGATTTGGTTCTACCATTTGCCTTATCCTGTAGCTGGCAGAGAGCTGTTCCACTGCTCTAACAAGTACAACGACACAAAAAGCTGGCAGAAGTTCTCCACAAAGTAGACCGTAAACAGCTCGAAATAATTCAGGGCTTTCCATTTACTTAGCTTTTAAAATAAACATGCTGTTGCCACCAAGCTTAATGTACAGAATTACTGCCATTAAAAGAGAAAGTCTAAGAAAGAGAAGCATAAAAATCTTGTCAGTAAATTTGAACTACCAAATACATAATATATAATGAAAGTTTATACAGCTTGTAAAATCACTGGCCGTGGCATTTCACTTCAAGATACATATTTAACAAACAATGTATTTAATAAAAAACAGTATTCCAGAGTTAGAGTTGAGCAAAAGTACCACATATGAACACTACACAACACGTTCAAGTAATTAAGGCATTCTAAATTTATTCAGATATTTTTCTGCATGTGTCAAAATTGTAACATTCTGCAGGGCTTCTGCCAAAATTCTCTATGTGTATTATATATGGTTTTGCACCAAAAGTATGTTATTTTCTGATTATTAGTGGAAGCTGTATACCATTACAACACCTAGATGCATGTCCAAGAAAAGTACTGTAAAAATTTTTATTCTGGGAAAAGTAATTTCTGAGATCAAGCCTGTATCTAAATTCTACACAGTAACTAATATACATATATACATGTAATGCATATGAAGGAAACACTACATTACAGCTGGAAAAGATAATCTAGTCCAACTATGAACCTGTGTCAAACACATCACGAAACATGTCTCTAAGCTCCAAATCTACATGACTTTTAAATACATCCAGAGATGGATATTCAACAGGGGATTTGAAAACATGTAGTGGCTACAAAAGAGATGCCAAGAAAAATCTGACCTTTTTTTAAGAGGAAAAGCTGGCTAAAAAGGACAAGATTAATCCTGGATCCTGAGATAAAAGCAGAAGAGCTATATCACTGTTTTATTACTTTGTCTTCCCATTTATCATAAGGCAATACATTTTCATTCTTTTCAGAAGCTGTAACAAGCAAAATTTAACATTTCTCTCCTCTGCAGTGTTCACCTATGTGCTGAATAAAGAACTGCTGAACAAAGAATCAATTAATTATTTTCTCTGGCAGAAGAACAGGAAGGATGGACATTATGTTCTTTCCAGCAAAAATGCTACAGTTCAGCTAAGGTATTTAACTGAGAAGTATAAGCTATTGTAGTACTCACTGTCCTTTCTGTGCTCATGCAAAAAGAGAAAGGCTTCTCCAAATGACGTCTGCTTGTGACTAGACTCTACTATCATCACTTGTTACAATGCCACTAGGTATCTCACACAAGCAGTTTAGTAGGATATTCTGATATGTTTGAATGAAGATGTGAAATAAAATCAGGTCCTTGCACCAATCTGCAGACCAGCCCTGGAGCCTTCAGCAGTTGCTACTTCTCTGCTGATGTATCAACACTATCCCAATTTCAATCACACTCAAGTCTTTAGAAGTTGAGTTCCATAGCAGAATCTTTACTATTTTACCTAGCTTGTGATATGAAAAGTGCATTGATCTGAGTATTCAATAAAGTCAAATTCTCCGAGGGCTTTTAATAAAGTGACATACATAGTTCATCTATCTTGTCTTTAAATTCAACGTTCAACTTTTACGAAAACAGTAGCCAAAAAGATGTTTGAATTGTCTGTCAGTCAGAGGACTGTTCACTACTTTAAAAGAATGCTACCTGTAAATTTTGCAGAGGGCAGTAACCAAAGCAAAGGATATGAGATCAAGAAATCTCCAGTGTGGAGCCTGAATGGAGACAGTCTACTGTAAGCCCTATCAATGTGTCTGTAAGCCTGCAAAGTGCCATTGACTACAACAGCTGCTGTAACAGAATAACAATAAAATTACATTATTGGATAGGCCTGAACCTGACTTTCAACATGAGACAGCAGCATTTTCTGTATGTTATATAAAACACATGGAACTATTTAAGAAAAATAAAAAGACATGGTTGCTACTACCCACACATCCTTTTTCCTGCTATTTTCATTTTCCCTCTTCACTCAGCTGTGCTGACTTGAAGCTCCTTATGATGAGCTTTCTACTTGGTTTTTACAGTTTCCAGAGTATTTAAACATTGTGGCAATACATTAACAATAGAATTTCTGCATTTATATAGTTTTCTCCCTCCCCTGCTCCCTTTTTTTAAAATCTAAGAACTGAAAATTCTGCATTGAATCAGGGCCCATTAGAGAGAATGAGCAACATTAATTGAAAACATCATGTATATTAATAGTGACCAGAAATCTCTCTAAGATCTAAAAAACAATGGAGTTTCTGCTTTTACAGGTGATGAACTGAAATGCAGAATGAAGTAGTACTTGAGCAGCCAGAGATGAAGCTGCAAAAGTGATTTTCTCCTTAATGCAGCACCCTGCTTGCTTGACCATGCTGCTCCATTAAGGTTTTAAATACAAAAGCTCAGGCTGTGATTATGTTTTCGTCATGAAATAAGGAGGTGGAAGTAGTCAAGCAGTGTCAGATTTCCAGAGTATTGTCTGGCTGCTCAGTTAAGGCAGCAATTGTAACAGCACTGGCCTTTTGCTGGGATGTAAGATAGTTGTTGGTGCTGTTCTCAACTCCTTTTCCTTTCCAATCACTTGCCTACTGTTACTATGACAACAGGAAGTCTGTAACACTGCTGCAAGGAGGGAGAAAGGGGGAGTATAACTCCAGCTGAGAGGGGAGAAGCAACTCAATGGGTAGGGGACAAGGACAGAAAAATGACATGGGAAGCTAAGGAATGCAGTGAAGGAAGAGTTAAAAATACAAGGCCACAGCATATCTTAATTCTCTGAAGCTTGTCTATCACCACGGGAGATGCTCAGCCAAAATGTTTGTCATTGCTTCAATTTAAACAAAAAGCAAGAAAGAAAATGCCACATAGATAAAGGCACTAATTTCTTCTCTTCTTGCTTCACAGACACCTCAACAGCATAATCTACTTCAACTGAATTAGTTTCAGACTTACGTAAACAAGACGAGATTCACTTTGAGACACTGATTGCGTCATGGAGGAATAAGAAACAATATATCACACAAAGTGGAGATAATGGCCATGGTAAACGCGTGTCAGCCAGTAAAAAATACACTTGTTGGTGATTTCTTGCTCTCCTCAAGCAGACCTTTACTCTCTTGGTTCTAATGGAGCATTCTCTGCTTGTTTAAAAACACAAGAACAGTGGTACACAGAAATGAGAACTCACATGAGAACTACTGAAGACTTACTTGACAAACAATCTACACCATGATGCACAAGATCTGTAGTAGTCCCATATGCATGTGGATATCTTGGCATTTAGAAGATGTAAATAGTTACTGATAGTGGTAGTCAGAAATTACTTGTTTCCACATTGTATATAAACAAAATAGTGTTTCATATTTACAGTTTAAAGTGACGAAGTCTTGTGTTTAAAAACTCTCAGTAGGCAGCACTGAATTTCTTGGTGGCTTTCACGTTCACCTTCAGGAGGTTCCAAACTTGTTTGTCCTCAATTTACAGAAAGGTAATTATTCACTTCTAGCTGGCTGATTACAGATCACTGAAATAGCTTATAACACTGCTACAGGATACCAGTTGGTAGTTTGAAGATGTTCTCTGTAAAGGGACTGCCCCAGCTATGCCCACTTCAAATGCTTACCATCTGGGTCACATGTGGTACGCCTAAAGGAATGTTTCCAAAAAGAACTGATCCCATTAGTCAGCTGGCTTCTGCTGCATGGTATACTTTAGCAAGCATCTTTCAAACATGTATCTAATTCCTTGGAAGTCAATATGACAAAAATTCAACACATGTCTAGAATTCTGGACAACTCTTAAATAAGGTGTCATAGGACTTAAATCTTTCCAAAGAGACTTTAGAGAAATTAATTTAAGTCTGTCAACCTTGCAGTCTGCCAACTGATAACAGTGTCAGCGAAAACACGAGCACTACTGGAAGTGTGTTACATTTTTTAAATTAAGCCCGAGATAACAAATGATTAAATAGATTATCTGAACTCTGTAAATAAAAATGCTTATTTAATCTTATTTCATTTCAGAAAGACATCTGAGGTGGTATTTTCTATTAGGTAATGCTATTGCATCTACCAATAAATAGAAGGTCTGCAGATAGGATAGGATGGGATAGTAAATGAGAAAACATCTGAAAGTATAGAGGTCTTCAGCTATAGTTGTCCAATCTTTTACTTGTTTGTGGCATCTTTTGCTGTAACTCATTCCAAAATGTCAAGTACACTTAATCTGAAGAAGAAACTGGTTATAGAGGAGAAAGTGTTTAACCTCATAGATATCCTTTCCTTCAAAGTTATTGACTAATCTATAAACACCAGCAACACAATGGATAGGCTTATATTAACAGCCTTAAGAGAGGAGTTATTGTTGCTATAGCTTGCTCTCTGAGCATGACATAACTATGAAAATGCCTGAAGCTGTTGGGAGCGCAGGAAAAACTGCCATTCACAAACCAGAAGTCACACACTAATTTCTGCAAGGACTGAGCGAAACTACAAAATGCTATCACTGAATTTTCTCATGCACAAAGACGTGATTTTAATGACATCCAAACTGCCAGAGAACGAAACCAGAACACTCAAAATTAAGTAGGGAAATTCATTATTAGAAAGTAAGAAAGGCTTGGCCCGACCAATACAAACACCAAAAAGACAGACCCACCATGTAATCCACTGCTTCTTCCTTGTCAAATTACAGAAAACCACTTTGTAAATGTTTTACAAATAGGTTTTCAACTGAGTCCATACCATCCTTTCAAAAGAGGTAAGTCTGAGGAAAGGTGAAAAAAAACCTTACAGCAATAGTTTCAGTAGTTCAGTAAGAGACAGGAAAACTGGTTTGTTCAGCAAGTTGTACAGAACTCTGGACATCTATGGATGTCTCAAATGGAAGAAGGCAGGAAAAGCAATTTTCAAACTGTCTTTTTTATCTTTTTTAAATAGACTGAGGCAAATTAGTTTTTAGAACAAACTACCAGAAAGTAGTGGTGCCTCTGTAAGTCTTTGAACGGACATTTAAATTTACTTTTTTTTCCCAGACAAAAAGTACTGCGCTCAATATGAGGTAAGACCTCTCTAACAGGTAGATAATTACAGTGTACTGATCCCTCTGGTTTGAAGGCTACATATAGATTTGTAATTCTTGTGTTTCACAAGTGGTGCTACCCTACTAGTGAAAAAAGATTTGCTGTGGGCCTTAGCTGTTTAAAAGCTATGGTTTCTTTGATGTGCTGCGTGTATCAGTGCTGGAACATAACACATTTCCACCTACCTGTCAAGAATATTAGTCGTCAATGCATGATTTATACCAGCCTCCCCTCAACAACAAGCACAGGCACAAGCATTATTGATTCCCTAAAGTGGCTGCCTTAAACCTTAAGTGAATCAAAGCACTACAGACAGGTAACAGACTACTTGATTATGTCTTTACCAGGCTGATAATTTGCTGATCATGATCAGATTTTTGCCAGCACAACCAAACTCTAGACAGGCAGTTGCTTCCAGGAGCTCTGTTTAAGTACCCCTCCCTAGCGTTACCCTTCCTTCACTGACATGAGCTAATAATTTCTTGGGGTGTACATCAAGTGAATAACTTTGATATATGCAGATGAGAACGACTGTCTAAATTATTTCTGCTTAAGCCTCTTGTGGTAGCACTAGCAATTCAAGTTGCACAGGAACATATCCAGGCAGGTTTTAAATGTCTGCAGAGAAGGAGACTGCACAACTCCCCTGGGCACCCCATTCCAGTGCTCTGTCAACCTCACTGTTAAGACACTCCTTCTCATATTTACATGGAACCTCCCATGTTCCAGCTTACATCCATTACCCCAGGTCCACTCAGCAGAGCCTGGCTCCATCTTCCTGACACCCAGACGTCACATATTTATTAACATTAATGACGTCACCTCTCAGTCTTAATCTCTGCAAGCTAAAGAAACCCAGATCCCTCAGCCTTTCCTCATAACGTAGATGTTCCACTCCTTTCATCATCTTCATGGCTCCACGCTAGACTCTCTCTAGCAGTTCTGTGTCCTTCTTGAACAGAGAGGCCCAGAACCGGACACAATATTCCAGATGTGGTCTCTTCAGGGCATAGTGGAGGAGGAGAAGAACCTCTCTTAATCTGCTAACCACCCCCCTTTCTGATCCACCCCAGGATGCCATTGGCCTTCTTGGCCACAAGGGGACATTGCTTGCTCACGGTCACCCTGCTGTTCGCCACCATCCTCAGGTCCCTCCTCATTGCTCTCCAAATTCTTCCAGGTGCCCTCAAATGCTGCGTATTTCTGAACTCCTACGTGCACAAGTTTTTTATTTTACACAGTCAGTGAGTCAGTATTTGCTGTGCCATGACTCTAAGCAGCATTGATCCTACACAAAAATATGGATTTAGTATTAAAACACTTGAGAATTTAAAATTCAGCACATCAGTTTGTGTATAAATTGTTTTTACTAACTTTTTGTTACCATACCTTACAAGTATCCAAGAAACACTGTTGGAGAAATAAAATGGAGTGGTTCCTATCTTTCAGATGGAAGGTTACATTCCTATTTTCAGGGAAGAGACAGTATTTCCTACAATTTAACGTGTTAAAATAAGAAGCAAGAACTACACAACCGAACTTTGTATTATGAAACTAAAAAAGCCTACAACTAAATCAAAACTATGCTGTTACTTCCTAATAGGTTAAGAAAAACATAATTAGTCTCCTATATTACCCGATCACACGGAGAATACCCTTTTAAACATGATGGTGTATCTCCCAAGTGACTAACCCAAACAAAATATGTGTCAATAAAGAGATAAACATAAATTCATTTTGATCTCTAATTTAATAGCTTTAAGCTATGACTCTATTGATTTTACGACCAGAATCTGATGGATGATAACTTATCAGTAGCTCGAACATCACATATTTTTAACGCACTTGTCAAAAGTATAAAGTGTATTGCTAACAGAAAGTTAGAAATAATAACACTTACCAAAGACAACACAAAAATAACTGGAAAAGAAATTCCCTACATTATTCCTCCCTCAATTGTCTTATTTTTATTACTCAATTCCGTTAACATAGGCTGACATGATCACACCACCGCAGTGACTCAATTTCTCCAAAACAGTCAAGGAAACTTTTAAAAATTGGATGACTAAATCTGATTTATTATTCTAAGAATGTTAGATGAATTTAATTTTCATTATTTTCTTGAAAAGCAAGGCAATCTGAGATTTTTCTTATTACTAGAGGTTCATCAATCAAATGCTTCTATGAAGAAAACAAACCTGAAAAAATAGTTTTGTCCCCACACATCTGGGAAATGTATAAAAGAATTACATAAGGAAGTTGAGAGACTTCACGAAACTTTAAAACTCAATATCACCAGTCACTTACGCGTGCATCACTAGCGAACAAAGTTATACTAAGGGCACAACTGGCCACAACTTGACACCACAGAAAAATTACATAGAAGTATTTCAAAAATTATTTTGAGTTCTAAAATCAACTTGCAGAGACAGGTGAATAAAGATGTACTGAAATAGTCACAGAGATCTGCTTTTTTTACTATTCTTGTTCACATGCTAGTCTGGACAAGATATAATTTGGCTAGGTGTTAACCATAATGTAACTACTGGTCTAAAGAACAATAATAATAATAGAGCTGACATTTATAACCATAATTTACTTCAACTTTTACAACTTCTCAAAAAACAGCTGATGCCTAAATTTATACCCTAGTGAGTGAATATTTCACTCTTCTACAGATGAATTTCACACAATGAAACACCAGACCCAGCATATCTTTTCCTCTTCATAATCTTGTTACATTCAACAGGATAAACATGGATTTGGTTCTCTTAAATTATTGGAAAGACATGACAAAACATGTTTATATATAATGTACAATTAAAATATTTAATCCCAAAATAGGCTCACATAACTTTCAAGAGGCAGGTTTGCTAAACATGTTTGTTCGAGTTTCCTCAGAACTATTTCTCTTACTTCTCGCTCCAAAGGCTAGCAAAGGCCACAAGTCGGCCTTTGTTATTCAGTACATACACAACAGTTTTAAAGAAATGAAGCAGAACATAGCCTGTTGCCCTTCAAAATGTTTTGCATCAATAGCCATAGCAGTAAAGCAATGCAAGTACTAGACACGCATTTCTGCCTTACAGAGCCGTTCTTTGGGCGTACCTGAGGCACTTTTAAACAAGAGACTTGTTTTATATATGCAATGTTCCCAACAACAGACATGTATGCTCTTCATTTTACAGTGTCAAAGGCTCTCATTGGAGCTTTTCTTTATCCTTTCAAAACATCAAATAAGGGATATACAACTAAATCTAGATGAGAAAACTAAGTAATCTATGGTGTGATTGTCTAAACAGTTCCTTTTGTATTTTATGAGTACTGATTGAAATCACAGCATTCATCCTGCAGCAAAACATATGCATATGCTTAAATTAAATACTCTAAGACACACAAGTGAAGTTAATCACATCCCTCGGCCTTGCAGCATTAGCACAGATCTCAAATTCTGAAATCCATACTTTGAATAAAAAGGGCCCTAAGCAACAGCAAGACAGACATAGCTTTAAATGGTTGTGAAGTATGACATCAAATAGAAAAGGGCATACAAGAAAAATCTTTCTGCGGGAAGGTTTTTAAGAAGAAATTAGGCAAACACCTGGAAAGAATGACATCTACAGTCAAATATACCTTGCAAAGAGGACACAGATTAAACACTTACAAAAGTATCTTCAAACAAGTTTTCTTGATTCCATGAAAATAATCTCCAAATTTCAGATGCATTTGTTAGCTGTCAAAAAAGTGGCCAAAGTCCAAAACCTACTCCTGAACACGAAACACAGACTGGGATCAGCTAAGAGAGGGGAGATCATCATCTAGTAGTCAATGCTATCACTAAACAACATCAGAACGCGTACTGTTACTATGGTCAAGTGTATTTTTTTTAAAATAATAGGAAAAAAACCCAACTAAAAAATAACCAAGTAAAGAAATAATAACTGTAGCCTAGAAAGAGACTTTGCCTTCCGAAGACAAATCCTACCTAACAAAGAGGAAAGCACAACCTGAAAGCTGTGCATTACAACACCTTCCTATTCATGTTCTCAATAGTATCAATGTCTACTGTCTTTAATTTGAAAGAAGTTTGTTCTCCTCCAATCCAAACATCATCTTTAAACAACTTCTTATAGAGAGAACATTCATGATCTGCCACGTTTGCAAAGTCATGCCACACTCTGCTTGTGTCTTGGGCTACTTTGATTATTCAGATTCTCAGTGGAGCTGAGAATAGAGGACAGAGCTCGTCTCCAGGTTGAAAATTTGCCCCTCTGGTAATGTTTCAAAAGCAAGGAGTATTTGCCTTTCTGCATCTGCAGGTCATATCTCAGGTTTTCCTTAAGTTCAGTCTCCAGGATGAAGTATTTTAATAAATGCTGCTTTATTAAGTGTTTTACTTCAGCAGACTAACATGCCTATCTTCCTTGCTGCAACAAAACATGATGCACAATTCCAGTCAAATACGCATCCAGAGGAACACAGCAATTGAAAAGCTAAATGAATTTCTCTTATCTAAGCATAGCACTTCTTTCTAAGACAGACACAATCAATTCTACTCTGGCAACATCATTCAGAAGATCACATTTTTAACTGAGGTCAACTTAGAGCCCACTTCTTTCCAGATCCTGTGCTGCTTCTCTTCTGACAACACTAAATATTGCTTCTGACATTACCTGGTCAGAGTTCCTAATCAGAAAGCCTCTCAACACTGAAGGCTTGGTACCTTTCCTCATCAGATGCAATCAGGTGAACGTCTGTTCTAACTGGGAGAGGTACATCTGAAAGGATAAGACCTCCTTGGAGCATCAGGAATAAGACATTAAAAGAACATTATCTAATATTTACCCTTAAAAAGAATACGTAAGCAGACATAATATGAATATATACGTGCCAATCAAGCAGGAGGAACTTAAGACTTAGCAGGTACACTTTATTGTAAGGTCAGTGACACTGTCCCTGGTTGTAACCTGTCTTCAAACTAACAGTGGAAATAAACCCACAGGGATGTGCATCTTCATTCTGCTTATGTTGCAAAACACTGACACCCACTGGCAGTGTCAGTTTAAATAACTGTTGCAAGTTGGATCTACTAGACAAGGGTTGCTAAGCTTCTCTTGAGAAAAAAAACACATCATAGTAAGAACAGACTTACCTGTTGAGTCAGTGCTACTGTCTGAGTTTTCAGAAACTGAAATGCTAACAGCACCAGGAGTATTCGCAACGTAACCCTCCGGAGGAAGATTTACTGTGTACATTTTCCTTGGAGACAGAATTGTGTTGTCACTGCCTACAAAACAGAAAAAAACCAAAGTGTCTGGCTTTTGATTGCCAGTATAAGTTTTCCCACATTATTCCAACCACGGAAATATAGTGGTTCCTTATAAAGGAAAACAGAGAAAGTCAGGTATGGAATACTGAAATTATCCTGGACCAACAAAATTGAACCGAGTTCTGTACAGCTACAAACAAACAAGTACTCAACAGGTTAGTTCTTTTCACTAGAAACACCTTTTTATCTTTTGTCATACAACTCTTCTGTCCTAACTTCAGAAGACGTTTCCATTTTCAGCATTAAAAAACTGTCTACACATTTTACGCCGTTCAGCATGAGGAGATGCTACTTCGTTGAGAAGTATTTAATAAAATATGGATGGATACAAGCTGATTATACAGTGATAGAAGCAACTTTTAATTCATCCAATAACAAAAAGTAACTCCATAAGAATGACAGAGACACATCTCTATTCCAGTTACACAAAACCAGTCCAAAGAATAGACTATCTTTTTGCTCAGTACTGACAACAGCAGAGACCATCCACAGCAAGACAAAAGCCATTCCAGAAAGCCAGGAGTTTCCAGAGGCTGCAATGTCATTTTAGATGGTTTAGTGTGTTGGGAGTTTGTTTTTTCATATTCAACTAGATCCATAAGCCAGCACAAATACAGTACTAACCTTTCCTTCTTGGGGGCAATTAACCCTTTAAAACACTTAGACAGGACAGTTAAAATTATGAGAGCATCTTTGGCAGTTGGACAGAGTTAACCTTCTTACACTAGAAACTTGCTAGAAGAGCCCAGATGACCCAAGTCTTTTATTAAGCTGCAGCTATGGTTGGACTAATATCTAAACATTTACAATTCAGCAGTATTGACAGATTCCTAAGAATAATTAGTTGTATGTTTCCAATATGCAATGTAAGTACAAACACTGTATACAAATACATAATTTAACTATACACTGACATTTTATGGTGCACTTCAGAGAGTTCAGGTGGCTTATCTTAAATATCTACAACTACACACAGATGCACAGGAAGGGACCTCTTGGGGTCACTGAGTCCAACTCTCCTGCTTGAGCAGGATCACAGAACCTAACACAGGTTACATAGAAACACATCAAGACAATCTTAAAAAGTCTCCAGAGAAGCAGACTCCACAACATTCCTGGGCAGCCCATTTCCAATGCTCAGTAACCCTTATAGTACTTTTTCCTCATATTGAGATGGAACTCCTTGTGCTCAAACTTACACTTGTCCTATCACAGGGTGCAAATGAAAAAAGGTTCACTCTCTCTTCTTGACAACCAGTCTTCATGTATTTATATACAGTGATTAAGTCCCGTCGTAACCTCCTCTTGAAGCTGAAAAGTCCCAAATCTTTCAATCTCTCCTCATAAGGCAAGTGCTTCGGTTCCCTAATCATCCTCGTGGCCCTCTGCTGAACTCTCTCAATCAAGTTTGTATCACTTTTGAACCAGGGAGCCCAGAACTAGATATATTGCAGATCTGGCCTCACTAGGGCAGAGTACACAGGGAGAAGAAACCTTGATCTGCTGGACACACTCTTCTTGATCCACCCTAAGATTCCATTTGCCTTCTTGGCCACAAGAGCACATTGCTGTTCCATGGATAACTTATGTTCACAAGAACTCCAAGATCCTTCTGCAAGGTCATTAATAAAGGTATTAAACCAAACCGAATCACACACTGATCCCCCGTGGTCACTATTGGTTACAGGTCTCCAGCTAGACTCTGCATCATTTACCACCACTCTTTGGGCTCTGTTATATATCCAGTTCTTAATCCACATTGCAGTATGTTCTTCAATCCCACACTTCCTAAGCTTACTCTCAAGAATGTTACGGGAGATTTACTAAACTGAGGTAGACCACATGCACTGGTCTCCCAGCGTCCACCAGTTTAGTCACATCTAGGTGGCCATCAGATCAGTCAAATGTGATATCCCTTTGGTAAATCCATGCTGACTACTTCTGATTACCTTCTTGTTGCCCATATTCTTAAGAGATGGCCTCCAGAATGAACTGCTCCATCATTTTTCCAGGGGTGGCGGTGAGACTAACTGGTCTAGAGTTGCCCAGATCTTCTTTTTTACCTTTGTTGAAGACTGAAGCAACATTAGCTTTCCTCCAGTCCTCACGTTACCAATCCTGTTAACCACAAACTCAAAAAACAATGGAGACTGGAAGAGTAACAACATCAGACAGTTCTTTCAACAATCTTGGATGCATCTCATCAGGACCGACAGATTTATGAACTCTCAACTTTTGTAATTTATCACTAACCCCGTCCTCTTTAACCACTGGAAAACCTTCCTTCTTACAAGCTGTATCACTCCTGCCTGCTGGGTCTGGAGTTCCCAAGGGCTGGTCGGAGGAGTAAAAATAGAAGCAAGGAAATTATTTAGCACTTCTGCTTTCTCTGCATCGTCAGTTATAAGGGCTGTCACCTCATTCAACAGTGGCCCCACACTATCTTTATTCCTCCTTTTAGTACTTATATATTTGTAAAAGCCCTTATTTTAACTTCCTTAGACAATTTTAACTCTACAAGTGCTTTAGCCTTCCTTACAGTTCCCTTACAAGTTCCAACAACTTCCCTATAAGCCTCCCATGCAACAAATCCCTTCTTCCAGGAACTGTAGATCTCCCTCTTACCCAAGACTTCATTTAGGAGCTCTTTGGTCATCCCCACAGGTCTCCTAGCCTGTCTGCCTCATTTTTTCCATAATGAAATACACTGTTTTTAGGCTTGGAGGAAGTGATATTTAAAAATTAATCAACTTTAACTTCTTTACCCTACAGCATTTCAGCCCATGGGATTCCTGCAAGTAAATCCCTGAGAAGTGGAAAATCATCTCTGCAGAAATCAAGAGTTAGAATCCTACCTTTACCTTGCAGAATGTTAAACTCCACCATGTCGTGATCACTATCACCAAGAATATTTCCACCTTAATATCCCAAATCAGTCCTTCTTTGTCCAGCAGTGCACCCCTTCTTGTTGGTTCTTCCACAATCTGTATCAAGAAGCTATCACTGACGCACTGCCAAAACCTTTTGGACATAAAATGCCTAGTTCGGTGGGCTTTCTAACATGTCTCAGGGTGATTAAACTGACACACAAGTACCAATGAGTGCGATTCTAGAGGACACCCTCAATTGACTATAGAAGGCCTCATCATGTTCTTCTTCCTGATTTGGTGGTCTATAATAGACATGCACAACAATATCACCCCTTTCACGTGTCTCTTAATTCTTATCCACAAACTCTCAACCAGTTCTAACTCTAATCCCCAATGTACACTATAAAACATTTAAGGCACTTTTGAAAAGCTACATCACAGTTGTTTTCATCATGTCATGGGAATCGGGAGAGGCTCCTAGGGACTGCAGGATAGCAAATGTTACCCAATCTTCAAAAAAGGAAAGAAGGTTATAGTTACCCAGGTAACTATAGACTAGTCAGCCTCACCTCCATCTCAAGAAAGGTGATGGAACAATTTATTCTTGATGCTGTCTCTAGGCACATCATGGACAAGAGGGTCATTAGGGATAGTCAGCATGGCTTCATCAAAGGGAAATCATACTTGACAAACCTGATAGATTTTTATAAGGTCATTACCAGGTGGATAGATGATGGAAGACCAGTGGATGTGGTCTATCTTGATTTCAGCAAACCATATGACAGTCTCCCACAGCATCCTCACAGCCAAACTGGGGCAGTGCAGCCTGGACAATCTGGAAGTGAGATGGATGGTGAACTGGCTGCAGGATAGAAGCCAGAGAGTAGTGGTCAATGGGACAGAGTCTGGTTGGAGGCCTGTATCTAGTGGAGTCCCCCAGGGGTTGGTACTGGGACAAGTCCTGTTCAATCTATTCATTGATGGGATTGGATGAGGGATTAGCGTGCACTGTCAGCAGGTTTGCTGATGACACAAAGATAAGATGTGTGGCTGACTCTCCAGCAGGCTGTGCTGCCATTCAGCGTGACCTGGACAGGCTGGAGAGCTGAAAAGGGAGAAATTTAATGAAGTATAACAAGGGTAAGTGTAGAGTCTTGCATCTGGGGAAGAACAACCGCAGGTACCAGGATAGGCTGGGGACTGAGCTACTGGAGAGCAGTGTAGGAGAAAGGGACCTGGGGTCCTGGTGGACAGCAGGATGACCAGGAGCCCCAGGAGCCAGCAATGTACGCTTGTGGCCAAGGTCAACAGCATCCTGGGGTGGATCAAAAGAGCGGTGGTTACAGATTAAGAGAGGTTCTCCCCCTCTACTTTGCCCTGGTGAGATCACATTTGGAAAACTGTGTTCGGTTGTGGGTCCCTCAGTTCCAGTAAGACACCAAGCTGTTGGAGGGAGTCCAGTGCAGAGCAATGAAGATGATGAAGGAAGTAGAACAGGAAAGGCTGAGGTACATCAGTCACTTTGGCTTGGAGGAAACTGAGGGGCAAGGTTATTAATGATGAAATGATGATGAATATGTGAGGGGTAGGCATCAGGAGGATGGAGCCAGACTCTAGTTCTAAATGTCATCTAGTGATAGGACGAGGGGCAATGGGTATAAGCTGGAACAGAGGAGGCTCCATATAAATATCAGAAGGAACTACTTCCCAGTGAGGGTGACAATGCATTTGAACACGCTGCCCAGGGGGGTTGTGGAATCTCCTTCTCTGGAGACATTTAAAACCCACCTTGATATGTTCCTGTGTGACTTGGTGTAGGTGATCCTGCTGTGACAGGGGTATTAGACTAGATGATCTTTCGAGGTCCCTTCCAATCTCTAGTGTTCTGTGATTTTTTTTTTTTTACTATAGCATAAAAAAAATATACACACAACTGTATAATCTCAGCATCTCCACAAACCTTAATTCAAAGTCCAGACTTTTCCAGCATGAGGCCACAGTCTCCTTGGGCTAAGAAGAGATGAGCCAGTTAAAAAGTTGAACATTGCTGCCAATTTCTACAAATGTCACATAAAAATGTATTTGTGGGTTTATTTTTTTTTTCTACTAAAGAAAGTAATCGGACACTTGACATGTACAAAGAAAAGCATTCTTGAATAAGTCAGAAGTCAAGAATCACATCTCTGAAGTTTTATTTTATGGAAAAAAGAGCACCTAAAGGATGGTGACAAAACTGCAAAAAGAAAAAGCATTACTCCTAAAGCCAACCTGACATTACAGAATAAATATTTTGAACTGAGTTATCTTCTATTCATGTCCTTCTCCACAACCTTCCCTACTCCAAGCCCCTTTTCAACCTGGTGCACACAGTAGGGAAGTGCATCTAAACGATGCTGTTACCAAGGTTATGTTATCAGGTATGTTGGTAGCCTAGCTTGCTATGGTATGTCTTCTAATCCTCCTACAAACAAATATCAAACTTCTAAAGGAGGAAGAGCTGAGGATAAAACTTCCAGATATGAAAATGCCCCACTGCCCTGTCATCGTCTCATTTATAGACAGTATATTTTGTTTTATGGAGTTTTTCAGTATCCTTAAACCCATCTGTAGCTCAGAATGGCTTCCAGATTGCCTGAACACAAGGCGAACTAGGGTACATGTTTAGTATAGATACGCCCAGAATGCCTGCTCATATAAACTCCAAGACCCTGTGCCTGGGCACGTGCACCCAGCAGAGTTTCATAGTCTTGCACAAAAATTTTGTCTTTCTTAGCGTTTCCCTGCAGCTTCACATAAGTGACACAGACTACACCTGAAGACTATGACAATAACCAATAGATACGTGCAATCCATCCTTATCTCCACACAACACAGATATACCACCACTTTCTCCTTCACTGATCAGCAACGCTTCTTTAAAGACAGCGCACATTCAAATACTAGGCAAGAGTACTTTTTGTTTATGACAAAAAACTACATAAATTATCATAGAATCATAGAATNGGTAAAGAGAAAAAAAAATGATGGCGATAATAAGCATCCTAACAAAGAACAGACAGCAATTTACTGCTGGTCATTTGTTTTACTCAAACCGATAACTATCACACAGTAATGGAAATGTTGTGCTACTCTGCTGGGTGATTGGAGTAGCTGATGAATATTTTTCTCTACAAATACACAACTGCAGGTAGGAACTTGCCTCATGAAATTACTGAATTACTTTTATTTCAGTACTAATAATTATAGTTTACTTTTAGTGTCTAATTCCTCCAGTTTGCTTTAACACCTCTAGAGCCCAAACTTACTCCTTTAAGCTAATAGAGAAATTTCTTATCTGCAAATATTAATGCCCAATCCAACTCCCTCACTATTTGTATCTCTGCCCTCTCCTTGGGGCTCTGGCCAGCCTGGTCTAGGGTGGGGTGTCCCTGCCTGTGCTGGGGGGGTTGGAACTGGATGACAGTTCCTTCCAACCCTGAGTGATTCTGATTCCATGGCTTCTCCAGTGAGGTGAGCCTGCTCTGACAGGGGGATTGGACTAGATGATCTTTCAAGGTCCCTTCCAATCCCTGATGATTCTATGATTTTATTGGAACAAGGACAGCAATTCAGGTAGTTTTTTTGGCTAAAGATGTACTCCTTTCAAAAGCTCTCATCTCTAAGTAAATCCAATTATCTCACGCTGCATCATTTGCTACTGTCACATATTGTATTCTTATCAATACTTGGAAGAGAATACTGGAAAAGTATTTTCTTCTGCAGAGTTCACTTCAGCTTTAAAATCTGAAAGACATCTGTCTGCTTTTCTGTTTGGAATGATAAGTTTCCCTGTTTGACACGTAAAACTCAAAAGTGTATAGTTCTGTTCTGATTCCAATCAGCAGAATTCCATAGGAGGAAAAAAACAAATAGTGAAAAAACCAGTTACATGTTGTCCTCTGGCTCAGAAAAAGCTCAAGCAAACTGCTAGAAAATACTGTGCAGAAGGTAGTAAAATATGCTCATTTTATTTCAACACTCTTTTTACGACTCTATGACTCTCTTATGGTCACTTACCATAGAATGACTTTGTTTGGAAGGGAACTAACAGGCCATCTAGTTTGAACTTGCTGAAGAGAGCAGCTTCAATGCACATTAATCTGCATTGTGGTAAGGCAGTTCCACAGAGTACACAGGCAGATCCCTAAGAATCTAAAACTTGTTTATGGCTTAGGGTCTGGAACCAACTTGTACAGCAGCTACCACCCTCCCATGTTCACCCTGGTTGGGAAAATGCAAACTGAAAAGAATAGAGAAGGGACAAGGGCTGCTGATGGTCAGGCCTCAGGTTTTTTTTTTCCAAATGGTAAGATAATGACTAGATTTTCAATGAAATCAGATACAATCATTTGGTGGTGCACTGAATATTTCTTCAGAGAAAGGTCTGTGTAATAATACTAGATACTCAGTCTTCTTGTAGAAACTTGAGTACAATTAGAATGGAGGGAGAATGGAAAGAAGAATTATAAAGCTTTGGAGAAGCTTTATAATTTGACTTCTATTTGGTTATAAATTCTCTTTTGTGCTTTAAATTAATTTCCACTTTTATTAAAACCTACTCTACTGAGTTTCAAACACCTGTCACAGGCTGTCCATCCTGGAGAAGAGAAAGCTCCACGGAGACTTTATAACAACCTCCCAGTACCTGAAGGGGGCCTACAGGAAAGCTGGGGAGAAAATTTTTCCTAGGACATCTAGCAGTAGGACACCAACCTTTGCAAATTACATCAAGCTGGGAGGAAGTATCTGTCTGACAGAGGGGAAGAAGATGCTGCAGAGAGATCTGGATAGGCTGGGTTAATGAGCAGAGGCCAACGGTATGAGGTTTAAAAGGGCCAACTGCAGGGTCCTACATTTTGGCCACAATAACCCCCTGCAACTACAGACTGGGTGATGAGAGGCTGGAGAGCAGTTTGGCAGAGAGGGACCTGGAAGTACTGCTTGACAACTGACTGAACAAGAGCCAACAGTGTGCCCAGGTGGCACAAAAGGCCAATGGCATCTTGGCTTCTATCAGCAATAGTGTGGCCAGCAGGACTACGGATGTAGTTCTTCCCTTGTACTCAGCACTGGTGAGGCCTTACCTCAAGTACTGGGCACAGTTCTGGGCCACTCACTTCAAGAAAGAGACCGAGGTGCTGGAGCAGATTCAGAGGAGCAGTGAGGCTGGTGAAGGGACTAGAGGAAAAGTCTGGTGAGAAGAGTTGGTGTTGTTTAGCCTGGAGGAGTCTCCAGGGGGACCTTATTACTCTCTGTAACTACCTGAAGGGAAGTTGTAGACAGGTAGGGGTTGGGTTCTTCTGCCTGGTAACTAGCAATAGGACAGGAGGGAATGGCCTGAAGATGCACCAGGGGAGATACAGGTTGGATGTTTGGAAGCACTTCATTATGAAAATCAGACGTTGGAATGGACTGCCCAGGGAGGTGGTGGAGTCACCATCCCTGGAAGTGTTTAAGGAAAGACTGAATGCAACACTTAGTGCCATGGCATAGGCATGTGGTGATGTTTGGTCATAGGCTGGGCCTGGTGATGTTGGAGGTCTTTTCCAGCCTCTACAATTCTGTGACAAGGGGATGGTTTCAAGTTACAAGATTTAGATTGAGTCTCAGGAAGAAATTTCTCACTGTGAGGGTGGTCAGGCATTGCAACAGGTTGCCCAGAGAGGTTGTGGATGTCCCCTCCCCTCGATATGTTCAACGCCAGGTTGGATGGCACTCTGAGCAACCAGGTCTAGCAAGAGTTGTCACTACCCACAGCAGGGTGTTGAAACTAGGTGATCTCTGAAGTCTCTTCCAACCTGAAACATTCTATGATCATAACACTTCCTCAGATTAATCATCCATTTAAGAAGCATATAACTACAGCATTGCTATCTAGCAGCGCTGGGAACTTCTAAAACTGCTGCATGGCTTTACCCACAGTTAAGGGCAAAGATGACTTCTTTCAGCCTTTAGAACAGGGTGAGGTTTTCTTTTGTCACAGTTATTTGCCCAGAGTTATTTCTGAAAGCTGTCTCACTACATACTCTGCAAATTTAGTGAAGTCTTCACCATACAACAGTGCTTTTCCCCCACTGCCTTCAGGTTTCTCTCATTCAAAAGCCTGGTAGCTTATTTCCACAAACATACTGCACTACTTACACTTTTTACAGCTGTGTATGTATTTCACTGTGGACTGCAACATCTTCAGTATAAACTTCTCTTCCACTGGGCCTTACCGCATTCTATTTGTATTAACAGCAGGAATCCACCTATAGTTTCATAGAAAGTGGTTTTTCTTATTTCTAAATTATGTCCTAGGTCATTATATAAGGGAGAAAAAACTTTGAAACGCACCAAAGCAGTTCTCTGCTGCTTTTTGTTCCTTACTCATTTTTTCTGCATCTAGTAAAATGATACCCCTGTTGAAGATTGCTTTAAAGCACATTTTTAAAACATTCCCTTTTCTTAATATTTCAAATGAAGTAATTCCAGAAGCTACCAATTAAAGTAACATGGTCAAACTAGGAATTTACAGACATTATATCAATAAAGTTTTAATGACAAAGGTAGAGCTGTGATGCTCAGAGGACTAGAGCATTAAAAGAAGAGAACTTGAGAAAGTTCTCAGAACAACTTCAACATCACTGTCTTTTCCTTCAGCCTGATGGACAACAAAAATTACAGAAGAAAAGGGGTCACTAAAAATGTGCCAATTTTGCAAGTCTCAAAGTCGGGATGGCAAATTAAAAAAAAAAATTAAAAAAGAGCTTAAATTTCTCTCACCATCTCCTTCATGTACACCAAGTTTTTTTTCTTAAGAGCCTTAGAAGGGCTGCATTAAAGCCCATTTTATTTGAGACATGATTCACCATTATAACTCAGCCTTAGTTTCATTATATTAGAAGTGGCAGACATTGTGTGTCATTGAGAAAAAAAATCAAAATCCTTCTTCCTCTTGTTCTCACTTATCTTCTGAGGAGAAATTTTATCTATGAACCATTAAATCTATACATTAGCCAGGACAAAGTAATGAAACAGAGTGAGAGTCAAGCAAGGAAAAAGCCTTGTTCAAGGCAATGCAGAAACACAACACTTTCCATAGAACAGTATTACTACAGGCATAAGACAGTTTTTAAAATGACTGATTTTAAAAGTGGTACAAGCTATTTTTTATTTCTCAGAAGTTCAGTGTATGAATCAATGACGAAACAAACCATATAGCTAAGTGTTACCTAACTGCAAAGCTTCAGTGTCTCATATATGTCCTTGTATACAAGTATAGGCAATATTTTGATTAGATGTTTAAGAATTGCAGCTGTATAAAGAGGGGAATAAACCCATACTAATGTTATTACTCAGGCTATAGATGTTTTTGTTCAACAGTGCTGTAGATGTTTTGTTCAACACACTTCTCAAAAGCCAAGTACATCCATGTCAATCAATAGCCTTATTTTTTAAAAAATGCAAAACCACTGAACCTAAAAGGCCATGCCTAAGTTGCAATTAATCACCCTCACTGATTAAGTGATTACATCATTACTGGGACTTACTTGAAACTAGACTAGGAAAACCAGATGTGCTTATCAGAATAACAGTAAACAACATTTAAGGTTTTAGTTCTGTATCCTCCCACACCCCCGCACACTTATTTTTAATTCCATAATCGGAATTAATTAGGGAGAGTCCATTTTTATTTGTGTTCAAAAATAAGGTAAGCCAAGGACGCACAGAAAATTATCGAAAATCATTTGCCCTGAACTTAAGTTCAGTACCAAGTTTATGTTATAAGCATTCCCACTTTTCAAATAAAGAGTACAGTTTATAGTGCAAGGAAAAGGCAAGCATGAGGAACAACAGGTAACATGGCATTTGACTCTGAATCTGTACGTCTTTGACAATCACAGCTTAAGTGATAAACTGCCCAGTGGGAGCAGAAGAGGCACTTCACACAACCTGCTTGTCATCAATACATTAAAAAGAAATGTAATCAATGAGACAAGGTAGGCAGGAAGAATGCCAACAAATGCAATTACTATGTTACAGTTCAGTTCACCTCAGGACTGCCTACCCAACCTTCTCCCGTCAAACCAAGTACATCTCATTAAGTTCTTATAAAAACCCGTTTTCTGTTTCCTTTCTGAAGGCAATTAGTTTTTCTGCAGCTGCCTACATTTAGGTTTAGAGCTTGTTCACACAAATAGCTAAACCTGGTGTTTTCTACTCCAATTACGCAACCACTACATACTATTAGATGAGCTACTTGTTAAATTGCTTTCAGTTGCCACAGAGGCCAGCACATCTCTGAAATGAAGACATAGGAGAGAAGAATGATTGAATGTACAGATGTAAGAACACTGGAAAAAGAAGGAATCTGTCAAACAGCAGAAAAAATAAAACAAAGCATTGATAGGGGAACTGGAGACTGAACTAAAAGGCTGTTTCTGTAACAACAGAACTTACAGATATTACACATGCAGCCCACTCAGTCTGAACAGAGACAGTTTTTTTGTTGTTAGTGTTGTGGTTTCTATGCTTTTTTACTCTCCTCAAGCACACAGCTACCAGCTTATAAATTTGTTTGGGCTACCAGAGCCACCAGAGTTTGATGTCCATCTACAGTCGAATATGGAATACTCATGTCTTAATATTACGTCCCATTTTCATACTATAATGCCACTATAATATAGTATGCAATGCAACAGAAACCCTTGAGAGAAGGATGTAAGAGCATGAAACACTCTGTTACACAGAAAATTATCACCTCCATTTTTCTGTAGCTTATTCACAACGGACAGCTTTTCAGAGTAATTGACTCACACAAAGTTTAACTGTTAAACTAGTCCCCAAAGCTGTTTACTGCGCTGGACACACTTGCACTTTATCATAGCAATCTGATTGACTCAGCACCAGGGCTGTCCATGCATATGTTTCAGACATGCATATGTTTCTAAACGCTTCTGTCACAAACCAGGATTAGGACAAGCAAGGACAAAGTTTAGAAGTCCCAATGATTTCTCCAACACAGTAAACTGTCAGTATTAATGGAAAAAAGGAGAACTCAATTGAAAAAAAAAACCTTTAAAAAAACCCCTAAAATCACACACCTGTACTGAATTTTAAGAGGAATTCCTTATATAGGATAACAGAGCTGGAATATTTATGTTGATAGACATTTGCCTTTTTATTTAATTACTGTGGAGTAAATTGCATTTGGTTTATCTATGCAGCCCAATATTGTTTCCCCTTTTCAAAAAAGTCCTAAAGCTCAGGAGTAATAATAGTTTAGTATTTTTCTTCATTACCTCTTAAATGGAGACAAAGATCAAACAGATTGCCTCCACAAGATTTAAGACTGTCTAGACTTTTTGTATTTAAATTTCCTTTTCAGAATTGGGGAAAACAAAAATCAGATGTTAAACAGCATGTTTTAGACAGAAAACTCTGATTCTATACATTTGGCTTGTAAACAATTATCATTCTCCAGAAACACTTCAATCTCAAGTTTTCTAAGATGATGCTAAGCATCAGTGAATCTCAAATCCTTTAAAAAATCTGGACATACACAAATCCATGGGCCCAGATGCACGGGATGCACCCACGTGTACGAAGGGAGATGGCAGAAGTCATTGCTAAGCCACTCTCCATCATTTTTGCAAGGTCCTGGGAAACAGGAGAGGTGCCTAGGGACTAGAAGATAGCAAATGTTACCCCAATCTTTAAAAAGGGAAAGAAGGAAGACCCAGATAACCACAGACCAGTCAGCCTCACCTCCATCCCAGGAAAGGCGATGGAACAATTTTTTCTAGAGGCTGTCTCCAGACACATCAAGGACAGGAGGGTCATTAGAGACAGTCAGCATGGCATCACAAAGGGAAAGTCATACTTGACCAACCTGATAGCCTTTTATGAGGGCATAACCAGGTGGACGGATGATGGCAGAGCAGTGGATGTGATCTACCTTGACTTAAGTAAGGCTTTTGACACAGTCTCTCACAGCATCCTTGCAGACAAACTGACGCAGTGTGGTCTAGATTTTCGGGTAGTGAGGCGGATCGTAAACTGGCTACAGCGTAGAAGTCAGAGTGGTGGTCAATGGGACAGAGTCTAGTTGGAGGCCTGCATCTAGTGGAGTGCCCCAGGGGTTGGTGCTGGGANTGAGCACCTCCCTTATGAGAAGAGGCTGAGGGAGCTGGGTCTCTTTAGCTTGGAGAAGAGGAGACTGAGGGGTGACCTCAATGTCTACAAATATTTGAGGGGTGGGTGTCGGGAGGATGGAACTGGGCTATTCTCAGTGTCATGTAGTGATACGACGAGGGGCAATGGTTGTAAGCTGGAACATAGAAGGTTCCACATCAACCTGAGGAGGACCTTCTTCATGGTGGGGGTGACGGATCACTGGAACAGGTCGCCCAGGGTGGTAGTGGAGTCTCCTTCACTGGAGATGTTCAAGGCCCACCTGGATGTGTTCCTGTGTGACTTGGTCTAGGTGATCCTGCTGTGGCAGGCAGATTGGACTAGATGATCTTTCAAGATCTCTTCCAATCCCTAATGATTCTATGATTCTATGGTTATAATTCTGATAAAGAAAAAAGCCTGAGATTTAATGAGACCATCAAAAAAGCCAATTCTACAAGCCAGAGGTATGCACACCTTCTTTGAATAAATACTATGAAGGTATTTAAAATACTCAGTGCTGTTTTAAACTATCAAGAAAAAGTAAAGAAATTACAGAACTGCAGGCCTCAAGAGAAACATTCTCCATGAAATTAATCCTTGTTGCTAGCTGATCTTGTCCTAAGAATGGTCAAACAAAACCAACCCTCACAACAAAATTAATCAAAGCACACATCCAAGTGAGTAATTCATACTTAGAAATGCTTTCTCAGTCTTGTGCCAGACACTTTTTTTGCAGTACAGCAAACCTAAGTATTCATAAGCACTTGGAAGCATATCACAAGCCTATGGCAAAAAAAAAAAAATGAAGTCAGGTTTACTACATGTATGTATGACTTCTCAATGGTTTACAGGCAATAACAATGGTTATCTAGCACCTCTAAATTTATGTTGAAACAAGAAAAAACTCCACATTTTCTCCTCTTAAGAGCTATAGCTCTTGCAATGAAAGAATCAAGTTCCTTACAGGAGAAATGTTTCAAAAGTGTTACTTAATTACTCTGGGTAGGAGGTGGAAAATCCATTTTGGTTACATTCATTTTCTCACTGAGTATTTTGGTAGAATGGAGGAGGGTAGAAATCTTATTTAGAACAACCAAAATTCAGAGGGAGGGTACATATTAGCATGTCCTTGAACAGAAATTTTGGCCACAGGCAGGCAGTTGGATTTGTTTGGGATTTTTAAGGTAACTTTTACAAAACCAAAAATATCTCTCTTTGGAAAAGATAAGATATAAGCAATTACCTTCCTTCTTTGGGGCTCAGAAGAAGCATAGCACCTTTACATGTTTTTACTATCCCTAAGAGAACTACCACCTTCCTAAAGAAAATGCAAATACCATTCAGAATAGCATCCATTACATGAGGGAAGGAAAAATGTGAAATTCTTAGTATGTTAATATACAATCAGAAAAAACCCCGCCCCTGTTCTGTTTCATAGGTATAGGATAGTATCTCCTTTAAGAATGGTATGGTAGTACACTGAGTATACTCATCACAGTCCAGGAAGCACAACACAGGAGAATTACAACCTAAAAACTGACAGGTTTGTACTTCCCTGCTGCTATGGGCACTCTCAGTAGAAAAGCAACAATTAAGCAGGATGAAGATGTAAAATTATTTTAAATGTAAGAATAATCTTTTCTCATTTCTGTCACTTAAGCAGCAAAAAAAATCTTAATGCATACTCACATTTGGCCTGTGTGTATCAAAAATTGGTCTTTTTGTCTTCCAGTTTCTCAAGAGACCATATAGGGGAGAAGACTCACAATGAACCAGTCTGTCTTCTCCTCTTTTGTTGCTGGCTAGAAGATACTGATTCCAGTCCACAGAATAAAACAGCAGCTGCACTGGAAACAGGTGCATTCATATACAGAATTATAAAATCACTTAGGTTCGAAAAGATCTTCAAGACTGAGTCCAACCATTAACCAAACTGTCAGCACTGCTAAACTGTTTCCCTATGCTCCACATCTACCCAACTTTTAGATATCCCCTCCATGGGTAGTCTATTCCAAGGCCTGATGACTCTTTCAATCAAGTTTTTCCTTAATGTCTAACTTCCCCTGGTACAACTTTGAAGTAATTTCCTCTCTGATGAGTGCAATTTTTAAACTGTGAGTTTGCACAACATGAAATGCGAGAACAGGCTTACTTGGCCCATATATACCCAGAAGGAATATATACTTGGCATGGATAATATCTTGCCGTTAATTTCCAAGTTATCATAACTTTGCAATTGCTCTAGTTTTGAAACTAAAGCATTCATAGTGCATATCAAGGAAACAAACCCACTCTTTGTTATTCAAACTCAATAATTCAGCTGAGATAACATCTAGACAAAGGGATGCCTCTCTCCAGATTCAATTTCCTAACAAATGCATTTTGCCCATTTGATCAACATACTTCTCTTGTTTTCTGCAATCTGAATGATCTGGTTTACTCCAGAAACATTTTAGCAAAATTAATTTCCAAGTGAAACCAATCTGTGCACTTTATCAATAGAAGTAGAATAGCCCACTATTACAACTTCTGGATTCCCCATTGCAGAACTGATTTCAGAGCTTACCTGCAGGGTACAGAAGGATGTTTATTGAATACATTTGAAGAAAAGGCTAAAAGGATCTAAATAGCTCAGATATTCCTCAGGCAGAAATAGGATTAATTCATTTAATAAATTGCTGAGCTACCAACTTACACCTGATGCATAAAGTGCTATTTTTCCTTCACAAAAAAAGAAGCCTGTTTCTAGCCCTTACCCCAGTTGTAGTTACTGGCTTTTATTTGTGGAGTTCAGTTATTTCAAGTTGGTTTCATTGATACTTAAAAGATGGAAGTTTCATACTTTCCTGAAAGGGAATCTAGACCTAACTTCAGCAAGAATGAGGTGCTCAAATGTCTGTTAAACTTGTATCACATTTGCTGAAGTGATTTTGCCTTGCCACTGCAAATTACGGAGTTACGGAGAATTAAGAGGACAGGCAAGGGCATGTGGAAATAGAACGATAGCCAACTTCACACCACGGGGAAGACCTTTACAGCTGTTATTTCATTTTGGCTTTCTGTTTAAAGAAACTTAGGCAAAGACTGTGCTCTGTCCTCCTCTTGAGCCTACTTGCAGTTATTAAGACTGACTTGAATACATCATAGGAAACAAAAAAACTTGCCAGAGCAAAGTTATCAAGACTGCTCATCATTCAGAGATGGGAAAACTCTTCCCAATGCCTACTTCTGTGAGGGAAGGAAAGCTGTTTTTGCAGTATGATAATTGAACATAGCCTGATAAGGAGAAAAGGTAGACCTAAAGGCTTACAGCTTAACTTGTGGATAACATTATTCTACCATTTACCTTATCTCACTGAAACTGGTTTTGCGGTTACAGGATATGCCAATCAATACAATGAAAGGGGATAACTAAAGAAACTGGAAAGGGCCAGAGGGAGAATAAAAGGTGGGGGAAACTCAGAAAAATAATTAGGTGCGTTGGGTAGGCTGTAAAACTCTGGAGTACTCAGTCAACGAGGAAACACGTCAAGGGAAGTAAAAGTTACTGCTAAAGCTGTGACTGGTGTGCTTACTTGGTAGGACACCTGCTCTTGCAGGAACGTGAATAAATTTTGCTTCACTGAGAACTCTGTCTGGACCCAGCTTGTTAGCAAACAAGCATTTATCACAATCAGAATTTTCCTTCAACCTCTAGTTATTCGGGGTCTTATTTTAAGCTTTATTTCCAGACCTATGTGGTAAGCTTTATGGGATAACTTGCTGATACTAAATTATAAATCTTCCAAAATTAAACCGAACCATGTTACTGTTTTACATGAGTCCCGATCTTCTGTGTACTTAAGCATCTCAACTTCACCTTGCTCTTAAAAAAGTCTATAAATGCAAATATTTACAGCATATGAAAGTATGGTCTTTCAATTTTATGGGCAGATGTCCTTATTATGCTTCAAAATGCAGACATTTAAGGCTATGCTGCAAACTGTATTCCAATAAATACAAGAAACTAGCAGGGGGATTAGCACATGAGTATCAGTAATTTTGTTTTCACAACTGGAAAATGTTAAGGCAAGTACAATACTGTCATGAATTTTAGAGTAGAAGGTGTTATTTAAGACTAGAAAACACAAACTTTAAGTCAGCTTATTTTTAAAGAAATCTTCAATTCCTTATTGCCATAAAACTCAATTTTTCAGAAGATTCTACAAGACTGAAATAGCAATTTTCAAATTAGGAAGGAGTTTGTATCTACACAAAAAAATTCCCTCTAATTTTCCACCATCCATCTTAAAATACTGCTACTTAGTGATCAGCTGTGCTGTAGCTATGCCCATAACCTTTGTTCTACAAGAAATGTTACTTTAAATAGTACACGATAAAAATATTCAGTCAATGTCCTTATATTTCTCCTTTCCCTAGGATATGCAGTTTATAGCACCTCACTAACTGTGTACTTTCCGCATCCAATTACATAAAATAATGACTATTCATACAAGAGCTCCTTAAATTTAAAAAATGTTAATCAGAGAAAAATGGTTTTCTGTTTGCATCACAGGTGGGTAAATGATCTTTCCCCCTACGAGTTTATCACTTCAAACTTCTTTGAGGCTTTTTTTTAAAATTACACTTTTATACAAGCTCTATCAAGGCAGAACCCTTTGTGTACCACCACAGCATTTGCTTGCTGCCAACAGAAAATGAGCTCATTTAGTCTGCTCTTAATTTCAAGAGCAGCCTTGTTGCTTTGCTGTGAAAATCTTAAATACAGACTTGTTCTTTTTTGCTACAAGTTCCCATCTCATGAGCTATATTTTATCTGTATTAGGATTCTTGATCAAAAGGTCATGTATCATTAGCTTCTAATACAATTAATGTTCTTCAAGTATATAAAATCAGAGGAGTTATACTTCTCAAGGTCAAACAAATTCTGCTCTCAGCTCAAAATTCGGTAGGAGCTTGAGAAGGCCCTAATTATAAGAAATTGTATAGAATCATTAAGAACAAAGGCTTTTGTAGCTTATGAATTAACTCTATAGTCATGCTTATTTAACATATCTTCATCAGAGTAAAAAAACCAGCCTATTTTGAAAGGACAAATAGTTCTCAATACTATCAAATACTATTTCGTAGAGTAAACTTAACGCTTTGTCAGACTTTTGAAAATGTGCTTCTCGTTACTGACCACACAAAGGAAGTACCAGATGTACTGGCCTAGAAAATAAAAAACAAAGTGGGTTTAAACAAATGGAACTACAAGTTGAGATATCCAGACAATCTTCTGCCATGGTGAAAGGATGCAATACAAGACAGTCACACAATCCTTCAAAATTAAATTCTACTACAGACATGTAAGAAAGTCCTGTAAAGGCAACCTGTAGAAAGCCATCCTTGTTATAGATCAGGTGGGGGCCCCAAACCCCATTAAAATTTGATGCATTAGATCAAGATTTTCTAGTATGCTGCTTGGTTTTCAGCTCCTCCAACGATAGAGATGCCAAAACATCTCTCTGGGCAGCCCATTTCCAATGTCTCCTCATTTCCAAGGTGAAATTCCAGCTGGAATTGCTCTTGCCACAACTTCTTAACTGTTCCATCTCCTGTTGCTGAGCTCCTCTGGAAAGTCCACAGCTTGGTCTTCTCTACACTCCTCCTTTCCATTTGGCAGTTGAAGTAGTGACATTTCCTCTTAACCCTCTTACAAGTGAACAAATTCAACTCCGTCAGTGAAGACACAGCTTCCGTGCCTGTGCTGGTGCTTTAGCCAGCTTTCCCTATCCTTCCTCTTGCTGTTCACAGACAAATCTGAGCTCGCTCTAGCATCCTGCCACGTTCGCTTAGTTTTTTGCATGCCCAAAGAATCCATTCTTACGCTCTGAGCTTATTCTCAAAGATCAACTAGATCTCCAGAGCTCCTATGCAATTCCAGCCAGTCTTCCATTCGATTCTACCCAGCAGATCCCTGAAGGAGACAAACATTGCGGAACACCTCCCTTATGAAGAACAGCTGAGGGAGCTGGGTCTCTTGATCTTGGAGGAGACTCAGGGGTGACCTTATTAATATCTATAAATATGTGAAGGGTGGGTGTCAGGAGGATGGAGCTAGGCTCTCCTCAGTGTCATCTAGTGACAGGACGAGGGGCAATGGGTGTAAGCTGGAACATGGGAGGTTCCACATCAATATCTGAAGGAAGTTTACAGTGAGGGTGACGAAGCACTGGAACATACTGCCCAGGGGGGTTGCAAAGACTCCTCCTTTGGAAGTGTTTAAAACCCGCCTGGATATGTTCCTGTGTGACTTAGTCTAGGTGATCCTGCTGTGGCATGGGGATTGGACTAGATGATCTTTCAAGGTCCCTTTCAATCCCTAATGATTCTATGATTAGGGTTCTAATTCTCCTACTTATTTTGCTCACTTCTTTCACAACTTTAGACGTGTGTCAGACCACATCCACAATCAGTTGTTCCTTGTCTGTGAGCTACAGATATATCTGAGCACCTTCCCGGGACAAAGCTTTTTATGCTCTTGGACAATGCCATTTTATTTCAAGCCAGTTTAACACCCTCTTTTCAGCTATGGCAAAATTTGGTTTAGATGAGCTACAACACAACGCAGCCCACTTCGTATGTACACTTAGTATGTAGAGGGTCTTCACTTAGTATGTGGAAGGTCTTCCACCCAACAACTAATACCACAGCTACCTCATTTTGCAACTCCATCTTTTGGCACAGAATCCCCATTTTACAGACCCTTTCAAAAAGAACTTTGTCTTACCTGTCAAAATATTCACATGCCACTTCCATTGCATTAACACACAAAATAATGCTCTTGAGCACAATACTAACATTGTGCCTGAAATGGTATTTGCCTTCTGTTTGGTTTACATTCCCCAAGGACCTTCTGCTATGTGAGGGCAGAAGAAGAGTGCTGGATCACATATTCCCACCAATCTTTGGTGTATCTCTAATAACTGAGCAAAGTTGTACCAGTTCAAGTAATTTTCTCACTGTTTACTACTAACATTATCCAAAGATCATTATAGCTTACATTGAAATTCCGTATTAGCTACTGCTAAACACTCCATTCATGGATGAAGCCCTGGACAGCCTGATCTAGGGTGGGGTGTCCCTGCCCATAGCGGGGGAGTTGGAACTGGATGATCCTGTGGTCCCTTCTAACCCTGACCGACTCTGTGACTTGGTCTGGGTGATCCTGCTGTGGCAGGAGGATTGGACTGTATGATCTTTCAAGGTCTCTTCCAATCCCCAATGATTCTGTGATATACACCAACACAGTTTCTTGGCTTTCACAGAACTTGAGTCCTGACCTCAAGTGTTCTCTAACACTTGCATCCAGGTTTGTCCATAGGCATCAAAAAGTACATATTATATTGTTTTCAAATTAAGTAACTATATTTAAAAGTATATTATCATAAAAAGAATTTCTCACCTTGACACGATTTGCAGGATGTATCAGTTGATGTGCTACAATCTGCTGATGAAGTCTGAACATTATCCAAATTCTTTCCTTTGGATTTTGAGTCCAGATTTCTGAGAACTGCTTCCTCTTCTCTACTTGAAGTACGTGCAAGAGAAGAAGTTGACTTTTCAGCATAGAGCCGTTTCAGTACTTTTCCTATGAACACTGTGGGTAAGAAAATAATTTTAAACACAGAAATTCAATGCTTTAAAGCTATTTTAAGACTCAGAAAAACCCAACTACTGATTGATACAAAATAGTTTCCCTCAGAGTCCATGCATGTGTGTCTTCAGTGGTGCCTGCATTTCACAGGCAATGTGAACCTGAAAATAATGTATTCAGGTTCTAAACTTGAGTCAGAAAAGCAGCTTTAAAACCCATCCCAGAGTTCAGCAGCAAGGCTAAAATCCTCTGATTACCGTTTTTGTAATAAATTAATACTGCACATTTACCGACTAAACACACATTGATGTTTTTATTTAAAGAACAACACTTGTATGGGAAAATATTTTAAGTCTGCTCAAAATTCAGGTCTCCTTTGGCATGGAGGCTTTGCAACTGAATCACTCATTAAAATCCCTAAGCTACAAGTATTTAGCCACATAGGAAAGCCAGAGGTAGACAGCATCAGAAACACATGGTAGCACAATTATCTCTACAGAATTAGCAATACTCTTATGCACCTCTTCCTCTTATGGCCTCCTTTCTGATGATACTAGTAATCTGCTACAGTTACTCACATGCAAGAATAATTTGATTGAAAGAGAGAGATGCAAATACTCTACAAAACTATCACCTTTATATGAATGTATGCATATTTCAGCCACCTTAAATTATATATTATATATTAAAATATAAAGTAGCACTATGAAAGTGGATCTGTTGCAAATATCCCCCGTTTCACAAATTCTACACAGTCAAGCAGATATTGTGGGAATGGGAAAGGAACAAAGATATTTGGAGAAAAACCCTTTCTCTAAACTACAATTTTGTATTTCCTATACAGTGTATGGATACTATACAAGCAAATTGCTGCAAATTATTAAAATAATTCTGCCAAGAGGACTGACATTACTTTAAGAACAGCTCCTACTGCAGTTTAACAGAAAAACATAGTCATCATGTAATTCTCTCACATAAATTACTTTTCTTTGTAACAGAAAAAAATAATCTTCACCATGCTGGGAGATCGGTGAACACCAGTTCGTTGTGGACAAACTGTATCTTCACATATACCTTGGCAATAGGCTTTAACTGCCACTGAAATTACTAATTACAGGGAAATCTGTAAGCACTCAAAAGTCTAACACAACAAGTTCATATGTCATCAATCACTCTTTCCTCAGTCCCAGTTTCTTGAATAATTGGTGACCTTATGAAATTCCTATGACAGGATATGAGCCTGAATAGATACTTGTATAGAAAGCTTCATAAAAGCAGATTTTAGTTTTTCTGTAATTATTTGTCATTCAGTGACATGAAGAAACGTGACAATCTGCCAGCAATGTCCCCATCAAATAAGCACAGCCAGTTTTACAAGTTACAGGATAAATCTACCATTCCCAGAAAGACAGACATCAACAAGTGACTGTATTTTCTAAGTTTCTTGTCAGGACAGTCTATGGCTAGAAAGTAAGAATACACAATTACTGTCTTCAGAATATAACTAGTCAAAACGGACAGAATCAAGCAGTGTAATACAACAAAGTTAACTGACCTTGCAGATCTCTGACTCTAAAGCAAGCTATCCAAGAAGTTTATCCTAAATCTTTTCCATGAACACCACCAATAACACTGCAGCATTTTAATTAATTCCAGTCAAGCTGTTACTAAATGTCATGGTTTAACCCTGGTAGCCAGCTAAATCCCACACAGCTGTTCACTCACTTCTGTCCCATACCAGGATGGGAAAGAGAATCAGAAAGATAGAACTGTGGCCCAAGATAAACACAGTTAGATAAAGCAAAAGCCACACATACAAACAAAGCAGAATAAGGACTTAATTCAGCACTTCCCACCAAGGGTTCATCATATGTAATAGCAATACCATCCATCACTTTTAGTGTCCTCCTTCCTCCTCCTTCCACCAGTTTTAATTGTGGACACAATGATAGATGGTCTGGAATATCCCTTTGGTTGGTTGGGGTCAGCTGCCCCAACTGTGTCCCCTCCCAGCCTCTTGTATACTCCCATCCTACTCACTGGTGGGGTGAGAAGCAGAAGAGGACTTGACTCCGTAATCGCTGCTCAAAAATAACCAAGACACTGGTCTGTTATCAATACAGTTGTCACCACAAATCCAGAAAAACAGCACTAGAAGAACTGTTTTTAAAAAATTAACTCTAGGACAGCCAAAACCCAGACACAAATGACATTCAAGCACTTGCTCTGAGGAAGTTATTTTTCCAAAGCAAATGATCATTGGGATGCTGATGAATCTGTATCTGGGAAAACATTTCCTCCAAATCTGCTGAGGACAGCCAGTCTGCTTACAGCTACAGAAGATTTTATGTTCTGTCTTGAAATCCCATTTCTCTAGTCATCTGTTCAGTTACTCCCCACAAAAAAACCCTCACCAAATCCTAAAAACTACTTCAGTCGTTTTCTTTCCTTTTTAAAATGCAAGAACTATAGCCATATACCCATATTTGCATTGCTTTGGAAAGCAATATGAAACCAATTCTGACACACTCATTCCATTTCACACGGAGCTCTACACATGAGGCCACAAAGACAATTAAGGGAACGGAATGTCTCCCTGAAGAGGAAAGGCTGAGGAAGGTGGGTCTCTTTTGCTTGGAAACAAGGAGATTGAGAGTTGGCCTCATTAATGATTATAAATACGTGAGGGGTGGATGCTCAGAGGATAGAGCCAGGGTGTAAGCTGGAACACAGGAGGTTCTACATTAATATGAGAAAGAAACCAGAGAGTAGTGGTCAATGGGACAGAGTCTATTTGGAGGCCTGTATCTAGTGGAGTGCCCCAAGGGTTGGTGCTGGGACCAGTCCTGTTCAATCTATTCATTGATGACTTGGATGAGGGATTAGGGTGTACTGTCAGCAAGTTTGCTGACGACACAAAGCTGGGTGGTGTTGCCGACACCCCAGTAAACTGTGCTGGCATTCAGAGTGCCCTGGACAGGCTGGAGAGCTGGGCTGAGAAAAATTTAATGAAGTATAACAAGGCTAAGTATAGAGTCTTGCATCTGGGCAAGGACAATCCCAGCTACCAGGATAGGTTGGGGACTGACCTGTTGGAGAGCAGCGCAGGAGAAAGGGACGTGGGGGTTCTGGTGGACGGCAGGATGACCAGGAGCCAGCAGTGTGCTCTTGTGGCCAAGAGGGCCAACAGCATCCTGGGGTGGATCAGAAGGGGGGTGGTTAGCAGATCAAAAGGGGGAGATTCTTCTCCACCTCTACTTTGCCCTGGTGAGACCACACCTGTAGTATTGTGTCCAGCTGTGGGCTCCTCAGTTCAAGAGGGATGTGGAACTGCTGGAGAGGGTCCAGCGTAGGGCAACGAAGATGATTAAGGAGGTGAAGCACCTCCCTTACGAGGAGAGGCTGAGGGAGCTGGGTCTCTTTAGCTTGGAGGAGACTGAGGGGTGACCTCATCAATGTCTACAAATATTTGAGGGGTGGGTGTTGGGAGGATGGAGCTGGGCTATTCTCAAGTGTCATGTAGTGATAGGACAAGGGTCAATGCGTGTAAGCTGGAGCATAGAAGGTTCCACATCAATAATAGAAGGAACTTCTTCACAGTGAGGGTGACGGAGCACTGGAACAGGCTGCTCAGAAGAGTTGTGGAGTCTGCTTCTCTGGAGACATTTAAAACCCGCCTGGATGTGTTCCTGTGTGACTTAATGTATGTGATCCTGCTATCATGGGGATTGGACTAGATGATCTTTCCAGGTCCCTTCCAACCCCTAAAACTCTGATTCTGTGATTTCTAATACCTATGGGTCAAGTAAGCAAAACAGAACAATGACTTCTTTTGGAGAATGTGAATACTGAGAAGAATTTTTTCACTAAAACAGCTCTCGCTTCAGAAAAAATATCTGTATCAGTAGCAGTGACAGACTTATTCCAGCAAAATGTGATTCAGCTGCTAACACCAAAGCAGCATCCAGTCTTACAGGCTGGAGTTTTCAGCAGACAGCAGCTGTGGGGGAAGTTCTTACCTGCTTGCAGAACTTTCACACTCATGTCAGTGTGTCTTGGCACTGCAATGTCTTCCTAAGAGACAATTAGTAACTCCCAGTAACCACAACTGAATGGAAATGAGCAGCTGAGACACCTAGGCATGACAAGGTCTCTGTTTGGAACCTGATGTGCTTTAGGCCCTCTGAAGACAACAGGAAGCAACGGATCCCAGCAGTACACTTTTCTCAGGAGATGGAGGGTGATGGTATCACTAAAGAACAGCTGTAAAACCAACTAATTTAGTCTGAACTATTGAAATCCTAAGTATCTTCTAGGCTGAAGGGAAAAAAAAATCCGCTTGGAGCCAAACATTTTCTGAAGCAAGTTTGTCCCTGTGTATCAATGAACAAGGATATTAGGCTCTGAGGAAAATATACTTTGACATACTCAGCAGTTGTACATCCTCCAAAGCAGTACTCTGGTTTGCAGTTAAAAGTCTCAGAGCTAAGCTACCAAAACATCTTTCCCAAAACTTCTTTCCGATAACTGAGGATGCTGTTTCCTCGGGGTTTTATTGCTGCAATTACTTCAACAACAACAACAAAAAAAAGAGATCCTGTAATGTCCATGAGCATTGGATTAACCACAGGTGGTTTATCTTGCATGAGCAGCTTTTGTTCCATTCAAACTCCACTGAAAATGTTTTTGCAACTCTGCAGCATCAGAGATCAGTCCATCTGGTAAGAACCATTTAAACCCGTAAATCTACCTCTTACCAAGAGATTAGCAATAAAAAGAATTGAAGGAAAAAAAACGTGGTATTGGATGTATTTAGCCTCTCTGATTTGTGAAATGGACTAAGACTTGTTCTCACCACAGTCATACCATAGCCAAATACTCATGATTATTTGTTGTTGTTTTCCAGTCAGTACAAGTGATATCGGATCTATACGGATTCATGTAATCTTTCAAGAGAGCAGCCTAGAAATGCTTTTCCACTTTTCCTACCAGACTTATGTTTCTAAACAAGCATATACAATTTTGAGATGCGTTTTTAAAAAGACCCGAAGAAAAGATGTGGGAGACTGCAGAAAGGTGAGGGATCCACTACTTAAGAGTCAGAACCAATGAAAACCACCATTTTTACACATAGCGTTAGTGTGCAAGGTACAATGGAGTGAATTCAATATATTCTACTGGCACATTTTTGAGGACATTCTTGAAAACTGTATTCACAAATTACAAAACCCAGTGCTTCAGTCTGAAAAAGACAGACTTCTTTGGGGGGAATTATCTCTGAAACTGAAATCAAACTGCGAAGAAATATGAAGAGCAATAAGAAGCCAATAACAAGGTTAAAAAGGGAAGCCTTGTTGCACAGACTATTGTAAATATCTCTCTGCTCTCAGATCAAAGCAGTCTCTGAAACTAACAGATGACAAAATGGACAAGACATAGGAAGCAGAGAAACAGTTTAGGGGCCAGGACCAGCAGTGATGTGGTTGTAGCTGAAAGCAACAGAGAATGTTGATTATCATTAGCTCTGCATCACTTTCAATAATCCTTATGTTCCTACAAAATCTGGGACAGCAGACAGCTATCCAAGAAGTTTTATAGGGCATAGAGCAGGCACGAGTTAATGAAAGGAAGATTTGCATAATGAAAGTTTACTCAATCCACAGCAAGTCTTTAAAAACTACCACAGCAACTTACCATAGCTCTGTTTCTTTGAGGTATAAACTAATAGCTCGTTACTCCCAAACTAATAAATACTAAAGATGCTTTCTGAATTCTGTAGGGAATGAACAGCTATGTTACTGAAGGAAGATAGGGCTCTGAACACCTGGTCACAGAGTGACAATTGCAAGAAGATCTGAGTGTCTAGGTTAGAAGAGTAAGGCCCATGGACCACCATGTTTTGAAGTCCTACATTATCATAGAAAACTTAGTTGCCATTTTATTCTTAGTACTGTGTGAAAAGATTTTTACGTAGCTGATGTCTCCAGAGTCCAAACAGAAGTGCAAATAAAACTGAGAAGTGCTTCCCACATTTTATATGCTCATTAACCTCCAGGAATCTGACAAGACTTAGTTACTATAATGGATAGATTCTTTATGCTGTGTTGAAAACAAGGCACTGAAGGTGAGCAAAGGTGAGACAAGCGTTAAGCTTTTGTAATCACCAAATAAAGATGATTTTGTGTTCTGAATCTGCCTGGATTTGCAAGGCATCAAAGGAAACATCTAAACGTTAGAGCTGGGCATATAGCCAGAAGGAAGTGCTGCACAGTAACAACATTAACACAAATACCTGGCCCAAATCCTGAAAGTTTAAAGAAAGTCTTCACTCTTTGCTGTACAGGAAAACCAGGCTACATTGACGCCGTCTCCATTTACAAGGTTAAAAAAATTAGAGAAATTAAACCTCATGGGCTTTTTTCCCCACAAGTGGGTGGAGGGCCTCCACACTTATGAAGTTTTGCCTGTTTCCCTAAGTGGGGATTACTAAAATGGAGGTGACTACAAAAATCTGTGAGTTTATTCAGTTATGAGGCTGAGTCACTCTACAATGGAGGTAATGTACAACAACAATGTGATCCAAGACCCTACAGGGCCAAGTATTTTTTGATCTGAGACAGTAAAATGAAGGACATTCATATATGAATCTAGAGAGATCTCATCAAAAACTTTATACAGCCTCAAGTCTGCTTATGCAAACAAATGCCAGTATAATTTTCAACAAGTAATGAAAAGTGTTATGTAGTTCAAGGATAAGATTACATTAAAATATTAGGTGATGATTAGAATGACCAATCTGACTAATGAGCATCTAGGAGTATTGCAACATTCTACTAAACCAACAGGAGAAAGTAAAACAATGTAGTCTCATACCTTGAGCTCTAACTCCTACAGAATCATAGAATCATTACAGATTGGAAGGGATCTAGTCCAATCCCCCTGCAACAGCAGGCTATAAACACTGTTGAGCTGACTGTAAACAGAAAGGACTAGAATCAAATGCATTGAAGATTGCTTTTAATACTACATTCTTCATAGACTGCTCCAGGGTTCCTTACATTTGGTTATTGACATGAGTGCAAGCTAAGCTAGAAACCACTCTGGATTATTTTATTTTTCTAAAATGAAGCAGACAAAATTTATCTTTGTTTTTATAGAGGTTACCAGGGAAAACCAAGTTCTTCTAACATAATGGCTGATTACACAAAACAGAATTTGGATTCTTTACATGCATGAAAGATTTAGACCACTGTATTAAAAATTTAGACCAATAAGAGGTCTAAAACAGATGTCTCAAGTTAAAGCCAGCAAAAGAAGGCATCACATGACAACACATGACAAACACCACCACATAAGCTGTTTTTCATTAAGTACCCTAATGGTGTGCAAGACAGTCAGTCATAAAGAAACAGTTACTAGTGACACTCATTGCATGGCTGCTGCATTTTTTTAAGGGGTAACCCCACATAACATCTTAGTGCAGTAACCAAGATACTGAACTCTGCCGACTAATTCAGCGGTACCAAAGGCACAGTCACATTTGAAAGCTGCACATAAAAATTCGTGTACACAACTCATTTAGAGATTTAGGATTAGATTTTGCTTAGCATCCTCATAGAAATCTTGCTGACATCAAATTTTCCACTTAAAAGGAAGTGTAATTTGTCTTATAGTAATGTCAATTAACAAAGTAAAAAAGCTAGCAGTGGAAGATTTTTATCTGTAGAGCCATCATATTTTAATTCAAAATATGTTTAAACACATGTGCTTGCCTCACAGCATTAGTAAGAGTCTATGCCATTTCAAAGTGAATTCCATGTACTTCTATACTTCAAAAAACCCATTGTTTTGGTCTTGTAAACACAAGACGAAGAGAGCAATCACTATATTTAATTTAGAACAGAGCATTTCAGTTTGAAGTGACCCACAATAGTCATCTACTTCACCTGTCTTGAATTTTTCAGTAGAAAACTTAAATTCTAATCAATGCAAAACTTAAAAGCTTACATATTCTAGTTTTGTCTTCCGAGTATGATTTTGTTTAAATTCCAGTGAAACAAATTAACTTTCCAACTGAAAATATGCAACACTATGAAAATATCAAGCCTGTAACTGAAAGCACTTAATGGTCCTACCGTGCAATGAGCTGAAACAGCACCAGAATATCTCTTTTTCCAATAATTCTTGACAACTCGTGTGGAAAAATAGTGAAGTAGAAGTGTATCAGAAAACTGAAGAATCACCAGGTTGCTACAGCTTGCCACAGCTTCAACAAAGCAGAGCGTATGTAACTCTAAGACAGAGTGTGGAACACAAGCTGGCTAGTGGTGCAAAATGTGAATATCCAGGATCTCTGTACAACAATTTTGTGAGAAGAGTAAATAGCTTCCTTCATATAAATGAACTGTGTGGCATCAACTCACTGTTGTTGTGTGTCAGGACTACACTGACACCACGCTAAGGTTATCATATACATAACTGGACCACCTACAAATGCACGTATGCCAACAGTGGAGTAACAATTCAGATTTATGAAGGTTTTCCTGCGGCTCATAGCTGACTTAATTAAAAGTACAGACTGTAGCGAAAGCATGCTGAAAAACTAAAGAAAGTTCTGAACAACATCAGAAGTGTTCCTGTCCAGCTCAGTGTATGAAAAAACAGTTTCCTTGAAAACCTTTCTATCAAGAACACTTGCCATGCACATTTGGCTACTTTCCATACAGAAAAAGTAACCCCACCATGCTTCTCAATTGATTGCCTTCTGCCTATTCAAATGCAATTCGGGCAGCAAGAATAAAGTAAGTGGCATCAAGAGCACTAAACGCATTAGAACTGCTTGCATGTTACCCTATTTAGTCTCTCTCCTACAAAGGGAAGTTTTCCAAGAACAGAAGGGTCATTAATTTCTTCTGAAACCATCTCATGTACAAGCTGTGTTCTTTAGTTATTTCAGCTAAAGCCGAAAAGTAGATAAAATAACAGAAGAGGATGGAAAGAACTGACAGAGTGTTCACATGCAGAACACACGGACATGGTTCCATTAAAATATTCAGTTCATCTCTGTTAGCGCGCAACTAGTCTCTGACATTCAAGTAAGTAACTGAATTAATCTCATCTACCATGAGGTATCACATCCCCTACTAAGGCCACAACAGGACAGTCACTTTACAGCATGGTCATAACCACAGAACCAGGTTAGAAAGGACCTTGGGACATTGTCTAGTCTAATTCTAATGCTTGGAGTGGGATAAACCAGAGCAAATTGCTTAGGGCCTACCTACCTGGGTACAATCTCCCCATTGCCTGGCTAATCTCCTTTTCCCCAATCATGGCTGGATAGTCAACTCTTGACTGGAGATGCTCAAAGAGAACACTTAAAAAAGATTGTTTCTTGAAAAAAAGAGATACCTGGATTTCACTAGGCGCCAAAGCAACAGGGCATAAAAGTGTTTTACAAGACTGCTATATACAGAAAATGTAGGTGGCCAAAGGAGGCAACAAAAAAGTGTGAAAAACACCGAATTCTATCTGTGGTTGACGTACAGTTTTACGAAGCATCACATTTTACAAGAATGGGAAGCCTCCAATTTTACAGTATTTTGTTTTGTGTTCACAGTCTGCAAGGAATCCTCACCGTGCAGGTGAAGCTATGGTATCAGGCTCTCATGAAAGCATCTAAAAGACAATACAGGGTAAAAGCAAGGACTAAAAGATCTGCTGCAGCAACTTCAGGCTGAAGGCAATCATCTTTTGAAAGTCAAATACAAGAGGACCCCTTCAGGTCCCTTCCAAACCCTAATGACCTGTGCATCTGTGTATAGGTATAGATATTTAAGATAAGTCATGCTGAATTCTCTGAAGTGTGCCATAAAATGTCAGTGTATAGTTAATTATATATATTAGGTATTTTTCCAGTGCCCAATCACCTTTGAAATCAAACATACACCCACCATATTTGTTGCTCATATGTGAAATGCTCAATGTTTTATTAGCTCTGGTCCTTTTTCTGCCTTTCCTTACTATGTTTGGGAATTCGTTTCTCTATAGGTCAAACTTTGAATCTGAAGAAGTCTTTTGATCTGGAACACATGACCCTTCAGCCTCATACACCTTACTTCAGATTATGTCTTCATAAAGAAAGCACATTTTTGAACAACAGCTGTTTGCCCCATTTCTACCATAAGCTATTGTCATCTAGGTCAGCAGATGTCAAGTGGCGTGGGTTGCTTGGAGGGGGATTTTTGGAGCTACAAAACTCTGGAATTAAGACCAAGCAGAGACACTGTGGTGAAATGCTCTTATTACACACCTGTTATTTCTTTTTGACTAGCCCCTTATATAACACTTCAGTTCTACAAGCCAAGTAAAACTTCAATGACAGCTTAAAGGGAAAAATTTGTACCATTTTTGATAGAATGCCTACACATAAGGTAGGAATGGTCCTCTATCACAAATATACAATTAATTTCTTTGATATTCTTTGATATAAAACACAGTATTAACTGTTAAAGCTATTATTACATACTTAGGAGAATAGTTAGTTTGGAAGCCAAACAGACAGGTTTACTTGTATTCAATGTCACACGAATTCTGTGCTTGAACTACTAGGTTTCAGCTGTCTGCATCTCAATGCAATTGGTAACCAATTCATCATGAGAAGATGCACAAGCTTAGATGCTGCCATTTTAAATCTAGTTGGTAATACTAATGTCACGATCCTGTGACCTCTGACATTACTTTGTAACCCACATTAATACAGGCAGTCAAATGAAAGAGTCACAATGCAAGAGTGGTTTAGCACTCAAAGAGTGACTCATGTACATCCAGGCAACCATAGCTCATAGGTATTGCCATAAAGCCAGCGAGTTATTGGTTACAAAAAACATTTATTTTCTCCTCTTTTTTTTAGAGGAAACTGACTGCACTCTCCCAAGCAGGATCTCTGTGTCAACAAGTCAGTTTCAAATCCGTGCCTGGTGTATCTGTCAGCAAATTCTGCATAACTGTATAGTTCTTTAAGAATGTGACTAAGAAATTGTGTCATTCTGTTTCAGAGATCTCTCAGTAGGCCACCGTAATTACAGCCACAAGCTCCAAGACATCAATAAATTTGACTTCACATAACACAGATGATTAAAAAGCTACATAACCACACCAAAAAGACCAGGATTTTTTTTCAGCTGTTCCCAAGAACTTTGTCTGCATCATAGCAAAACCCTGCAAGAGGTGGACTCCTGCTACAATCCTCTGAAAACTGGTGTTGATTAACAGCGATGATTTATGAATCTATCCATCTCAAAAGAGGATAATCATCCTGTCAGTATGATACAACGATGTCTGCTAGAACCTCTAGTCCTGTTACAAATCATTGGTACTCGAGACCAAGGAGATGCAAAAACTTTGCTCTTTTCTCAGTCACACCTGTCCATCTCTTTCCTGGCAAAGTGAAATGCATTTCACCTGCACTGTTGGTTTACTGACTTTCAGCTGTTTGGATCCTCTTTACTAACAATTAGGATTCACAACTTTCAGGCTGCTGAGCACATTTGTTCTCTATTATGTCCTAGTTCAACACAGCCTCAGTCTTCTGTGATACAGACAGAAGCCTAATTTCCAGCATCTTCAGCCTATTCTACACAAAGAAGCAGAACCTTAAGGAGGATCAGATAAATTTTCTCTTACTGCTTTTCTCTGTTTCTCTTAAACCTTTCTTTTAAAGAAAATTTTATATCGCTCTAGACAATAGAAAGTCAACAATTTCCACATGCTATCAGCTGCAGAGGCTGATCAGATTAGGTTGGAAACTTTCTTCAATTCTGTTATTTCATACTTTGTGACCACATGTCATTCTGCCATCCTTGTATTACTCACTGTGTTTTCTTACAAATCTCAAGTCATCCCTCCTTCACATGGCTGAAGAAAAAATTAGTCGTTTCTAGCTTCACACAGTAAAGGTAGTCACTGGACATGGCCATTTCAGCTTTCTATTCCATGTTGCTGAAATGAGTAGTTTTTTATTTGACGTTTAGTTTTAAACAATTTGAGTGCTTTGGGTTTCTCCCCTTCTCAGCTCTAGAGTCACACACCTACTTACAAATGAACGAACAAACTCTTAAACTCTTTCTCCCACAAAATTCTCTATAGTTTTCCTCAGATCAAACTAGAAATACAGCAGTTAGTGCATCTGTCTCCTTAATTTTTTCCAGTGGAGCTGCATCTAAACACAGAGAACTTTGTTCAAAACTATCACCAGCTGCTGCCAGCTACACAACAGCTTAAGTGCCAACCCTTGCTGTTCAGCCTCACTCCGAAGTTGTTATCCTTGCAGGAAGGATAAGCTTCAGGGCACTGGAACTGTTTGAAAGCCCAAGGGTCGGTACAGCAGGTATTCAGTCAGCTCCCTCACAGCTCAGCCCTAACTCAAACCCCCTTAAAAGCCTGATACCGTTTAAAGTGCACATGTATTTTTATTATTGCGTTCCGCCTGCACAAGGACACGTCAAGCATAACGGCAAACGAAATGGACTGCAGGTGCGCTAGGGCAGAAAAAACCAGAGTACTGTGGTTACCTCAGAGCTCTGGTAACTGCCAGGCTACACATGGATACAGGCCGCAACGACCGCACACGGATACAGACACCACGGTAAAGGCGGTCACTCAAATGCTTCTCCTCTTCCGCACTCGCCGGCAGCGACTAGAAGCAGCAGCAACCCTTCCGAGAGCCTCCGAGATACACGGGAACGGGACAGCAGAACCCAGACAGGTTCGGCCGCGGAGTTGCTGGCCTAGCCCAGTTCCGCCCGGCCTTTCCCTAGCCCTACCTGCGGTGCCAGCCACACGGAAATTCTCCCACGAAACGTCTTCCCCAACCACCTCACCCACAACCACCTTCATGTAGCCCGACTCGCGGAAAGGCCCAAAGCAGCGAGACGCGCTGGTGCCGCCGTGAAGAAGTGTGGCACGCCCGGGCGGAGATGCGCTACCTCGGCTCGGGGTGGTCGCGCCCGGAGCCGTTCACGTCCGCGTCTCCAACTCGGTCCCCACAAACCGCGACCCGACCCACCTCACCTTCCCTGCGGCTCAGCGCCATTACACGTTCAGCGCGGCCCTGTGCGCGCCCTCCTTTTTGCTCGCTTCCGCGCCCGTCCGTCAGCGGAGTGGAGCCGTGCCATTGGCGAAGGCGGTCTCAGGGGGCGGGCCTGAGCTGCCGGCCGGGTCGGCGCTGCCCCGCCCTTCCCTCCCGCCGCGGCCGGCGCGAGGTGCCCTTAGGCACCGGCAGGGGGCGCTTGGCAGCGCCAGAGCCGGCCAGCGTAGTTGCCGCGCGCGCGGTAGCGAGGGCGGAGGGTGCGCGCGAGCAAGGAGAAGGAGGAGGAGGAGGAGGAGGAGGAGGAGGAGGACGGGGCGGGGGGAGGCGGTGCGCGGGGAGCGGGCGGTGTCGTCGCCCCGGCGCGGGGTGAGGGAGCGAGCAAGCGGCGCCGGAGGGAGCTGAGGTGGGGGGGGTGGAGGGATGCTGGGCGCGCGCCGCTGCTCGCGCTCCCGCTCGCGGCCGGGCGCGTCCCCCAGCCGAGCCGGCACCCCGCGCGCTGCCCGCGCCCCGCGGCAATAATGCACTAGAATGTCAGCGCTGAGAAAGGTACGGACCGGGGGGGCACTGCGGGAACTGGGAGGGCTGAGCGCCGTCGGGGCATTTGGACTGCCGCGATGCCCGCGGGATCGGCGCGCGAGCGGTTGTGCCGGTGCCGCGGACCCGGCTTGTGCGCCCGGAGACCGCTACCGTCGGAGACGGGGCGGCCGGTGACGCCGTCGGTTGCGGTGTACTGGTGCCGCGGGAGCCCTGGCAGAGTCTCGCCTCATGCACAGCCCGGGCTGGACGGCGGCGCGGCGGGGAGCCCCGTGCCGGCGCAGGGTGGCTGCGGGCTGGCAGCGGTCGCGGAGCGCGGCGAGTGGCGACGGGCGAACATGGACCCTCCGTGCGGCCGGTCTGGGGACGCCGCACGCGGGGCTGCAGCACCAGCGGCGATTTCAACCGTGGGAGCGCACCGTTCCCGGGGCTGCTCCGCGCCGCCGCCCGCACCGCTCCCCCTCCCTCTTAATCTCACAGCCCCTGGAGCGGCCACTCGGCCCTGGGGGGCGGCGGGTGCGTCCCACGCGTTATTCTCAGCGGTTCCGCGCACTTGCCCTGTTCGCGCAGCCAGAACCCAGGAGTAGCCGTCGGGGCCGTGTCTCCCCGCGGCATTTGCATCCGGCTTGGCCAAGTGGCTCCGTGGTCCAGAGAAGCAGAGGCTGCCGGGGAAATCAATTCCCCAGCATCGCTCCAGAACCGCAGCGCGGCTCGACCCACCTTCCCGTAACTCGCCTCCCGGAACGGACCTGGGACGGCCACTTCGAGGCCGGTGCGGATGAGGCCGGGCCAGGGCCCTGTAGCTGCCGGAAAGGACTGACGGAGCCTCGCGTTCTTCTGCCTTCGCAAGGCAGGTGCTGCCGTGTCGGTGCTCTGGCGCCCGCCGCGGCCCTGATAAGGGAACGCACGTGGAGGCGCTGAATTCGCCTCGACTTCCCTCCAACTTCCAAGGGTTCCTCACCTGCAACATCGAAACTCTGGTTGCTTTGTGAGAGTGCGCTTCCGTACGGCACAGGGTTAGAGCCGACTCCGTGTGCCTCGGGAGCAAGGGGTGTGCTATTCTCGTCCCTCAGAATGAGCCCGGGGGCTCCATCACTGCGGGTGGTGCGAGCCCAGCGGTAGGGCTGTGCAGCTCCAGAGCCCTGCTCAGTGCCGGAGCGCTCCGTGTGTATTTCTGGGCGCCTCGCATTGGCATTGCAAGCAGAGCGCCAGTAAAATGTGAAATACTGGAGACGTCTAGTAATTTAGATAGTAGATGGCTGGAAGCGAGCATCCTGAGGAAGGGTAGCCTCAGCGTAAGGAAGTGCCAAAGACTGAGAAATCTTGTGGGGGGCATTAGTAACTGAATGTTTTGTTTTTTAGCCTGAGATATGTTGGAAGAGTGTATTGATTGTACTGAAATGGTTTTAAGAAAGTGACTCTGAGGTAGAGCAGGGCATGATTCTATATAATAATGTAAATGTGCTTCAGGTATTAGCCTTCACCAGATGTGATGAGTTTCATTGTAGTTTATCCAAAGTACAGGTGAAATAGGAACGAGTAGATGTATTATATGTTTGTACTCTCAGCAGTGTAGCGACTTCAAGTAATTTCCAGATGGGTTGCACAAAACACTTTATCAGAATTACAAGTTTTAATTCTGTGGCATGCAGCTATTTGTGCTCTGCTAACCATCTTCTGTCAGGAATATCCGAAAGGTTGTGTGTGTCCATGCCCCCCCACCTTCTTGCATGCCTTTCAAGAGACTGGTATGTGCTTAAATGAACTCAGATGATGTTTAATAGTTTTACGAATTAGTATTGTATACGCTTGAGATTTAATTCTGAGTGCTGTACTCAGGCCCATGTTTATTGTGTCATTGTTCAGTTATACATGAAGTAAAAACAAAGACTGTCAAACTCATTTACTCTATTTTAGATTAACTATTCATTTTAGTACCATAAAGAGCAATTTGCATTTCAGTCACACATATATCTAATTTGCACTAGGGCATGCCTCTTTTCTAATATTTTAGAATTTCTAGTCTTTCTGAAATTACTTCAAATTTTTGGTACAACTTGAAATGACACAGTGAAGTAATAAGTGCTTTAAACAAGCATTTAACCACTAGCCAGCATAGACTTCTTTTGACAGAGCTGTTGAGGACAGTGTGTTTTGTCAATGTAAACTTTAAAATCACACATTAGAATCCAAGATTTGCTGATTGGTGGTAATATTCTTGATGACTTAATGGAATCTGAATTTCACATTTTTATAGGGCAGTAGTAATGATGGCATTGTTGGCTATGCCAAGCAGTTAAGTCAAATGCAGACAAAAACACCAAGGTCCGTTATGGCTAACTGTAAATTATATTCTAATGAATTCCAATATATGAAGCAAGTTACTCTAATATTATTTAGTAGATGTGGTAAGAGGACATCCATAGCTGACCCTGAGGAAACCTTGGATATTCAATTCCCATTGTGTTTAGACACCAGGTAGTGTCCTGTGTACATCTCCTGTCTAGTGAAGTCTGAATGACTAACTTTCAACTTAGTTGAATGCTTTGTCTGGCTAAATTGCGGACACTGGAGTGATTATTTGGGTAGCGTTTTGTGTGCTTTAATAAAGGTAATACAATGTGTATTTGCAACTGTCTTTGGCAAGAACAATTTGCTATTGCATGTAGTCAAAGCAGTTTCCTTGTATGATATTCCAATAAGCAGTTCTAACAATTAAAAGGACATTGATGTACACTCCTATTTTTTCTGAGGTGTGCCTTTGGGGACCTTTTCAAACTGTCAGTCAAACAAAAGCACCTGCTTTGTTTCTGCTCCATGAACAAAACCATTGTTGTTTGCTGTTTCATCTCATCACTACAGGGCATTTGTTTATCTGAACATGCCTGATGAAAAAGAGGACCACAAACATGAATAGTTAGTGTTGGTTCATCAGTTATGATTGTACTTAGGTGAGTCAGTTCTTAGAAATGTATTATATGGGCCAAAATATCCCACTTGAATAAAAACATATTCTCTTTGCTAAATGGGTAGTTTGTTTGAATAAGTACAGGGAAAAAAAAGTAGTTCAGTTTGCTTTGCGAAAATTCATAGTCATCCACGGGCCATATGGCTTCCTTAACTCTAGTAGAGAAACGTCTCTCTACGTGGCAGATACAGTGTGTCAACAGCTATGATCAAATGTAAGTAGAAGTGGGCATGGATGAATCAGAATCTCTTTTAAAGGAGTCCTGTTGGAGACCACATATTTCAGTCCATATGTATCTCCATTACAGAATTATATTTCCTGAAACTGATTATAGTTCATCACAGCTACTTTCTGTTGTAGGGGCCAAAATGATTCATTAAAGTAAAATAAGTACTTCTCATGGTATTTATTTAGAAAATGTCAAGTAGCAGTTTATTCATTTAGTACATGCTCAGCTGTGATGAGGGTGGAAGTCACTGCAGTTAGATTTCTCAATCAGTGTTTCTATGAATGCATATGTATTTGCTCTCACTTTCTTGAATACTTCTTTTTTGAAAAAAAATTACTTATCATCCATGCAGTTTCATTCCACATTTGCTGCATTTTTCTGTCCTTGCAGCTTTGAAAATGAACAGAGAATAACTTCCAAAACAACATTGGCCTTTTTTTTTTTTAGTTTTATATCCATTTATTCCTATGATCTAGAAAGAATTTCTACTTTTGATAGCAAATGTCATATACACCTGCAGTTAGCAGAGATGCATGAGGTTTACTGTAGTTGAAAGTTTTTAAGATGAAAAGAGGAATCAGTATCTATTTTCTTCAATAGATGTTGCTTCCACTGTGTGTAGATAAATTGAAAGAAATGAAACATGTCAAAAATACAGTCAAATACACAAATCGAACAAGGCATAAGTCAGTAATTTAGGAGTACTCTGTCCTGCTGTGGAGTCCCCAACACAAGAAGGATCTGGATTTGTTGGAGTGTGTCCAGAGGAGGGCCGTGAGAATGTTCAAACAGATTTCTCCGCTGAGGACAAGACTGAAAGAGCTGGAGCTGTTCAGCCTGGAGAAGAGAAGGCTCCAGAAAGACCATATAGCAGTCTTTCAGTACCTGAAGGGGGCTATAGAAAAATCTGGTGAGAAAGATCATGGGGATGTGTAGCAACAGGACAAGGGTACATGGTTTTATACTAGAGAAGGGTAGATTTAGACTGGACGTTAGAAAAATGTTCTTTACAGTGAGGGTGTTGAAACACTGGAACAGGTTTCCCAGACAGGTGGCAGAAGGTCCATCTCTGGAGACATTCAAGATCAGGCTTGATAGGGCTCTGAGCAACCTAATCTAGTTAAAGATGACCCTGCCCACTGCAGTGGAGTTGGACTAGATGACCTTTGAAGGCCTCTTCCCACCCAGCATATTCTATGATTCTGTGAATCTATAATATGTACAAGAAGCATATATCACAAGAAGCTTTCTATCTATCTATAGCTCCCCATCTTGGGTCTTCATAGCTGCTCCTTTTCCACTCAAAATCCCTTTACCACTGCCAATTTTGTATCATGCCAAAGGTAAAAATGAGCATCTCAGTATGTCATATTGACCTGAGCTCAGTTTGAACACAAAACGTTCTTGCAAGCTGGAGCTTTTTCTAGCAAGGATAAAGGTCTCGGTAAGTTTTGATAATGGAGTGGAAAACAGCTAGGAAAGCATAGAACTAAGAAATACAAATTTAGGGAGAAATTGAACACCAGTCTCTTGTGTGTCTCTGATTCATATTTCATCTTTGAAGCTGAGAGTTTGACCAGTGTTCAGCCACTGGAGTGCTGCTTCCAGAGGGAACAACTCTCTTGCATTACCCTGGGGAGGTAGCAGGTCAGTACAGAGAATAACAGTTCAAAACATTTTTTAATTTAAGTGAAACTCTGTTTTAAATAATCCCTAAGGTTTGTGGGAGAATGCAAAGTAATTGTTCAAGTTTATCTGAAATTTAATTGCCCTTAGCAAGGGCATTTTTTAATATGTTGATTATATAAGATTTATTTTTCTGTGTTGGAGACCAACTGAATTAGTTTACTGTGATTTTTTACTTATTGACAGTATGGCTTCCACTGTAAAACTTTTTAATGCCTTAATAATGTTATACAAATCATATATGATAAAATACCAGCAAAGTCTCCAGCAGTTCTCCTAGTTTTGCAACTGCATAGGCTGGTGACATTTTGAAGAATCATAGAATAGATTGGAATGGACCTCGAAAGATCATCTAGTCCAATCCCTCTGCCACAGCAGAATCACCTAGACGAAGTCACGAAGGAACACATCCAGTCGGGTCTTGAACATTTCCAGTGAAGGAGACTCCACAACCACCCTGGGCAGCCTGTTCCAGTGCTCTGTCACCCTCACTGTGAAGAAGTTCTTTCTCAGATTGCTGTTGACTCTTCTACGTTCCAGCTTACACCCATTGCCCCTCATCCTATCACTACAAGACATTGAGAACAGCCCAGCTCCATCCTCCCGACACCCACCCCCCAAATATTTGTAGACAATGATGAGGTCATCCCTCAGTCTCCTCCAAGCTAAAGAGACCCAGCTCCCTCAGCCTCTCCTCATAAGGGAGGTGCTCCACCTCCTTCATCATCTTCGTTGCCCTACGCTGGACCCTCTCCAGCAGTTCCACATCCCTCTTGAACTGAGGAGCCCAGAACTCCAGCCATACAGGTATTATTAATGATGCAGATAATCAACAGAAACAGTCCAAACCGTTTCATTTTTGCATGGTTGTTTTTAGAGCTCATGTGGCTGCAGAAGTACAGAAGTATGTTATGGTATGGTAGTGTGTTTTACTGATAGTGGGGAGTAGAAAGGATTTCCTAGCTTTCACGCCTGCCTTCTAGTTTCACAACTAGCCTATAAAAATAACACTGAACAAGTATCTTCAATCGCCACTAGTGGGAGGTTATTTTTGACCATCTTTCTTACCCTTGAATGGCAAACAGTAGAGAGAATCCCAAGTAGTTACTTCTTTTCTTATAATCTAAAAATGGAGGGGAAGGAAAAAAACCCTAGAGGATCTTCCACTTTCACATTCTTATTGAATTGTGGCTTATTAAGTCATTGAGGTATAAAGCTACAGAGCATAAACACCCTTTCTGTATCAAATTTCTCTAAACATAGAGCAAGTAAGATGAAAGCTGACATTTCTGCTTCATTGATGCAGAGTGAAATTCTTTCCAAAGAGTATCAATGTAAGCCCTCCTTTATCCTGTCAATGGCAGATTTCAGTTAATAGAGAGATTCTTTAATTTTAGAGTTGGGTAACCATTATCTTCCTTGATGAGCATACAGGAGGACAAGACTTGCTTTTCTTCCTTTGATTTACATCCCTTGTCCTTGTAGCCTTTCAAATCCTCCATAGGAAGGAACCTACAAAAAGAATTTGAGCCTTTCTTTTTGTATGCTAGAAAAGGAAACGAAAAAGCACAATCAAGTTTCTGGAAAATCCTGTTCTTTGCCATACCCTTACCCAGACTTTCTCATGATAACATGCTGTAAAGGAAATAATATGTAGATTTAATTGGTTTTTAAAATTCTGGGCATGAAAACACCACAGAGCAAAAAGATGTTGCACGCAAGTAAGAAGTATATTAATATCCTCTATTTGGGAAGACTTTGGGCTCCCATTGGTAAGAGTGACACAAGGCTCACTATCTCTCTGAATAAGAATTCAAGCCCCTCTGATGTTTTCAGTACTTTCTGGCTGCAGGATGTGAAATTGATCTTTTCTGTGATGGCAACGTGTGGCTTTGTTACCCAGGTTCTAGCTTGTTTTATGGCTATTTTGGGGTTCTCTTTCTCATAATGTTTTACTTAAAGGTAAGGTGTTTAGAATGTTGTTGTTAAGTGTTCCTGTTATGCATTGCTTACACTGTAACTTGATTTTAATTTCAGTATGACATTTTGATCTTACTTATTGGAGAGTGTATTTACAAATGGTGTCATTTAGGAATAACTATAATACTTTATATTCATACTGCAAATGTCCAAAAGTAGTTTTCATAGCTGGATGCCTTATTTGATTTAAAAGAATAACTCCTGTATTTAAGAGATTCATTTGAAAATAATGAATGCAAGTGATATTTTCTTAGTAGCTTAACAGAAATTTAAATTTACTCTTTTCCTTCCTGGGGCTCAAATGGATAAAGAGGATTGCTGGTTTTTTTTTTTTTTCCACTTAGGTTTGAGTATGCTGAGAAATGAAAATGTTACATATAAAACTAGGTATGTCTCCTTCAAAACACAGTTTCTTTAAACTGACATATACTGTAATTTGTAGATCAGAGTACTTTTGTCAGAAGTATCTGCAATTTGTATCATTAAAGAAAAAGCAGCAGTACCTCTGCAAATGTGATGGTACTTCTGCTGCCCATCCTGAAATAGTCTGGCTTCTCCAGTGTCTCTCATCACTGTGCGTGTCAGCTTTTATCCAGTATGGCAGACGAGTCTAGTAAGTGAATTGTTTCAGAAGTTTTGATTAAATTGGAGAGCAATGTGGCTAGTTATGAAATCCTGTGTTTTTATAATACTGTGGATGGTAAGTAATTTGATAAGTTTTCTTAAATTGTAATTAAGAATTTACTACTCTAAAACCTTAACACGTATGACAGTTCTTCAAGGGAAATCTTGTCTCTGTAGTTTTCAGCCTTAGTCCTGCTCTTGCAAAATAATGCATTCTTATGTTGCACTGACCTTTCTTAAGATAACTTGAGCTGTCTACACTTAAAGACTTCAGCTACAACAAGATTTAGAAAGTTATATATTACTTTATGAATTCAAAGGCGCGTATCTTGACCTTTGAAAATAATGAAACAGATGACCGAATCTTTACAATAGATCTAAATAGTAAAATTCAATAGTTTGAATGCCTGTTATCTTTCTTTTCAAATTAGGAAATGATAGATTAATTTTGGACACTTCCCAGTGTTTATCTTTTTCCTCCCTAAAAATGTTCCTCAAAAGCTAAAAGAAATGGTTAACGGTACATAAATCAGTGAAAATATTCTTATGTCCACCACTAAAAGATCTTCTGCAGTAATATGTTAATTCTTTAGGTCATTTATAGTGCAGATAATGTTCTTTTACATTGTTTGAAGTTTTCTTTTTAACATACATCTCATTCCTTAATTATTGTATTTCAAAATAGCATTTTCAGTTTATGGCAGTTTTGAAGATCATACATTCCTTATCAAGTGGAATGTCACATCTGATAGATTATTGTTTCTAACATATTGTCGTTATGATTTAGAACAGGATGGAAATCAGTCTCAAATACTCCTTGTTGTGGATAAATTAGGAAACACTCTTGCTAGCCAGCATCAAGCTTTTGATTAGTTCCCTGTGATTTCCTATTACATTTTACATTCCAAAATTGTCATGAATCGCTGTTCTAATAATGATACAGAAAGACAAAATTCAAAGCTCAGAAGTACTGTGTAGCCAGGCTGTAAAATGATGTTTTGATCAATAAAATAGAAAGTTTTCTCCTATACAAATACATAGCATTCAGAGTGCAATATCTTTCAGGAGATTTCCTGGCATCTTCTTGAAGGTAACCTTCTGTTTAGTTGCATACACAAATAATGTAATGCTTTTCTATTTCCTTTTATTTTTTCCTAGAAAGTAAACAAACTCCTTGAATAGAATATTTTCTAATTGTTTATTAATTTCTTTAGATTATAATCCATTACTTTAAAAATGTTGTTGTTATGCTTCTTAATTTGATGAAATGTCATTTAATATGTTCGGACAAATGTCTGTTACCTGACAGCATGCAGTTGGACTCTGAAACTGGTGGAATGTACGGTTTGTTGGGTTACCATTTGTGTTTTCCTCCAATTTATAATGTCACAATGTGTCAACTGAGGGGTGAGCAGACACAGGAGCAAGAACAAAAGCAAGCTCAAGTTAATGTTGGGAAAAAGGGCATCAGAAGAACAGGAGAGAAATGATCAAGGATATAGATGAAGAATCTGAATATAAGTGAAAAGATCTTAGTAGGGCAGTGCAGGGGATGATTGTTTTGGTTATCTTGTTCTGGTTACATGTAAGGGACAAGAAAAAACCATATAATATCCCTTTCCTGAAGTACTGTACACATTTCTCAAACTGCGTCATGACAGACTGTCAGACCAGTATTTTCACATGTACAAGGTAAACCTGCACAGACTATACAAGTCATCAGCATTATATAATGCATCTTGATGTGTAAAAATGTAAGAAAGGGGCTTAGCTGACGTGAGGTCTTGCCAGGTTCCATTTGTTGTGTTCTTTGCTTGGAAAAGCCAATACCCATAAAACTGGGTAACTTGTAAAAAACTAAGCCAACATCCCAGGCAGTAATATACTGCCAGAAAACATTATGCCACTTTCATTTCCACACTGTGTGCATAATTCCACGTGATGAATAAAATTTGCCCCTTTTTCAACATCTCTCTGCGGCTGATCCAAGGTACCTTGAAAAAGTATCTGACTGTTATCACAATTTGCCACATTAACCGCTTTCCTCTTGACCGATGGAACATATTTTTCTATGTTTCTGATTATGGAGCGTAAGGAACAAAGTATTCTTGGCAACCTGGCTGTTCCCATGCAAATTCCCTTCAGAAAGGGATTAATGCAATCATTAGTCTTAATTTTTTTCAGAGCTAACCACAAATGTCTTCTCCAGCCTTGTTCAATCGTTATAGGTATGTCCAGCTCTCGTAGTCACTACCACCAGTCAAGTCACATCTGAAAGATTTGCAAGAAGCACCAAAATAAACAAGAAGGTACATGCATGCAAGATGGCCCAGTTAAGAATGATGAATTCACTGAAATATTACTCAGTAAAAAATTATTCATGTTTTCCCCTTCACATGGTATCTATGAAAAGTTATGACTATGTTTTTGGTTATAAATACCAATACTGTGCGGTTTAATCTAGAGGATTTAATTTTTTAATTTATAAATTTTTCATGAATTGTTTTTACACAGTTCTGTGTTAACAGAAATGTTGACTGTATACAAAAGCAACACATTTATACCCAGTCATTCATATACCTTCTACAAGGGTTCAGGTTAGTGGAAAAAGAGTTAAGATTGCACACTAAACAGTAACTTTTCAACATGTTTAGTATCCTTTAAATTCAAGAGCCATCTACATTATTCTGTCCGGTAAAAAAAAAAGAAGGAATTAAAGCATAATAAACTAAAAAACAAAGTGGAAGGTCAGAAGATAATATAGAATCAACAATAATGAGCAGTAGTAAATTAGTATTCATATAGTCATTATGAAATTTAAACTAGTAATAATTTCATTTTTTTCCATATGGAGGCAGCTGATTATTCCTAAGTAGATGGAAAAACTCATGAACTGAAAGACTGAAACAGAGTAGAACTGATTCCTGTAAAAATATAAAAGTTATAATTCAGTGGCTATGTATAGAATCTTTTATTTCTCATGCATGACTTAAAATTTTAATTCAGAAATCAGTTGATTTATGGAATGTTGACTGTTGTTACAAGGAAATGACTTCTTTCTGAATTTCCTTAATAATAATGTTTTCATTGTTTTTTCCCCCCCACAGATTACTTAGCAATTTCAGCTGATACTGAAGTGATATCTTCATGAATTCACTTAAAAAAACCCCCTACCTATGTATTTGTGCCTGAACCTGGGTCTTCACTTTGCAGTAAAAGGGGCTGATGAAAACCTGTGTTTCCATTTGTGGTCTGGTTCCTATGAAAATTGTAGGCTTTTTCGTGCACACCAGCAATTTATGTGCTTTAACAGTGCTTGGTTCTGTGTGTTTTGAGTGAGTTGGGGTGAAGGAGAAAGCAGCAAAAAGGAATCCTAATTTTTGACATGAGGAAGCATTTTGGTAACACTTGCTTTAGTGACTATATGCAGTTGGAACTCATTAGGATCCAGAATTGCTTAAAATGCCTTGGTATATACCTCTAGGACACCTGTACAGACCTGACTGGTATAAAAAAAGACTGGCTGGTGAACAGGTGAGGGGTACCCAGCACTTCCTAGCATGTGCAGGTTGCCCAAGATGGCCTTCTTCTGCCACTGCTGAAGAGCTCAGAGCCACAAGCATTGGAACAGACTGCCCAGGGTAGCGGTGGAGTCACGATCCCTGGAGGTATTCAAGAAACATGTAGGCATGGCATTTTGGGACACGGTTAGTGGACTCGGTGTTGTTGATTGATGGTTGCATTTGATGATCAATGAGCAAGTTTAGGGTCCTGCACCTGGGGAGGAGCAACCCCATGCATCAGTATAAGTTAGGGGTAAACCTGTTGGAGTATAGCCTTGAAGAGAAAAAAGTCTTGGAGAAAAAAAACTTAATTGGTGCACAACAGCTGACCATAAACCGACAGTGTGCTCTTGTTGCCAGTAAGGCAAATAGTATTCTGGGGTGCATTAAGAAGTGTATGGACAGTAGGTCTAGACAAGTCATCCCCCACCTCTACTCTGCCTTGCTGAGGTCACATCTGGAGTGCTGTGTCCAGTTCTGGGCTCTCCAGTTCAAGCAAGACACGTAACTACTGCAAAGAGTCCAATTGAGGGCAAGAAAGATGATTTGGGTACTTGGAACATCTCTTCTAGGAGGAAAGGGTGAGAGAGCTGGGACAGTTTAGCCTGGAGAGGAGAAGACTGAAAGGAAACCTTATTAATCTCTATAAATACCTGAAGGGTGGGTGTGAGGAGGACGGAGCCAAATTGTTTTCAGTTATGTCCAGTGACAAGACAAAGGGCAATGGACACAGGCTGGGACACAGGTTTCATTTAGGTATGAGAAAAAACTTACTGTGCAAGTGACAAAGCTGTGTAACAGGCTGTCCAGAAAGGTTTTGGTGTGTTCTGCTCTGCAGATATTCAAACTCCACCTGGATGCAGCCCTGTGCAATGTGCTTTAGGCAGTGCTGCTTTGATAGTGGGAGTTGAACTTGATCTCTTGAGGTCCCTTTCAACCCTGCTGATTCTGTGATCTTAGAGGCTTTTTGCAACCTTGGTGATTCCATTAGGGACTCATGGTAAGTAACCTTTCTGCCCTTCAGCCATTGCTGCACAAAGGTCCCATGTAACCCGTGTGCCAACTTCATGTATATCTGCCAACCTCAGGTGTCTTTAGGTTTCCCAAATAACACCAGACACCCATCTGCAAACAAACACGCGTTGCAGTCACACCACAGGGAGCTGTTTCATAGGCTGTATCTAACTGTAAGCACTGACTTGGATGGAAACAACTTCAATGGGAAAACAAATTTAAAGCTAATGGATCCTAGAGATTTCGATGCATTTGTGTTTGTTATTTGATAAAATCAATGAGCACACATGAAGTGCTCTCCAGGTAGGCTTCGAGAACATTGTGTTCCCTGTGTGCACATTTGAGTTGTCAGTTGCTCAGACTTCAGATTTATTCATATGAAGTTTTCACAAATTAGCCTCCTTCCCAGTGAAATCCAGCTATCTCAAATACCTGAAGTGTTTGAATTCTACCGTTTGAGCTATGGGTGAACAAAAGGTTTTGACACAGACCCTGGATCAGGTTTTGAGCTGCTAGGTAGTGACAGCAATCCCGAAGTACACACTTGCCAAAAGCTGGACTTTTGGTTTTGGCATTGTTTGGGCTGTGTCATACTCAAGTTATTTTCACTATAGTCTCACCCAGAGGGAATGACTTACATATATTAACTCTTCTAGTGAAATATGCTTGAAAAAATAAATTAACCTAATTTGGACTTAACAAGTATGAGCGTTTTTCAAGTCATTAAGAGTGAAGACTACCTACAAGAGAAGCTGTAGTTTTTGCTTTGTCATGTAGGAACAAATAACCTATGTTCCCCTTTTCATTGTACTTAAAACTGGGATACAGTATTATTAATAAATACCCCAAACCACTGGGCTTGAATTTACTGGTTTACTGGTGCCTGAATAGAGACCATCTCCGTTATTCTACCTGAAGTTTAAATTCCCCTATTTTGATAGCTTGCTGTGCTATCAGTGGCCACATGCCATAGATCAAGACTTCACTACACACTTACCCTGCCTCTGCACTGTTGATGAATGTACTACCTTTGGGACTGTAAATTGTGTGTAAGTGGGCAAGTCCATTTTTCTGTGGTATGGGTGGGTTGCTCATCTCTAATCTTGCTACAAGCTGCCTTGGTCACTGACTTGATGGGAATTATTGGAATATTTTTGACCATTCCACTGCTGGTGTAAGAGAAGCATGGAGGTGCCTGAGGGACGTCAGCTGAAGATTGCTACTTTCTCCATCTAAGACAGTGTCTTCAGACCTATGATGGTTTTGTTCCTAGGGGCATTTTAGTAGGGAGGGAGTGGGCTACTCTATGGCCCCAATAAGAAACTCCAAGAAGGTTCCCCCATCTCCAAGTTGGACCTGCCTCTGGCTAAGGCTGAGCAAATTAGTGGCTTTTTGATATCATATTTAAGAGGCAAAATCCTGTTGTGCGAGCGCCTTTTGTTTTAGCTGTTCTTTTGTTTTGGAAAGGAGTGGGGCATGAGAGAGGCAACCATGTGGACACCCATGACAGTGAGGAAGGAGTGGAGAGGCACTCTGGAACAGCCATTTCCCTTCAGCCTGTGGAGAGATTCCTGGCTGAGCCCTTGCAAGCTCTTAGAGATTGGTGGTGGAAGAGTCCTATGTTCAGGCCATGGAGGGCTCTGCAGTGGAGCAGAGGGCTGATCCTGAAAAAGGCTGTTATTGTGGAACAGACTTGTGCTGAGAGGATCACAGTCCATGGAAGGGATCTACACTAGTTGCAGAAGTTTATGGAGGACTGTGTCCTATGGGAGGGACACCATGTTGCTGCAGAGGGGACCATGAAGAGACCCTGAGGACAGAAGTGCAGTAAGAACAATACAGTAAGACTGGTACTGTACAATTCTCATTCCTTGTGTCCCCCTACCTCTGGGAGGACATAGCAGAGCTGGGACCTGTAAGAAGGGAAGGATGGGGTGAAAGTGTGTTTATTTAAGATTGGGTTCTTTATATCACTGTCCTACTGTGATTCCATTGGTGAGTTGGTGGTGGTTTTGTTTAAATCGATTTCGTTTCCCCAAGCAGAGTTTTATCTTTTGCTGTGACAATAACTGTTGAGTGAGCCTTCCCCATCCTTTTCTCAATCCTTGAGGCTTTTTTTGCATTTTTGTCCCTCTCAGCCCAACCCCTGTGTGGTGCTCAGTTGCTGTCTGGGTGAGCTTAAACCAGGCCAATTCCATACTAATGCTGAGCAGCGTCAGTATATTGAGTTACACTACCAAACGACAGTTACAAGCTCTGAAAGTTGCCTTGCTGCTCAGACACTGACTGCCCTCCAGGTAGCAGCATTTGGGGTGACACGGTCAGCACTCCTCTCTACTGGTGAACACTGAGAGGGGGCACAGGTTTAGTGTTTATCCTGAACAGGGCTGCTTTTTCATCAGTTTAAAAAATTTGCTTTGAAAGAGCTGACAAGTTGCGATCTATTTTAAATACTGCTTCAGAAGATGAAGTTATTTTTGGTCTAAATTAAATCAATAAGCAGTATTAAATATAAGGTAAAGTTTAAGCAAGCTAAAAAAACCAAGTGATCCTCAGTTTTTATTGTATGTGTCAGGCCTGACAAACTTTATTACCTCATTAATATTCGCTTTCTGTGAAGCAGACAGCTTATTAAAGCCAACAAAACCTTCTTACTCTGAAGTCCTTCCAAGGCACGAGTAGTGACGGGGCAGGTACAGTGTCTCCTCCTTTATTCCAGGCATCCTTTTGTCCCCCGGATTACCTGTTCTCAAAGTCCTGGACCTTGTTCTCCTTGCCTTCTTCATATGCACCAAGAAATGTTCACAGCCCTGGCTGATGTAGCACGTTGCAAAGTCAGGTGCTGATAAAATCCCTCACCTGTGCAGTTATGAGAACTACTCTGTATTGGTCCTTGAGCCCTGCGGGAGTTGTGATGTGTAAAGCAATGTTCCTGTCTTGTCTTACAGAGATCACCTTTCCTCTGCCCCTGCTTTCACAGACGACAGTCTGGGAGCACATTGCATTTTCCCAAAAGAGAAGCATTTTTAAGGTCTTGATAAAAGTGAATGCAGTTCTCTCTTACTACCTTTCTTACTCCCACCCTCAGTGCTCTCTCTTTGCATCTCCTTGACTCACCATTATAATTCTGATGTTGTTGGTTCTTTCATCTGCTGTACTGAATATGTTCTAGAATATGTAAGAATGTTGCTTACATCTGGTTCCCTGTGTATGGTGCTAGGAAGTGCTGCCTAGCAAATTCTGAGACTCTTGACAGAATTTATTAGTTCATTTTCATAACTTGCATCTGTTATTTCTCATAGTATTTGGTACATTGTGCATGCTTTTGTGATTTTGACTTTAAAGGAAATTGTGGTGGACTCATGGACTCACTTCTTTCTTTGAGGCTTTTGTCATTGGTATGAGATTGATGTGATTAAATGTGTGTTGTAGCTGCCTCCATCTGGTGAGTAACTATTTCAGATACTTCTTGGTTTCTGGTGATTAGAATGAGATGGATAGCACTAAAAGGTGATGCAGGCTTGCCCTAAAGCGCGTTTAGCTGGATCACATCTGAGACGCTGGAGTGTGGGCTGACTGGTTCAGAGATGGATTTCTATCGTAAAGGATGTTTATATTGGTGCAGTGAATTCCATCGAGGAAATATAGAGTTACGCTCTTTTTTAATACATTCCATTAGAATTATGGCAATACTGTTAAACAGATCTTGAAGGAATAAATCCTTTAATTGTAGTTTTTCACTGTTGCTAAAGATGCTATTAAAATCAACACCTGTGCATAAAGACATCAGAAATAACTGTTTTTTCTTTACTGTAAGTACCCATTGATCTGATGCATAAATTCCACAGGAAGTTGAAAATTTTGTCACAGTACATTAGGGATTGGAAGGGACTTCAAAAGATCATCTAGTCAAATACGCCTGCCACAGCAGGATTGCCTAGACCAAGTCACACAGGAACACATCCAGGTGGGTTTTAAAAGTGTCCAAAGAAGGAGACTCTACAACCTACCTGAACAGCCTGTTCCAGTGCTCTGTCACCCTCACTGTGAAGAAGTTCCTTCTCATATGTATGTAGAACCTCCTGTGTTCCAGCTTGCATGCATTGCCCCTTGCCCTATCACTAGATGACACCGAGAAGAGCCTGGCTCCATCCTCCTGACACCCACTCCTCACATATTTATAAACTTTAATGAGGTCACTCCTCAGTCTCCTCCAAGCTAAAGAGACCCAGCTACCTCAGTCTTTCCTCATAATGGAGGTGTTCTACTCCCTCCATCATCTTCATGGCTCTGTGCTGGACTCCCTCCAGCAGCTCTGTGTCCTTCTTGATCTGATGGGCCCACAACTGGACACAAGACTCCAGATATGCTCTCACCAGGGCATAGTAGAGGGGGAGGAGAACTACTAACCACCCCTGTTCTGATCCAACCCAGGATACCACTGGCCTTCTTCGCCACAAGGGCATATTGCTGGCTCATAGTCATCCTGCTGTCCACCAGGACCCCCAAGTCCCTTTCTCCTACACTGCTCTCCAACAGGTCCGTCCCCAACCTGTACCAGTACCTGGGGTTGTTCTTGCTCAGATGCAAGAGTCTATACTTGCCCTTGTTCATGACATTTCATCCCACCCAGCTCTCCAGCCTGCGCAGGTCCCAGAACATAGCATTAATTTGGCATTGTATGTCCTGCCTCATGCACACCACTTTTTTGGTAGCAGAAAATGATTTCAAGTAGGTCCACAGAGAAGCAGAGTTAGAGTTCATGCCTTCTTTGTTTTCTTTTTTTCTTTCTGTTTTTTGAAAAAATCATAAATCTCCTGGTTTTGTAAATACATTTTTGCCTGATGTCCTGAATTGCTTAGTGATTCTGTTCCTTGCTGAGCAACAGGCAGTTGAAACATAGAAAAAGTCTGGTTTGGAGCCTATTTGGAACATGCTAGTAACAGCAGTTGTTGGTAATGATTCTACTCCTTATAAGTACATGACATGCCCCTGTTCCTTTGTGATAGAAGCTTTTTAAATGTTAGTAGCCAGGAAGTGCCAACATTCTAATTGCTGCCTGTGGCTAAGCGCATAAAAATATCAGAGACATAAAATATTTTGGCATTTAAAAGGTAGACAGGAGACAAATAGGGTGCACTTAAGAACTGGAAAATAAGGTAGAGGCAAAAGCGTTTGCTTTTAAAACCTGTTCTTGCCTTTGCTTCAAGTGTTAGTAAGGGAGGTTAGTAGTCACATAAAAAAGGTGTTTTGTGTTCCCTCTCCAGCTACGTTGCAACTGGGAAGGTTTGATCTCTTATGTTGGTCCTTTTTAACACTGCGATTTCCTATTTCTAAATAGTTGTGGTGGTGATTCCAAAATGCTAAAAAAGTAGAAAACCATATACTGATCTGGAAATGCTACTTCCATTCATAGTGCTCTTAGAGTTGATGTGTCCTGCATTGACTTGGATCATCTGCTCTCAGTTTCAGAAGCTAAATACCATAATATCTTACATTTCACTTAGCATACAGCTAAATTAACAAACAACAATAAAAAGGTAAGAGAAAAATCACTCTTTTAGAAGAATTTTGGACCATTTTAATTGCAGCTGAACTTATTTGTGAACTAAATCTCCTGCTGACCATTACAATGTTAGGAAGAAAATTGCCGTTGAAACTGCATGTTTAGCCAAAAGTTTTATTTCCATCATCCTGCTAATATAAAGGGACAAATTGTCAGTATATATTATGCACATCATTATAGACTCATTTTGGTTAGGAGACCTTTGAGATCATCAACTCCAATCATTAACCCAGCACTACCAAATCATCACTAAATCATGTTCCTTGGCACCATACCTATATGTCTTCTAAATACCTCCAGGGATGGTGACTCCACCACTTTCCCTTTGGGTGGATCCCATCTGTCCCCATAGCCTTGTATGCATTTACATGGTGTAGCAAGTCACCAATTATTTCCTCTTGGATTATGGAGACTTCATTCTGCTCCCTGTCCCTGTTGTCCAACTGAGGGGTCTGGGCCCTCACAGAACAGGGCTTACAATTAAAGACTGAGACAAAGAAAGCATTCAGTACATAAGCCGTTTCTTTATCCTTGGTCACTGTGTTTCCTCCCACATCCGTAAAGGATGGAGATTCTTCTTTGCCTCCTTTTATTTTCAATGTCTTTATAGAAACATTTTTTATTGCCTTTTATGAATGTAGCCAGATTAAGTTCTCGCTTGGCTTTGGCCCTTCAAATTTTCAGTCTGTGTAGCCTCACAAAATCATTGTAGTCTTCAACTACACACAAACCCATTACCTTTGTCAGTAGTAGATATATCTGACAATTTTTAAGGTTTTTAAAAAATATTTTAATGAAATTAAGCCCTTATTTTTGAGATTTAAAGGCATATAAAGTTATTTTTCCAAGTTGCACACATGACTATCTTTAGAAATGATACAAACTTCCTCTCAAATTGAGTCAGTGTTAGAAGGTTTCCACTGAGAATGCTTGGAATGATTCAGAGTAAGACTTTAATTTTTGTACATGTAAAAGTAAAAAAAAACCAAACCAACAAAACATACTATAATTGAATACTTGTACTAGCTAAAACACCCCTGATTGATATTGGCATTGCTCCATATGAAACTTCGGTAAGTCGTCCTATTTGTACTGAGTTCATCATCCTCAAGAGGAACATGTTCCTGTGTAAATATAGAGCCTTCTCTCTTGTTCTGTAAACATTAAATCTAATACATATTTGTTTTTTTCATTCCAAAGTCTTTACCATAGAGCCCTAAGTATTTTTATTATTAGAAATTCAGCAGGTTTTCCTTCAGAGATACTTTGAGTTTAAGCTCCATGAGCATGTTACATTTTTTGTGTCCAACTGACTTCTAAACAGAAAAGTCTGTTGCTTTTGATTATTGAATATTTAGTGTAGCAGAGTCCTGCAGCAAAAAGTAGATATATGTAATATATGACAATTACCGGAGTGAGTACAGAGGGCCACGAGGATGGTCAGAGGGCTTCTATGAAAATAGGCTGAGGGAGTTGGTGTTGTTAAGCCTGAAGGCTCTGGGGTGACTTTATAGCAGCCTTCCAGTACCTGAAAGGAACCTACAGAAAAGCTAGACCTTTTACTAGGGCTTCTAGTCACAGGACAAGGGAGAATGTTTTCAAACTAAGAGAAGGTAGATTTAGATTAGATCTTAGGAAGAAATTCCTCACTGTGACAGTGGCGAAGCACTGGAACAGATTGCTCAGAGAAGTGTTCCTTTGAAGTGTTCAAGGCCAAATTGTATGGGACTGTGGACCATCTGTCTAGTGAGAGGTGGCTCTGTCCATGGCAGGGGGGTTGCAACTAGATAAGCTTTAAAGTTCTTCCAGTGTGAGCCATTCTGTAATTCTGTGATTCTATGATTCTGGTGTCCTTCTAATTCTCATCAAGACTCATTATCAGTTGTATTCTAATACTCTAGTCAAGTAAAACATCTATTTTTTTAATTCATAAAGAGAAATAAGTAGTTAGTAATAACTACATAGAAGTAGTACATATCTATTAATCAAATTTAAGCATAGATAAATAATACTTTGTAGGGAAGATAAATACAGACTTCTTTCTTCTGCACATCTGTTGCTTGTGTGCATTGTTAACATTCAGGCAGTACGTTCTATGGTTAAAAATGTTTCACTGCACTTGTGTAAAATTCGTATGCAAGGCATGTTGATGCTTTCTAGTAAGCTATTAAATGCCACTGTTCTGTTCTCCACTGTCTTTTCTTCCTTCAGAATCCTCTGCACATCTCTGAGAGCATAAGTGGTTACTTTTGAAAATGACATTCTTTATTCTATTGTTCTCAGTCTGGCTGCGAATGTTTGGAGTATCATTTATATCAGAATCTAAAGCTGATATTCTCTGATTCTGTGATTCCAGATTAAGATACCTGCATTGTGAGTGTCTGCCTACATAGGAGGAGATTCAGCTACATCAACTCAGACATTTAGTACCTTCTCAGAAGGCTTATGTTATTCTACCTGGCTCTCAGCTACTATGCTTAAAAGACTGCAGTGTTTCTTGTGTAAATTTTTCCAGCCTCAGCAGAGTTCTTGAGTAAATAGCCCACAAGTCAATTAGACACTTTTATTAAAGCACTGAATTCAGACTAATTATATTTTCTAAGGTATCTGCATGGACTAGAACATATGTTGTAGGGTTGTACAGAAGATTTATATTCCTTAGAAATGGTAATTGGAAATGAGTGATGATATCTGAGCAAACTTGCAGTGATGCTGGGCCACTGGTATGTGAGCAGCTGAGGCCTTATGTATGATCACAGGTACCACTGTGTTAGAGGTGTAGGCAGTTTGGTAACAGTAGGAACTGAATTTGAGCTTTGTAGATCTATGAGCTGTTTTCCACCTTGCTGAGGACTTGGATATTAATTTAACCTAATTTTCTTGTTTGGCTGTTTGCCTGTGGTAACTCAAGACTTCACTGTCACTTACTATGTATATGAGAAGCTACTATTCCATTAACTGAAGAGCCTTCTTCCCATAAACTAATCTTCTGGGCTGTTTGACCTATGAAATTTTATTCAACTTTGTCACATGAAATCCAAGCAATACTATGGTTTGTGCATCTTCCATGCTCTATGCGAGATGGTAGTGCTTCCTCTGTATGCAGTGGAGAGCTGGGAAGTTATGCTAGCTGGGAGGATGTTGCTGTCTAAAATGGCAAGTGTAGCAGTGTTTTTGCAGCCTAAAAGGCTGATAGGGACTCAGTGCACTTCTTATTTGCATTTATCACAGGGTATGGAATTGAAGCAGTACAAATGTCTTCATCTGAGCTGCTTGTCCTTGCATTACAGTCAATGGGGGTCTAGTTGGTGGAAAGTGCAATTAATTTCATTCTAAAGTAGGTGTCTGACTAGATCAGACTGACTGCAAGGGATGTGTGAGGATGAATAGTTCAGGTGTACAACTGAATCTCATCCTACTTATTCTGCAGGCAAAACTGCTACAATTTTGTGTTTAAAAATGCGTTAGCACACTAGTTGTAGCAGTGTCTCAGAATAAGTCAGTTTTAAGCGTTGGCTACAGATTGTCATATCAAAATTTTCATTTTATCAAATATGCCAAATAATTACTTCTTCATTTTTCGCTAGCACAAGGCCAATACCCATTATATGTCAGTGTGAGTCATGTGGAGCAAGCAAAGTGATGAACAACGTTTATGTGTTTCTTCTTTAGTGCAATCTTTTGGAACTTTGTTCAAATTCTCCACACACCTAATGCTATAATAGGTGCCCTTGAGTAACTGTGCTTGTCTCCAGCTGACAGCTGAGAAAAGTGTGGTCTTCTGTAAGTTCTGTATCTTACCTGCCAGTGTGCAAGTGGTCTGCATACTGGTACCCAGATCACTTGTGTTTGGGAGGAATACAAGACTTTTGTCAGAGGATGAGACCTAGAAAGCTAAGGCCTCCTTAGGATTAAACCTGGCGAGTGAGGTCAAGGATAACAAGAAGGGGTTTTTCAAATATATCAGAAGATAAAATGAAAACTAGACTAAATGTGATCCCACTGCTGAATGAAGCAGGTGCCTTGGTTATGGAGGATACAGAGAAGGAGGAGATATTTAATACCTTCTTTGCCTCTGTCTTTACTGCTAAGACCAGTCTTTGTGAGCCCCAGTCCCCTGAGTCCAAAAAAGAAGACAAGAAGATGCAAGAAGCTATAATTGATGATTACGGTTAAAGAATCATAGAATCAGTAGGGATTGGAAGGGACCTCGAAAGATCCTCTATCCAATCTGCCTGCAACAGCACGATCACCTAGACCAAGTCACACAGGAACAAGAAGAACTAGGTAAACTGGTCATCCACAAATCCATGAGCCTGACACATGTGAGTGTTGAGGGAGATGATAAAAGTCAATGCTAAGCCATTCTCTATCATCTTTGATAAATTCTGGAGAGCAGGAGAGGTGCCTGAGGACTGGAAAAAAGACACTGTCACCTAAATCTTCAGAAAGGGCAAGAAGGAGAATCTGTATAACTACAGACTGGTCAGCCTCACCTCCACCCCTGGAAATGTCATAGAAGAGCATGTTCTTAGAGGTATCTCAAAGCACCTCAAGGAAAGGAGAGTTGTCAGGAGTAGCCAACATGGTTTCACCAAGGGTAAGTCCTGCTTGACTAATCTGATAATGTGTTATGATGGCGTAACCGTGGATGGATGAGGGGAGGGCAGCAGATGTGGTCTACTTTGGCTTCAGAAAGATCTTTCAACACCATGCCCCATGATATACTCACAGCCAAACATAAAAAGAGTGTATTGGGAACTGGTTAAGGGACAACTCAGATAGTTGAGGCCAGTGGGGTAGAATCAAATTGGAGGGCTGTGTGTAGTGCTGTTCATTAGGGATCAGTATTCCTCAGGGGTCAGTATATTCAGCTACCTGAATGAGGGGACAGAGTGCACCCCCAGAAAGTTTGTTGATGACACAAAGCTGAGAGGAATGGCTGACGCACCAGAGGACTGGGCTGCCATCCAATGTGACCTGGACAAGCTGGAGAGTTGGGCAAAGGGGAACTTGGTGAGGTTCAGCAAGTGCAGGTGTAGAGTACTGCATCTGGGGAGAAACAATCCCCTGCATCAGGCACTGACCATTTTAAGAGCTGAGTCTCTTCAGCCTAGAGAGAACACTGAGGGGAGATTTAATAAATGCTTGTAAGTATCCGAAGGGTAGATGTCAGGATGATGGGACCAGACTCTTCTCTTAGTGTGCCCAGCAGGGGAAGTGGGCATAAATTGGAACACATAGAATTCAATTTGTACATATGGAATTTTTTTTTTATGGTGAGGGAAACAGAGCACTGAAACAGGCTTCCCAGAGAGATCGACCCATCTGGACACATGCTTGTGTGATCTGCTCTAGGGCTTTGGACTGGATGATCTCCAGATGTCCCTTCCAACCCGTACCATTCCATGAAACCTGAGTCTCAGATTGGTGCTGCACATTGTATATAGACAGCTGGTAAGATTTACATCAAGATTAAGAACAGTTAGGCTACTTTTCTGTGTGTAAGAGGATGTGAGTATGCTAACTGTTCATGTTTTTGGGGTCAATGTATCGATTCAACAAATTATTTTTCATACAGCAAAACTTGTATATCAATGTAGGAAGTGGGAGGGCAGAATCATCTGTCTTGCACCTTCCTTACTGCTAGGGCATCTGAAGTTGGCATCCACAGAGCAATAGTTAGATTTGTTTCCAAAAGTAACTCAGACAGCACTGGCCTTTAAGCAGCTGTATTAATTCCTTTATGTCATCTGAGTAGAAGAAGGGATTCATACCTAATGTGGAAGAAAAGCATGTTCCGAGCAGTAGTTTGCTGCACTGAGAATTTCAGAGCAAGCCCAGGCCATCCACACTGAACTCCACACAGTCCCTGACACGAGCTTTCTTATCTTCATTATCTGTTGTTTTCTTCTGCTCTGTTTCTTTCAGTCATATCTGACTTTCTTACTGGGAAAATAGATCAGTCTTGAGGTGAGTGAGTAGGTTGATGGTGTACTTTTTGTTATTCCCCATAATAAAATCTTTTTTTCTACTGAAATAACTGGATATTGACACTGTACCTCACAAATTAATCCAAGAATTTTAGTGAGTTTTGACAATTTTCAAAAGACTTTGGAAACTGCTTCATATTGGAATAAAGCAGATGTCTATGGGTTCCCATGAGTAATGGTAGCTTTCTGCCACCTTTTACTAGTAGGCAATATCTTTGTAATGAGCAACACAGCAAAGAAGAAAATAAACAAAAATGCCTCCCCTAAAAAAAAAAATCCCCCAAATATGAAGCAACTTAAAGCACTAAGAAAATATCTATGTAAGATTTTAGCAAATTTCTATGTATGGGACCTGTGTCACTCTTACTGAAACCAATTTGATCAATTTTTGATTTTGATTTGATTTTTTTCAGTGAATTTTACTCAAATGCTGATCACAAAGTTTGATAGGAAATACTTCAAAATTCCTTTCTGTGGAATAATTTAAATATAAAGAAGAAACAACATGTTAATTCACCTTAAAGTGGAGGCATATGCAAGCCCTCTACTTGCTATGGAATTGCAAGGAGTGCATTGTGGTATATCCATAGCACTTACAAAAGTGTATAAAGTGACTGAGGTGCTGTTTCTCCTAGGGAGTAAATATCCAAGTCATCACGGCCAATTAAGCCACAGAACTCATAACCTGAAACCTGATCAAATGCTGTAGATACATGGGATCATAGGATCATAGGATGTTAGGGGTTGGAAGGGACCCAAAGAGATCATCGAGTCCAACCCCCCTGCTGGAGCAGGACAAAACTATCTAACACAGATCACAGAGGAACACATCCAGACGGGCCTTGAAAGTCCCCAGAGAAGGAGACTCCACGACCTCCCTGGGGAGTCTGTTCCAGTGCTCTGTGACCCTTACAGGAAAGAACTTCCCCCTTGTGTTGAGGCAGAACCTCCTCTGCTGCAACTTACACCCATTGCTCCTTGTCCTGTCACAGGGAGCAAGTGAAAAGAGCCTGTCCCCCCGCTCCTGGCCAGCCTTCAGGTACTTATAAATATTTATCAAATCCCCTCTAAGTCTTCTCTTCTCCAGACTAAAAAGCCCCAAGTCCCTCAGCCTCTCCTCATAAGCCATGCCCTCCTGTCCCCTAATCATCCTCGTAGCCCTCCGCTGGACCCTCTCCAGTAGATCCTTGTCCCTCTTAAACTGGGGGGCCCAAAACTGAACACAGTACTCAAGATGAGGCCTCACCAGGGCAGAGTAGAGGGGGAGAAGAACCTCCCTCGATCTGCTGGACACACTCCTCCTAATACACCCCAGGATCCCATTGGCCTTCTTGGCCACCAGGGCACATTGCTGTGCCATGGTTAACCTGTTGTCCACCAGGACCCCCAGGTCCCTCTCCACAGGACTGCTTTCCAGTAGATCACCTCCCAGCCTGTACTGGTGGAGTTTGTTATTCCTCCCCAGATGCAGGACTCTGCACTTGTCCCTGTTGAACCTCATCTGGTTTCTCTGTGCCCAGCCCTCCAGTCTGTCCAGGTCTCTCTGGATGGCAGCACAGCCCTCAGCCGTATCAGCCAAACCTCCCAGCTTGGTGTCGTCGGCAAACTTGCTGAGCAGACACTCTGTGCCCTCATCAATGTCATTGATGAAGATGTTGAACAAGACCGGTCCCAGCACCGATCCCTGGGGGACACCACTAGTCACAGCTCTCCAGCTGGACCTGGCACCATTGATCACCACCCTCTGAACTCTATCCTGCAACCAGTTCCTAACCCACCTCACTGTCTGCTCTTCCATCCCACACCTCCTCAGCTTGCTCACTAAAATTTCATGGGAGACAGTGTCAAAGGCCTTGCTAAGGTCAAGGTAGACCACATCCACTGGTTTCCCTGAATCTAACCATTCAGTTATTGCATTATAGAATGCTATCAGGTTAGTCAAGCAGGACTTCCCCTTCATAAATCCGTGCTGACTACTCCTGATAACCTTCTTCTCTTCCAAGTGCCTTGAGATGCCCTCCAGCAGGAGCCGCTCCATCATTTTTCCAGGGATGGAGGTGAGGCTGACTGGTCTATAGTTTCCTGGAACTTCTTTCTTGCCCTTCTTGAAGACTGGAGTGACATTGGCTCTCCTCCAGTCCTCAGGCACCTCTCCTGTCTGCCACGATTTGGCAAAGATGATAGATAGCGGTAGGGCAATAATATCAGCCAGCTCTCTCAGCACCCTTGGGTGCATCTCATCAGGGCCCATGGTCTTGTTAATATTCAATTTGTGTAGCTGATCCCTAACCCAGTCCACACTGACTAGTGGGGAGCACTCCCTCCTCCAGGCTTCCTCTCCTTCATCCAAGTTCTGGGGGACATAGGAGAGTTCGGCCTCAGATGTAAAGACCAAAGCAAAGAAGGCATTCAGCAACTCTGCCTTCTCTGCATCCTCAGTTATCAAGGCTGCTTCCTTGTTCAGTAGTGCCCCTACACCTTCCTTGTTCTTCCATTTTCTACTGATGTATTTGAAGAAACCTTTCTTGTTCTGTTTGACTTCCCTTGCCAGCTTCAGTTCCAAGAGGGCTTTGGCCTTCCTTGTTGCTTTCCTACAAGCCCTGTCTATTTCCCTATAGTTGTCCCAAGTGACCAATCCCTACTTTCATAAAGAGGAACTTGTATTTTAAAATCAACCATTAAATTGTAATGCTTAAACTTAGGAAAATTAAATGGTAAACTATGTTAATTAGGAAGGGCAAGTCCATTAGTACCAATTTGGATTTAGTACCAGGTCCAGAGCCCTTACTATTGCTGGTGAAGATGCTGGGAAAGAAAAGGCTGAAAGTGTTAGCAGCCTGCCAGTCAGGGACAGCAGAGTGAAGACAAATTAGAAACAGTGGAGCTGCAGAAGGAATAGTTTGAATTAGGTTCAAATGCTGTCTGTATCTAAGCAGAGCAGTGGACAACTTTATTTGCTTTACCTGTATGCACTGCCCAACAGCCTTATATTCACCATCTCCATCAGAAACAGTGTAAGTGACATGACTATGGAGGGGTGGGAAAGCAAAATTGTAAGGCAGTACGTCCTCTCATTCGAAAGCTGTGAAACTATGTGAGGGCGATGCTCTGCACATTCTGTGTCTGTGAACAAATGTGCTAAATTACAGTTTTAATGATTTTTCTTGCCACCTTTGCTAATGATGAGCATGAGAACTTGGCCGTGATGTATGTTGGGAAAAAGGCAACTCGTTCAGAAATGACATGACTGGCATTTAAGATACAAGAGATGAACAAATGCAATTGAGTGTGGAAAATTTTTTGCATTTAACATCAATCTGAAATTTGTTCTAAAATATTTGTGTGTGTAAACTCATAAAAACTTCGTGGGTTAATCCAAAAAGGTATTTGTATATTTTCTTAGTGGGGGCACTTGATGTTTTGTAGGGGAGTATCACTTTTTATTGTGCCTTTGTGAAGGAATTTTTGCTTGGCAAGAGGGTAAACAGGTTGGGATAATGGTATATTACAATCACTATTGGAAGTAACTAAACAGTGGATAAATTTAATTGTCTGCCAAGTGCAGTCTGTAGCAGTTCAGTAGTTTCTCATGCCATCAGGTGAAAACAGAAGGATGCGATGGGATTACTCATAAATACAAAGAGGAGTTACAGTGAAAGCCACAAGCCTGATATTCATTTCAGTGGGAGTCTTTATTAGTCTGTATATGAATGTGGTTTGTTATTTCATATCTTAAAATCTGTCAAGCACTTTTGTCTCTTTTCAATAAACATTTTTAGATCAGTCCTACTACACTTTGTAGCGTGCCTTTATGAGTTTGCTTTTGAATCAAGGCATTCCTGTCCTAAATGAAGAATGAAAAGCAGCTTTACAATGCAACTCCTTAACTTGCTATTCAGATTTTCTCTCTAAATTTAAATTAGCATAAGAATATAAACTGTGGATTTTGAAATCCAGACTGTATTTGATTGTAGTAAAAAGCTTACTCTAGCAGTGTGAATACCTATTGTAAAAATCAAGACTTGACTAAAGAAACTTATATGAATGACAGAGAAGCTGTTCAAAATATCATCAGGTTATTAAAATACCTTGATGCAACACTAAGCTTCATCAAATGAGAGCTTATCTACAAAATCTTTCATTTTATAGCTTGTCAATCTATTTATCTTTCTGATGTTTTCTATTTCCCCTTGTTTTACTTGCTGTACTCTAGTCACTCAGTCATCTATTTGTATTCCCTTGCACTATCTCCATGGCCTTGCTTTTTGGTCCTCATGGCAGAGCTATACCTCTGCTTCTGGGAACGTCTCTGTGAACAATACTTTTCAAAGATTTTGTGTGTCCTTCTGGAGTCCCCAGTATTGGAAACAGACCTTTCCCAGCTGTTAAGATCTTGTATTTCAGTTGTTTATGACAAGCTGTCATCAGCTTAAAGCCAAAAGACATCATGTGAGAAGTTTACTTGACAAGGGAGTGAGGAGCCAGAAGACTCGAGGACATGGCTACATTCAAAAGGCTTGCTACACTTAGATTTTTAAACATGTAAGTAGTTTAATTTGTTTTGTTGATTTTTCAATTCATCAGATGCAAGTTCTAGTCAGGAGGATCTCGAACTATTGAAATCCAGTAGCATGTATCCAGGGAAGAGTCATTCTGTTTCTTAATTTTCTCAAGTGTCTCCCACTAACCATAGGTGAAAGCAGGGAACTAGTATTACACAGACTGTGGATCTGAGCTGATATAGCCATTCTTGGGTTAATCTCTTAAGGATGTGGTCATTCGGCCAAATTATGAGTTAGTAAATTTCTTGATAATTGCATTAAACAAATTAAAGCACTTTATGTACATTTTCTATCCTAGTATTTCAGATTTCTTTGAAAGTACTAATCATGTAAGGACTTCATATTAACCTCAGCAATGACTTATGTAAAGATTATCAGCTTCCCAGTCAATAGCTTTGAAAACTATTCATCACCGAGAAAAGTAACTTTCAAAACTACTTTAAGTAACATATCCATCTAAACCTTTGGCTATCAGGCTTTTCCTGTCTAAATCTGTAATTACATATAGTTATCCCTTTACAGATTGAAAGTCTATCCCTGCTTCAAGTGTTTCAGGTTGTTTTATTGGAGCATAGGCTTGATTTTCCTGTTAAAATCTAGAGAGTGAAGTAATGCCTTTTTCTTTCCCCTTGAAACACTGAAATATTCCTTGCTTGCCATTTCAAACCCTTCTTGCATTTTGCTGTAAGGAGTGGGATCATTGCGCTGAGACACATTTGCAAGTGGCAATCTAGACTCAGGCAGTCAAGAAAGACTTCAGGATCTTAGGTCATCTGGCCAAGGGATTGAAAGCACAGGTAGTGTTCTCCTCTAACCCTCCAAGTGCAGGAAAGGATGAGGAAGACTCACCAGATCAATTCCAGGCTCCAAGCTGGGTGTCACCAGCAGGACTTTGGATTTTGTGGTCACATTATGGATTTGAAGGGACCTTGAAAGATTGTCTAGTCCAATCAACCTGCCACAGCAGAATCACCTAGACCAAGTCGCACAGGAACATATTCAGGTGTGTTTTAAACGTCTCCAGAGAAGGAGACTCCAGAACCACCCTGGGCAGCCTGTTCCAGTGCTCCATCACCCTCACGGTGAAGAAGAAATTCCTTCTGATATTTATATGGAACCTCCTATGTTCCAGCTTACTCCCATTGCCCCTTGTCCTTTAAACTTGATTTGAAGATGGAAAGGTTAAAAAACAGGCTGGCTGGAGACAAGTCTTATAATGGCCTATTAATGTTTGTGGGATGGTGTGCTAGCTCCCTGGTATCTCAATGGAGGTAAGGGACAGTAAGCTGTGTAACAGGAAAGATACAAGGGACACCAATGAGCTAGGACTCATGATAGTGCCTGGGAAGAAGGGATTGGACCTTCATCCCCTCAACAAGGCATGTCAACTAAAGTGCATTTACACCAATGCACATGGCATGGGCAACAAGCAAGAAGAGCTTGAAGCCAATGTCCAACAGGAAAACTATGATGTAATTGGCCTTAGAGAAGCATGATGGGATGAATAGCATAACTGGAGTGCTGCATTAGATGGCTTTAAACTCCTTAGAAGGGATAAGCCTAGAAGGAGAGGCAGAGGAATGGCTCTCTGTGTTAGGGACTGTCTTGACTGTCTTATGCATGATGATGGCTGTGATAATAGAGTAGAATGCTTGTATGTGAGAATCAGGGGAAAGGCCTGCAAGGTCTGTTATAGACCACCCAACCAAAGTCATAGAAGAGTAGAATCAGAGGTAGGTGAAGTATTCTTGTAAACAGCTGGGTAGAGTCTCAGAGTAACTAGGTTTTTTTCTTGGGGAGACTTCAGCTTACCAGATGTCTGCTGGAAATACAACTTAGCAGAGAGGAAACTGTTCAGGAGTATCTGGAAGAAGGGATTGAGTGCATATTCAGTAAATTTGCAGATGACACCAACCTGAATGGGTGTGCTGATCTGCTGGGGGTTAGGGAGGCTCTACAGACAGATCTAGACATGCTGGATTGATGGGCCAAGGTTAACTGTATGTGGTTCAACCAGGCCAAGTGCCAGGTTCTGCTGTTGGGTTATAGCAGCCCCATAGTAGGCTGCAGACTGGTTGGAAAGCTGCAGGTCACAAAAGGATCTGGAGGTAATGATTAATCATTGAACATGAGCCATTACTGTGCCCAGGTGGCCAAGATGGCCCACATCATCCTGGATTGTATCAGAAATAGTGTGGCCAGCAGGAGTAGGGATGTGATTGTCCCATTTTATTCAGCAGTGATGAGGCCACACCTCAAAGACTATGTTCATTTCTGGACCTATTAATACAAGAAGGACATTGAGATGGGAGTATGTCCAGAGAAGGGCAATGAGGCTTGTGAAGGATCTGGAGCACAGGTCCTGTGAGGAGCATCTGAGGCAACTGGAGTTATTTAGCCTGGAGAAGAGGAGGCTGATGGGAGACCTTATTGCTGTCTGCAGCTACCTGAAAGGAGGTTGGAGTGAGGAGGAGGGAAAGCCTCTTCTCCCTGGTGGCAAGCAATAGAACTGGTGAAAAAGTTGCAATCTGTGCCAAAGGACATTTAGAAAGAATTAGGAATTAGAAAGATAGGAAGAATTTCTCCACCAAAAGGGTTATCAAACATTAGAACAGGCTGCCCAAGGCAGTGGTGGAGTCACCATCCCTGGAGGCATTTAAAAAGCTTATAAATGTAGTGCTGAGGGACATGGGTTAGTGGTGACCTGGCAGTGCTGGGTTAATGGTTGGGTTGATGATCTTAAAGGTCTCTTCCAACCAAAAATATTCTTTGATTCTGTGATTTGGTGAATCTCTTCTGACTAAATCTATATGGGGCCTAGATCTTAGATATGGTCCTGTTTAATTGTTTTTTAAACTAATTTAATGTCCTCTTGAGTGTATGCTTAGCGATGTCTGGCTACTATTACCTTTAGCAGCGCTGGAGTTACCATGACTTTATGTACAAGATGACAATTATGTTTAGCACTATGCAGATGGAATGAAAGCCCTGTTACAGCATAATTTAAGTTTTTATACTAATAAGTAGTCAGAAGTGTCTAAATAAGAGCATGTCATCTTCCCTGTCTTTCAGTTGCCTGACTTTACAACCTAAAATATTTTAATCTATTTTTTTAGATAGTATTGGATAAGTAGAATAAGAGATTTTTATTTTAACAAACTTTGCCTTAGCAGCATACTTATTAGCTGTCACACTCTGTGTGACTCATGCTTACAGATGACTTTCATCCGACACGACAGAAGACATTTACTCTAGTTAAACCAGCCATGGGGAGAAGTTCGGGTAGTAAATGGGAATGGTGGGAAGGGCCTTCAGCGATAGCCAAGCCCAAATACTTGGGTGACTTGGAGAGAGTGTACCTGCATTTGATGCTTTTGATGTGGTTCTGTGAGCCTTATTTATGCTGAAGTACTGCATGATTACATTTGTTTCTCACAATCTGCATAGCATTGCCTAAAAGAAAAGCACTCAGAGAAAAGTAGTGTCCTATCTGAGGTGACACCATGCCAGACAAGGCAGTGCTACTCTACTCTGTTGCGCAGCCCAGGATTCAGAGGACCTGCAACAATGAAGCTGGAAGGAACAGTGTTCTGCTTCCCAGAGCCATGCAGCTTCCACATAGCTAGAGGCGCAGGAAATCAATTAGTAAATAGGTAAACAAATAAAACAATAAAAGATGCATCAGAAGTGCTTGATGATTATTATTTCCTTCCTTTCCTCACCCAGCCATGATGTGGCTGTTTGGCTGCTCAATAAATAAGATTTGCATTAAAAATTCCTCTAAGGAATACAACATTTAGGACTGAAAAAGTCTCTCCTTGAGTGAGATAACGTCATCATAGATCTTACTAACACGGGTTTAAGTCCAGTTTTTATTTATTGTTGGTTATTTTTATTTTTGCGCTTGTTCTTTATTTTGGAAATCTGCTCTAGATCTTTACAACTTCAAGTGTTTAAAGCAAATTAAATTTACATTTGGCTGTATCACACAGCATTCCCCTCTCCTCTCTCACCCACCTCAATACTGTCAGGATGCCTAAGATATTTTTATAGGAAGTGGACGACCAACATTCAGTTCTTACCATGCATAGATTTAGTGGATTAATGTAATTTGTCTTTTCCACATCACTAGTCAGTACTTGAGATAAAAGACTATTAGTTGTTTTTCCCCACTCAGACTAAAATATCACTCAGCTCAGTAAGTGTTTTCAGGAACATTTGTCAAGTAAAATACCCATCTCACCAATTTGTTCCCAACTAATATTAATTCTAAAGCGATCTATGAAGAGTAGAAATAAAATGAGGAGTGTTGGGAGGCTGGCAACAGCGCCCAGTACTCTCTGATACATGGACAAGAAATGATGGCGTTCAGTAACCTTCTACAAATAAAATTGGATTTTTTTCCAGCGAAAGGCAAAATGTACCTCCATGATTTATGTGCCTGCTAAAGTTTGAAGCCTGCAGAGAATTGCAAAGAGGATGTTTCAAGGGAAATGGCAAACATTTGATAGTGGAAATTAGTACATAGAATGATATGAGTTACTGCTTCCGTGTTTGGTGTATATTAGAGTCTACAGAAAGATGGCTCCCAATATAACAAATATTTCCATTTGTGGAATTATCCACTTAACTGAGTTTTCTCTCATGGTTAATGTTAGTTGCATGGTTGCAGCTTTGGTAATAGACATTCAATGCCGCTTCAGCTTCCTCAACTTCACAGTGCACTCCTTTTTCTTAGCTACCTCCAGGCTTTTCTTGCATCAGAATTCCTCTCCTGGTCATTAAGACTGATACCTCAGAGTCCTGTCTCTCTTTATCTTTTCAAGCAGTTTTTCTGGTAATTCGTCAGGTCTGATTCACACTCTTTTATCTCTGGGGTAGGATGCATTACTATCAAGAAATCTGTGTTTCACACTGTAGTGTCATGTGAACTTACAATTTTATAATAGTTTGGTTTTCCCTCTATTCCTTTACTAGAATTGTCCTATCTATAAATCCTCCATGACACCAGGTGTTTCTGCTGTATTTCACATTGCATCCACCACCGCAAAAGAGTGAGGATGGCCTGGACACTCACTTGAGGCACTGCAGTGACCTCAAGTATAGTGACCTGTTATGTTATAGGATGTGGTCTATAAAGAAGATGACAGTATCGGCCATGGAGTAGAGCTTCATAGAATTTAGGGCTACTGTGAGTATCTGAACTTGCATTCTAAGTGTTACTGATCAAGGACCAATTGTCCTCGCTCGTGCTCCTCTCAAGACTGTCATTGCTCATGAAAGCTTGACGTTATGAAGTCTACAGTTGCATCTGGCAGAGCAAAAGGAGGTGTTTCTCAGAACTGTTTACTAGTAATTGCTGTCCTCTGGTCACCAAAGAATGGGAGCGTTCTTCCCTAAAATTTCATCCAAGAATTCTTACCTGAAGTCACCGCATTCAGGAGAAAAACAGAAGTCATTATTCTACTGACAGAAAAAGAACAAAAGTAGAGATGATCTGAGGAAAATAGAGAAGGACAATAAAAGACAGTTTGTTTTTCAGGCAAAGGAAATTAAACAAGACTGTAGCAATGAAGTAGTCATACAGTAAAAACACAGTTATGAACAGAATAGTAAATGAATTTCCCTTTCCAAACTTATCACGTGGCTGGTGCTGATTAGGCAGGTTTAATAGCTCACCAGTCAGCACTTTTTCTTCACCTCTTGTACATATCCTTTTTCTTTCCATACATAAACTACCATCACCAGGCAGTGCAACAGTTACAGCTGTGTTCTTATATTTTCTATGGGTTAGCACACATTAAACAGTCGCAGAGGACAGCTCACAAATGTGACATCTTCCACTGCCTTTAGCTTGTCCTTGTCCTGCAGCCTAAGAAGAGAGAGGAGTTTTAGAGCACACTTGGAAGATTAACAGACCTGAGTTTTCAGAAGACCTGGGGGTAAGTGAATCCCAAAGTGAGCCCCCATTACAAAAAGTGCTTTCTCATTTATACCATAAAACCACAATTGCATGTCTTGGCTGCAGTAAGCTTTCACAGGGACAGAAGCAATTCCTCAGGTAGTATGGTCCCAAGTTACACAAGACATTGTAGGTCGCAGCCAGCATTTGGCTCCTACTTAGAAACCTATTGTGTTTTCATTATGGCATGGAAGATATTCGGATGCTTCCTTTTTCTTTATTAGAAGTTTTGAATTTAGAGCACAAGACTCTTGCTATAAACTCCAAAATGTGCCTATTTGCTTCTGGCAGGTGCTTATGTAAGAGTTTCTCTTGCTAGATAAGCAGTAAAGCTGGGTATTGGGATGGCATAAAGCTTTGCCAGATTTGCATCAGCCTTTTCATTCTGTGCTGCCATTTCACCTGGTAATTTATATTCCCATTGACGCCATTTTATCTGCTGCTTTGGCTGTTGTCTAAGAAAGGGACAGGTGTTGAGCCTCTCCTAGCTGTTTGGTCAGGAGGCCTCAGTTCAAGGTGTGTTCCTGTGTGACTTGGTCTAGGTGATCCTGCTGTGGCAGGGGGATTGGACAAGATGATCTTTCGAGGTCCCTTCCAATCCCTAATGATTCCATGATACTCTCAACATGGTGACCAAGATACTGCAGTTTGCAATAATGCATTTTCTACTGAATTTGCTATCTCAAGTGGAGCATAAATACCCAGCCTAAGACTCTCTGAAGCCAGTAAACAGTATCCCACCGGTTAGGACGGCCTTTGGATGTGGCCCAGACCCATTAGCTAGAATGGATATGGCTATGTTTTAATGAGCAGATAATTTTAGTTTAAATATTCACACTTAAATGAAAACTAAGTAGACTCAATTATTCTTTGGGGGAATTGTGTTGTTTTCAGTGGAGTTATCCCAATAACTCTTTTGACCTAGTATTTTGTTTATAGGAAGGCTTATGAAACGCTGAACACATAGGTCAAATTAGTGAAAACCACACAGGCCTCAGCTTTGTTTCTGTGGCTGAGCAATGTCGTTATAAATGCTGAAACCCACAACTGTGCTTAATGTGGAATGCTGAGCTCCAGCTAAAAATGTATGTGAAACACTTCATTGGGAGTACATGCCGTACGGAAGCCAGAACACATTTTTGGACAGCATCCCTGGCTTTGCAAATCAGATGCTAAGATTCAGCAAAGATGAATCTTGAAGGTAAGGAACAATTCAGCAGAATAAAATTGTAATGTGGGTGTTAGTCATGCATTGCATTGCACTGTATTGCCCCGTGAGTGAAGGCTCGGCTGAAGAATCAAACACTGACAAATGTATTTAAACCATCTCTAATGCAGTATATCTACCAGTCGGCTAATTGACTGTGTGAAAGGCACTAATGTGAATAAAACTGACCACTTAAATGTGTAACTGTTACTTTGGCTGATTTTTTTTTTATTGCTCAGTTTGACCAAAGCCAAAACCTGACACCGTGTCCAAATACAAATCTAATGAATTGGAGATCCCACAGAGAATCACAATTTAACAACATATTACATAACCAAATGGCACTATCTAGGTTTCTAGACATTTTAAAGTTGTTTTGTTAAGACTCAGTGGAGAACACGGTATATTGTATACTATATGTACTAATGTTACATACTAATTCAATAAAATATTTTAAAATAAATGACCATATCAATTTCACAGGAATTATCTCAATAGGTCAGAATATGTTTTTCAGGCTGTCAGTGCTTGATGGCAAGTCTATATTTAGATGCTTTTGAAGTGATTATAAAATACCGACTTAACACTACTAGTTGGTTACATAGAATCATAAAATGGTTTAGGTTGCAAGAAACCTTAAAGATCATCTAGTTCCACCCACAGAAAGATCTAGATAGGGAATCTAAAGTTGAATGCCAAATATGTAAATGTTTACTCTGGTTTAGATCTTCTGTGCTTATGAAAATGTGAACAATTACATTTCCAGAAGCAGAGGTGCTGTACTAGCTTATGTCACCAACTGAATAAATGTGTTTTATGCTTATGTATGGCTCTGCTCTAAAAACTCCTGCCACAGTCACCATGATTGCTAGCAAAGATGGGTTGTGCAGCTGCTCTTCTGGCTAATGTTGATCAAACAAGGAAACGACACATTTTTCTTTATAGATTCCAACACACCCTTCCTTCACAGTGAGGGTGACAGAGCACTTGAACAGGCTGCCTGGGGGGTTGTGGATTCTCCCTCTCTGGAGGCATTTAAAACCCGCCTGGATATGTTCCTGTGTGACTTGGTCTGGGTGATCCTGCTGCGTCAGGGCAATTGGACTAGATGGTCTCTTGAGGTCCCTTCCAATCCCTAATGTTCTGTGATTCTGTGATTCATAAGTAGCTTGAGGGGAATGAACAAAGACTTCAAGCCCTTGTGACGGTTGGTGAAAGGGTCTGGGGCACAAATTATTTTCTCTTCTTTACTTCTATTTTCAGGTGAGGACATGGGCTGGAATGGAAGGATTCAGGCCATAAATGCCTGGCTACGAGACTGGTGCTACAGACAGGGCTATGGGTTGTTTGATAACAGCTGGTTTTATTAGACACTAGATCCGACAGTGATAGATGGACAGGAAATGGCAAGGCTCATTCAGAGAGCTTTAAACTAGATTTGAAAGGACATGGACTTGTAGTTGGGTGGGCACCAGTGAGACAGCGCTCTGCTATTGATGAAGACCACAAGGCCCTCCCATCTCTCTAGGGTGAAATTGCAGCACTCAGCTCGCTTCCTGAAATGCCTCTACACCAATGCATGCAGCATGGGGAATAAGCAGGAGGAGTTAGAAATCTATGTCCCGTCAGAAGATTATGATCTAACAGCAATTACAGAGATCTGGTGGGTCAGCTTGCATGACTGGAATGTGGTCATGGATGGCTATGTCCTTCTGAGGGAAGGCAGGCCAGCAAGGTGAGGTGGTGGAGTTGCTCTTCACAATGACAGATGAACTAGAATGTATAGAGTTCTGCCCGGGGTGAATGAAAAGAGAGTTGAGAGTTTATGGGTGTGGATTAAAGGGCAGGCTGGCATGGGCGACACTGTCGTGGGTGTCTATTACAGGCAACCGGATCAGGATGAGGAATTTGATGAAGTCTGCTAGAGGCAGCTGACAGCAGTGTTGCTGTTACAGGCCCTGGCTGTCATGGGGGATTTTAACTACCCTCATTATTTGCCGGAAGTCCTACTCAGCTGGCCAGCCAGAGTCCAAAATGTTCCTCAGTGCACTAGTGACAACTTCCTGATGCAAATGATGGAGGAGCCCACTGGGAGAGGAGCACTGCTGATCTTCTCACTAACAAATTTGGTCTGGTTGAAGGAGAGAAGGTTGAGGGCAGCCTTGATTGCAGTGATCATGAGATGGTGGAGTTCAGGATCTCATGTATCAGGAACAGAATACCTAGCAGGTGTTTTGGACTTCAATAGGGCCAACTTTGACCTTTAGAAGAAATTGCTAGGGGAAATCCATTGGAACAGGGTACTTGTAGCTAAAGGGGCCCAAGATAGTTGGTTAGCATTCAAGGACCACTTCTTTCAAGCCCAAGATCAGAGCATTCCAACAGGTAGAAAGTCAAGAAAGGGAGCCAGAAGACCTGTGTGGTTAAACAGGGAGCTACTGGGCAAATGCAAGAGGAAGAAGAAAGACTATAGGCCATGGAAGGAGGGAACGGCTACCTGGCATGATTATAAGGCCCTAGGCAGAGGATGTAGGGATGCAACTAGGAAAGCCAAGGCCTCCATCAAATTAAACTTTGCAAGAGAAAGGGCTTTTTCAGAATACATTACAGGTAAAACTGACACTAGAGAGAATGTACGGCCCCCTGCTGCATGAGGTGGGTGCCCTGGTGACAGAAGGTACAGTGAAAGTAGACTTCTTTATCTCTGTCTATACTGGAGGCTGTCCTGATGAACCCCAGACCACCAAGGCCCCAGAGGAATTCAGGACAAAGGAGAGGTTTGCCCTGGTTGACAATGACTGGGTTAAAGATAAATTGAGTAGTCCAGATGTATATAAATCCATGGGTACTCATGGGGTGCACCTGTGAATACTAAGGTAGTCAGCAGAAGTCATTGCTAGGCCACTCTCCATCATCTTTGCTAAGTCATGGGGATGAGTAGAGGTACCTGGAGACTGGAGGATAGCAAATGTCACTCCAATCTTGAAAAAAGGGTAAGAAGGAGGACCCAGGTAACCATAGACTGATCAGCCTCACCTCCATCCCACAAAAGGTGATTGAACAGCATGTTCTTGGCACTATCTCTGGGCATATCAAGGACAAGAATGTCATTATGGACAGACAACATGGCTTCATCAAAGGGAAGGTATGCTTGACCAACCTGATAGCCTTTTATGAGGGCATAACCGGGTGGATAGATGAAGGCAAAGCAGTGGATGTGGTCTGTCTTGATTTCAGCAAACCATTTGACACAGTCTCCCACAGGATCCTTGCAGCCAAATCGAGGCAGTGTGGCCTAGATTTTCATGTAGTGAGGTGGATCGTGAACTGGCTGCAGGATAGAAGCCAGAGAGTAGTGGAGTCCCCCAAGGGTAGGTACTGGGACCAGTATTATTCAATCTATTCATTAATGATTTGCATGAGGGATTAGAGAGTACTGTCAGCAAGTCTGCTGATGACACAAAGCTGGGTGGTGTTGCTGACAACCCAGCTGGCTGTGCTGCCATTCAGCAGGGCTTGGACAGGCTGGAGAGCTGGGCAGGGAGAAATTTAATGAACTATAACAATTGCACATGTAGGGTCGTGCATCTGGGCAAGAACAACCCCAGCTACCGGTACAGGTTGGGGACTGAGCTGTTGGAGAGTAGTGTAGGAGAAAGGGACGTGGAGGTCCTGGTGGCCAGCAGGATATCATGAGCCAGCAATGTGCCCTTGTGGCAAAGAAGACCAATGGCATCCTGGGGTGGATTAGAAAGGGGGTGGTTAGCAGATCAAGAGAGGTTCTTCTCCCCCTCTACTCTGCCCTGGTGAGAGCATATCTGGAGTATTGTGTCCAGTTCTGGGCCCCTCAGTTCAAGAAGGACATGGAACTGCTGGCGGGAGTCCAGCACAGAGCCCCATAGATGATGGAATGGAACACCTCCTTGATGAGGAAAGGCTGAGGCAGCTGGGTCTCTTTAGCTTGGAGAGATGAAGACTGAGGGGTGACTTAGTTAGTGTTTATAAATACGTGAGGGGTGAGTGTCAGGAAGATGGAGCCAGGCTCTTCTCAGTGTCATCTAATGATAGGACAAAGAGCAACAGATGTAAGATGGAACATAGGAGGTTCTACATAAGTATTGGAAGGAACTTAGTAACAGTGAGGATAACAGAGCACAGGAACGGCTGTGGGGGTTAGTGCCCAGGGGGTTAGTGGAGTCTCCTTCTCTTTTAAATCCCACCTGGACATGTTCTTATGCGATTTGATCTAGGTAATTCTGCTGTGGCAGGAGGATTGGACTAGATGGTGTTTCGGGGTTCCTTCCAGTCACTAACATACAGATAAGATACAGGTAATCATATATCTATGATACAAACAGAAGAGCAGCAATAAGAGACAGTTTTGTGTAGTACTATGAGGTACATGAGTCCTTGCTTAAGATTGGTGACACAGTTATGGAATTAATAGTATCTGTCCCATTTCTGGTCCCCCTGGACTGAATCCTCCAGGTGCCAGACTGATGCCTGGTTCTGTGTCTGGATGTAATCTCAGCCTTTAACCTACATTGCAAACAGAATCTAGGTGCCATTTCAGCTCTTATAGAAGTTACTCAGCTTCTGTTCAAGTTGTCTGCTTGAAGGCTCCTGCTATTTCCTTTGGCAGTACTGTATCACAGAATCACAGAGTCACTCAGGTTGGAAAAAATCTCTTACAAGTTCACCCCTAAACCATATCCCTCAACACCTCATCCAAACAATCTTGAAACACAACCAGGGATGGTGACTCAACCACCTCCCTGGGAAGCCCATTCCAATGCTTGACCACCCTTTCTGTGAAAACATTTCTTCCTAATATCAAGTCTAAACCTACCCTGTTGTAACTTGAACCCATTCCCTCTTGTTGTATCACTAATAGCTTGTGAGACCAGCACTAACCTCTCCACAACATCCCTACAGGTAGTTGTAGAGAGTCCTCTTCAGCCTTCTCTTCTTCAAACTAAAGAGCCCCAGCTCTTTCAGTCTTTCCTCAAAAGATTTATTCTCCAGGCACATTACCAGCTTTGCTGAACTCCTCTGTACCTGCTCCAGCACCTCCACATCTCTCTTGTGTTGAGGTGCCCAAAACTGGACACAGTACTCAAGATGTGGCCTCACCAGTGCTGAATACAGGGGGACGATAACCTCCCTACTCCTGCTGGCCACACTATTTCTAATACAAGCCAGGATGCCATTTGCCTTCTTGGCCACCTGGGCACACTACTGCCTGATATTCATCTTCTTGTCAGTTAGAACCCCCAAGTCCCTCTCTGCCAGACGGTTCTCCAGCCACACCTGCCCATGCCTGTAGCGTTGCAGGGGGTTGTTGTGGCCCAAGTGCAGGACCTGGCACTTGGCCTTATTGACGCTCAAGCTGTTAACAGGCAGTATTTAGCTAGGGAGTCAAAACATGCAAGTGTTTTAAAAGCACATGCAAGTATCTGGCTGTATACCATTGTATGCTACACTGTGCAGGCAAGTCATTGACTTCTTTTCTCAACAGATAGAGCCAATTCTTTTTAAGAAAGCAAGAATTTTAGTGTAGCAACTTCAAACTTTTAAAGGTACTTTTCAATAATTTTTCTTTCTCCTCTCCCTTCACTACTCTGTCTGGCTTCTTCCCTCCAGCGGCAGGTCCCTTTGGAGCTGGCATTTGAGTTAGCTCTGCTTAGCCCTTCTTCTTGCCCAACACCTTCCTCCTCCCCAGACCTCTGCCACTGCTTTGACAGTGCCTGTTCCTCCTGGCTCCCAGCCTGGGAAGCTCCACGTCTTGCTTTTTTTCCTGGTACAGCTGGGCCTGAACTCAGTACAGACAATGTTTTTTCAGGCAAAAGCTCTTAGTTTGTTCTGAACATCTCTGTTCCTAAGCGGACTGCTTAGCCCAATAGTGCACTGCTAAGGTGGTGGCCCAACAGTTTGCCTATTACACTCTTATAATAACAAAAGCTTTTGGTTGCTAGCTGGTGTCTGTGGAACGGTTAACTAAAAGTATTCTTTACTCTCCAGTGGTCCAACTCATCAGCTTACAGCTATGGTTTGGGCAAAGGTCAGAATCCAGCTCGGACTGTGTCTGCTTTTACCTCTGATGAATATACTACTACAACACAGACTTGGCTATTTAGAGAAGAAGTTTCAATGTTACTTCATCACTCAAACTGTATGGTCCAAAGAAAAGTGATAAGTAATTTTTGCACTGCTAAGAGTCCATTTCCAATTATTTTCAATCATAGATGCATTGATTTTAAAATTTTACGAGGGACTGAAGTTTCTTTCCTACAGCCCAGGAAGAGATGATGCTGTATTTAATTTTATTTTAAAATTTGTGTTCATTTTTGTAATTTTGCATGGTTGTTTCTTAAAGTCATCTAGGAACTATTGCAAGTGGCATCTTTCACTTGGCAGTTAAGTCACAGGCTAAGACATAGGAAGACTAGTCTAGCAAACTGAGGTTATAATGCTATTTTCGAGCAAACTGGCACTGCAGTGCAGTGCTTGAAATCCATTTCAGCAATGATATTAAAGTCCCAGGGGTGTAATCATATTGCAAAAATGCTAGTAAAAGGATAAAGCAACTTGGTGTTTTGTCCTCTCTTCTTTGTTCCTTGTGGGTCCTGGTAGCCTGTGGAAATTAATAGGCTGGAATTGAAAGTTCAATTATTCTCGGAGTTCAGAGAGATTTATGTCCTGTCTTTCCCAAATCTCTTTTAAGAAATAGGAAAGGCATCAAAAAACCCACACTTTAGTGGGCTGGTGAGACTCAAATACCAGCCACTGTTGGCCTTTCATTGGTGTTCAGCAGTCTTTGCAAGATTGTTTTGGGAGCCTCTCCAACACACAAATTTACAATCTGCTGGTACATATGCCACAGAGTTGAAAGTGTTTTTCATTATGAGGAACCAGTCAGAGCATGGTTAGGTTTCCTGCATTGATTCAGGTCTCTACACCTTAGTTTTCATAGTCATCAGCAGGGCAGAGGAGGCATTGCTATTGCTAGATACTGAATTAATTCTACAGATCAGCTTACTGTATGTATTTGTGAAATAGTTTACTACTTGTATATTTAGAGTGCCAAAAACCTACTGTATAAAGGGTTGCCATTGCATGTTCACAGTATCACAGTATCACAGTAATGATAAGGTTGGAAAAGACCTTAAAGATCATCCAGTCCAACCTAAATCCAAATAAAACAAGTAATCCTAACATCTAACATCTAGATCATGCCACTCAGCACCTCATCCAGCCTAACCTTAAACACCTCTAGGGACAGTGACTCAACCACCTCTGTGGGCAGCCCATTCCAAAACCGGATCACTCTTTCAGTGAAAAATCTTCTCCTAATGTAAAGTCTAAACCTCTCCTGATGGAGCTTAATACTATTACTTCTTGTCTTGTCTCCAGTAGTCAGGGAGAAAAGACCGACCCCTGCCTGACTACAACCACCTTTCAGATAGTTATAGACAGCGATAAGGTCACCCCTGAGCCTCCTCTTTTCCAGGCTAAAAAAAGCCAGCTCCCTTAGCCTCTCCTCACAGGGCTTATCTTCCAGCCCCTTAACCAATCAAGTTGCCCTTCTCTGGACCTGTTCCAGCACCAGAGAAGGGTTCAAATGTAAATACAAGGTTACCCTGCTACTCACATACACCTCAGTGTTACTAGGGCATTGTCTTAAATGAAGCATTTCCAAACCTTACTCAGGGCATGGTCTCCTTAGGGTCCAGAAAAGAAAAATTGAAGTGCTTATTAAAGACCCAGTTGCTTTAAAAGTTCTAAATCTCTTAAAAGATTGTTTCACTTAATTTGTTTCTCCAACGAAAAAAATAAGATGATGTAAAGAAGTTTATGTTTCTAAAGCACAATCTTTGAAGAGTATGTTAAAATTGTGGTGGTTTTGGGGTGGAGACCACAGCCTTTGCAACCTGAAATCAACACAATGAAAGGTCTCTCTTTTTACCTTTATTTTGAGAAGACTTACTTTCATTGGCTTTCTTGAATAAATAGTCCCACATATGACTTAGTAATTGTACTGTATCAGTAGCGTGTAATTAAAGGCTTCAATAGAATATTCTACATATTCCTAAAACAGCACTACTTCTTTCACACTTCCATCAAATAAGTTAATTCTGAACCCTAAACAAAGCAGGCATTTTAAATCTTTGTTCCAGACCTGAGACACATACAGATTTATAGCCACAAGGATGAGCATCTTCACTGATCTAGGAGTCTTCTACAATGAAAGAAAATAGTTGCCATAACAATCTCAAACATTTGTGAAATTCAAATAAGCAAGAAAAATCTAAGCTTGTAAATTCTTATATCCTCCAAGCATCTCATCTATGTAAAAGATTGTGTATGAAAATGCCAGTTCTATTAATAGAAAAGTAAGATTGCAGTGCCCTGACATTGTAGAAATACATCATATTTATGGCATTGTTATGAACGTTTTCATTGTTATGGAAATATATCCTACAGTAAGAAGTTCATTGTAGTGAAACATTTTCAGAGAAACAATGGTGGCCTTCCAGCTTACTCATTTGCAGCAGTGTTGAAAGCAATAAAAATATGCCTTAAAATTTTCCAAGATGGTTACTAGCTCTTTCTTCAAAGTTCTTCATCAATAAATCAGTCAAAGTGTGTGATTGTTACTTGAGCAAATGAGAAAGTAATGACTCAGTTTCACCGTATTCGTAAGAAAAAGGATATTATTTCAACAAATAGCAGTTGATAGCCAATTTGTTTCTCACTTTAGTGTGCTGCTTCTCAGGTTTGGATAGCCTTTACCCAATACGCCTTTAACCTTTGGAAGATACACATGAATGAGTGCACAATCTGTTCTGTAAAATAACTGAAAAATATCTTCTGCCTTCCCCACTAACACTGAAGACATGTGTTTCCAGCCTCTATATTATCACAGGCTATCAAATGGAAGGACAAAATCTTAATTCACAAAAGCAAACATTGCTGGTCCCTATTTATACTTGTCCTTTCTCTCATGTATTACCAAAAACGCCCAGAAGGAACTCTTGATTTGTAGTTACACTTCTGCTTGGGCCACAGTCTAAAATAATTTCCAAATGCACTGAGGAGTTTTAAAACAAGGGCCCATACTCATATTGGAAAAAAATGAGTTTATAAATGTCAAATAATCATTGCACTAAATCTGATAGTTGCAGAACCTCATCTGAGGATGAGGTGATTTGCATTCCCCTTTATCTCATGTATTTCCTATTACAAACTTTCCCGTTTTGTGTTATTTCAAATAACGATAGTAAGTTAATAGTCAAGGTAAAATTGGCCAGATTCTTGGTTACACAAAGGAACTGTATGCTGTTCAGATTACTTAAACTAGCACACTTACTTTAAGGCACTTTGACCAGTGAGGCACTTTGAGATGTCTCAGGAAAGCATCTGTGACAGACATGAGCACTCCCATCCCCAGCACTGCGGTGCCTGTTTCTTTGGCCTGTCTCCCACAAGCAGAGTCCTCAGTCCTGAAACAAAGTGTACAGAAAACTTTCCCCACCACTTGGAGTGAGAGAAGAGCATTTTAGAATCAGATGCTAAGTGGATGGCATGTGGACCCAGACATCTCTTCCAAGTAGCTCTGTGTCAAGCCATGTAGAACTAGCCAAAAGGGATGCACAGTGTCCTAAATAGCTGTGACCTACATTTGAGACCTTTGAAAGAATTAGATAGGTAAGGCAGGGACCTCCCTTCTGCTCTGGATTTCAAAACATTAACTTCTCATAAACACCTTTTCTTTCTTTATTCTGAAGTTTTATATTTTAGAAAACCATCATCCTGCTGTGTTTGATTCCTGGGGCATTTGCAGAAGACACAATCTTGTAAAGTTTTTCCTCCTCCTGCCTAAAATCAGTGACTGCTCTCAGTTACTTTCTACACTGAGGGTCAGTTGAGGAACTGGGGAGCACTGCTAAATACATACAGATTAATAAACTAACCCAGTTAATGCAATTCTATCAAATAAATAAAATTTATTATTTCAAACAATAAGGACTAGTATAAGCTTGAATACACATAAATGATAACATTTAGAAACATGAATGAGGAACTATTAGTTTTGCTAACATTGCTCCTCACTCTGTCTCCAGTGCTGTCTCCAGAATGAAGAGAAGAAAGAAAAGATCTGAGTAAGAGGAGAGGCCTTCCCCCTGGGACATGGGGAGCAGGAAGATCTGTTCTTGTGCACTTCCATTCTGTAGGAGGCTGCAGAGGGAAGTGCTGTGGTAGCTGTGGCTTCTAACTGCAGCTGCCTGGGGCTGGGTTTCCTCATTCCTTTGCACAGAAATGGCCTGGAGTTAAGCTGTGAGGCTGGAGGAGGAATGAAATGTTGCAGCCTGAGAGTGCTAAATTAGCTGGGTGCTAAAAGAGCTCTGATGCTTCTGCTCTCCTCTATTCTGCATGTCAGCCCCTCTTTCTCTGCACTTTCCTGCAGTGATTTGACCTAAAATCTGATATTTCAGTCCAGCAGAGTGGTTGAGCAGGGCCTGAGGTGGGGATCAGGCTGGTGGCTACCATGTTGCCAGAGGGATCAAGCCTAACCTCTCTGTGTGGGTCACTCCACTTGGTGTTCTGAGTGAAGAGAGTGCTGACCCCACCCCGGCTTGTCCTCCAAATTTGAGGCTCTTTTTTATATACTTCTGAGCTCATCTGCTGCTGCTGCTGGTCAATGTGGGTCTGTGGGTAGCATAGCTAGTTAATTCTAGTTTCATTATCATAATAATCCGCTTGGATGGATGCATTGCTATTGGACATCAGTTCCTGTGGTATGTGTGTTTGATTTTTATCACTTTGAGGCGAAGTTCTAAGGAAGCCAAACTGTCACTTTATTGAACTCTGTTTCCCATAGAAGACCAACCTGGTAGGTCAAGTAGGCTGGTGCTTTTTCTTTGTGAACCAACACAGAGCAAAGCAGTGAGGAAACAGATATAAGCAGGAATGTTGACTACTCTAGCTAGGCTAAAACTGATGAGAACATAGATAATTCCAGCATCCTACAAACTGCCTTGTTATCTACGAACAGGCTGAGAGAAGATGAGCTGTAATTCACTGTTCAGTGCTAACACACAAGCCAAACTAACACTAAATTTCTGAAGGAAATATTTTTTCTTATTTTCTGAATAGGTATTACTTGATTTGGTTTTGCTAAAGTAAAAACGTGATATTTCTACTGCAAATCAAAACAAACCACTTAGCTCAGATTTCAATGCCATGTGTTTTTGGCCATGTCTACATTGCTATGTGCATCTCTCAGGAAAAGGTCAAGACTATCATTGCTGCACATCTGCAGTTCTTGCCTGTAGGAGCACTCCCTGAAATGTGCTCTGATGCACCCCTGCATTTTGGTGGGAGGGGGCTCAGATGGCCCTTTCACGAAAAGGTGACTGTCCTTCAGGGTGCCTGTACATCAAGACTGAGTGATTCCATCACTCCAGCCATTGAACTTGATTTTGGTGGGGTGGGGCTGAGGAGATGAATCAGTCTTCTTTCTTGCAGGGGTTTTTGAGTTTTCCTGTATGTTCTTGCAGTGGTTTCAAGTGACATCTGAGCATAATCCAGGCCGCATGGTACCTATACTCATGCAATTGCTGTGAGCTATTGCAGAGAAATTGAAGTACAGAAGACTGAGAAGAGTTTAGTGTGCCAGTTTATATGGTACCCATTCTTAGGTACATCAGATTTCCTTGGGCATAGTGTAGGGTATGTGCATGTGGATATACATTGCCTAAATACTGTATCTTCGATATTATTGATTCAGAGTGGCTGGACCATCATTCGATGTAGAGGTTCCGGATTGCTTAGGACTGTGGAACAAAGCCAAAGCTTGAATTCCTTGAAAGCTGTACAAATGATGGCAGCCTATTTCCCAGAGACCTGTCTGTGCCAGGTAGTGCCCTGTCCATGTCCTTTCAGGTTCAGATTATTAGCTTTTTCTTCCCATTTCCATATTTTTTAGCTCTTTTCACAGGCACTCAGACAAATATCTGCAAATGCATCAGTGTCCTATTGCTTGTGTCTGCCCAAGGAACCCCTCAGGGCCACTTTGGTGAAGCTTCTGTTGGAGATAATCCAATTTTCCTGTGCAATTTGACTTACACTGTTTCATCAATTAGTACACCAAGGACACAGTGTGAGTACATAATGCAATGAGCCTGAATGGTGGCAGATTAACAAGTTCCAGCTTGTCAGCTGAGTTGCCGCATTGTTCAAAGAGTACCCTAGAGCTTTGACATACATTGAGTTAACAACAGCAGTGTCTTTCAGACATGATTCCTGCTCATGTATGGGTCAGCTCTGTGTGGCACATACATCTGGGGTCAGCTGTATGGCTCTAATGCATTTCAGACACCTCAGATTCTCTGTGAAGGTGCTGTGTAGTTTTATCACATGGATTTCAATCAGCAGATTTCCGAACAGAAGTTAAACAGCCTTCTCAAAAGATACACATTAGTGCCTTACTTATTTATTTTTATCCCAATTCAAACCTGTCTAACTGCATTGCTGATTTTATTGACTAAATACAGGAAGTACTGGGTATTAGTTACAACCTTTATTTTAACTCATTTTTTCCTAGCTATATGAGATTTCATTTTTCCCATTGTGTTTATGTAGGGGGTTCAGTACCATAATGTGTGGCACTTTCCACTCCCTGGACCTTTGATTACCTTTGCTGGTTATCCTAAACAAGCTCAGTTCTTTCCTTAATAGCTGTTCGTAGCAGGTAGTGTCCATCCTGCTTAGTGAATGAACGACTAGGTGATTCACTTACAGATTGTCTCTTGTGCTGTATCTTGCTTGTAGGCAGCTGAAGGATTACTGTAAGTGGCTGCATTATGCAATGACAATGTTAAATACTTTAGAAAGGTTCTCCGTAGTGCGGTTATTGATACCCAGCATGTGTCCCTGTGCTTTGCTTCTTTCACGCAACATTGCTATGCTTCATTAAATTAAAAGCTTCTTGGGACCATGGTTTCATTTTTGCTTTAAATGCACACGTAAAATATGTTCCCTTTTTAATCTTCCTTCTTTTGGGGTGGAGTCTTCTGCATTTTAATCGTATTTCCCCTATTGCTATGAGTTCCTCACCGTATGGTTTCTCGTCCTCTGAAGCATGAAGATGTGAACCCCATATTCACGCACTGCTGTACGAAGCGGGTCCCTGCAGCAGCGCACAGGGCACAGGGTTCAGGGCGCAGCGCGGGGCGGCTCTCCGCACCTAGGACGGCAGCCCGGATCCCAAACGTGGCGGGACGGTACAGGGTGACGTCCCTGCTTCTGTGCCATAATTGTGGCCCATGCGCAAGGCGGGCTAGGAGCCCAACAAGAGTTAATTGCTCCGAGCAATAACTTCTCAGTGGCACCCCCGAAATCTCCTGAAACTCTCCTTCTTCGCCCGCGGGCACGGGGCAGTCACAGCCAGCGTGACCCCACGGACTGCCCCACGCCGCGGCCATCTCCCACATGGTTTACTCGGGCGGCTGGCAGGATCCGCCGTGCCTCGACATATTTTCCAGGAAGCTCTTTGGCTACTCGAGAGCGATGAACTAACTCACTCTGCTGGCACTTAGCCCGAGCGAGCAGCGCAGCGCACGGCTCAGCCGCCGAGCTGCCGTGGGAAGCGGCGCGCAGGAGCTCAGGACGGTCCAGCAGCGCCCTCTAGTGGAACCGTCCCTCGGTGCGAGTGAGCGCCGCAGGGACCCACAGCCTCCGCCTGCAGCGGGGAGCCCCGGCGTCCACCTTGGCCTTTGCCTGGTAGGGAAATACTTACCTGGAAAGAGAAAAAAACACGAGTCTGTGTACCCTTGTTCAACTGTCTATTCTTTTTTTTAAACAGACGAGCTTTTCCCTGTAGTTTTTTTCCCCCTGTGCTTATGAGTCAAGAAATAAAAGCTCAAGTATATTTTAGGCGTTCGTGTGCTGTTGGGATTTGATTTAGTTTTATTACATTCAATGAATCAATCTGTAGCTCAGAAATGCTTAAGGTGAACTAAGCAGGAGGGTTTTGTTTTGTTATTAACTAGTTATTTTGCAATGCTGTAAGTAAGAGAGCAAGGTTTGGGCTGTTTTATGATATTGTCAATAAAGTGGAGTATGAACTACATTAGCTTTAATTAAAGTACCACACAGAATGCATGCAGTACATCTTGTGCAGCTGTATATGTTTTGACTTCTTTGTGTGGTCATTCTTTTCTAGTTATTATTTCTACAGACTTTGATTATTGTTAGAGGAGTAACTAAAAATGTGGATGAAAAGTTCATCCTCAAACTCTCATCACAGCATCACATCATAGTATCAACTTGGCAGTGCTTGCTAATGGTTGGAATTGAGTATCTTAAATTGATGAGCTTTCAACAGTTGAAATTTCTTCTGACCAAAGAGATTTCTGTGATTTACAAATCCTGTTTAAGCTGACAGCTTCCTAGGCATTCATTTTGCCTTCTAATTACAGTAATCACACAGTGGTGAAAAACTAACAGTGAAAGTGGAGAGGTGATGAGTGCAGTACAAAATGCAATGTAAGTTATTTATCTCATATACTTTAAAAGCACATTTTTATGTCAGAAGTGTTTCTGGAGGAATAAAGGCCACAATACAGGAATTCCTTGCACTGTGGAAACTTGAATTTGCAGGTACAAGCTTCAAACTGACTGACATTTATTGCTTGCTTTATAATATAGATTCACTAGCATTGAGAGCTTTGACAACTCCCAGTTGCTTAGTTGCTTTGGCTTGGCTCCTAGCATGAGCAGGCTACTTCTGTTTGCAGTGATAGAAGTAATTATGTTACTAGAACCTCCTGTTCACAGGCTGCACACAAGACATAAATGCACATCCTAATATGGAGGAAGATATGTGTCATCATATATAAAGTAACCCAGTGTGCTGGTTTGAGGCAGGGACTTTATCTCCTTCCAGTGTATGCGACAGTTTTGATTGGGCAGGGCCATCTCAATTGGTGGTGACTCTCTGCTAGTCACCAACCACGTAGCTTCTTCTAGGTTCTTATCCAAATTCTTGAAGGTTCCATCGCCCATGGCTTTCAGTGTAGTCTTTAACAAGCCATTAAGGCATAGTAAGGGATATGATATATTCATTCAACACCATGGTGTTTAGCCCATGCATGTACCTGATAGTTTCTGAAGTGTGTCCCACTGTCGGACTCAATTCTTTCTGGGGTGCCATGTCGCCATAGAATTTATTGATTTAGGCCATGAATGGTGTATTGGGTGGTTGCCCTGGGTGCTAATCATCTGGTGCTTGCTTGCTTCCACCATGGTTAACACATACAGTTTGGGGAAAAGTAATGTAATCAACCTGCCAGGCTTCTCCATACTTGTACTTTTGCCAACGTTCCCCATACCACAGAGGTTTCACCTGCTTAGCCCACTTTATGGTAGCACACGTATCACAATCATGGATAACCTGCACAATGACATCCATGGTTAAATCCCCCCCTCAATCTTGAGCCCACCAGTAGCCTGAAGTGTCATGGGACCACCAGGCTAGAAACAGTTCATTCTTGAGCTCCTTCCAGACTAGATCAGCCTTGGCAACCCTGGTTGCTTGATCTACCTGATGGTTGTGAAGTTGCTCTTCAGTAGCTTGGTGTTTAGGCACATGAGCATCTGTGTGCTGTATTTTCACCTTCAGCCTTTACAGTCAGGCAGTAATGTCTTGCCACAGATCAGTAGCCCAAATTGGTTTACCTTTATGCAACCAATTGTTTTGTTTCCAGTCCTTTAGACATCCCCACAGGGCATTGGCTACCATCCAAGAATCGGTGTAAATGTAGAACTTGGGCCATTTCTCCCATTCTGCAATGTCCAGGGCCAACTGAACTGCGTTCACCTCAGCAAACTGGCTCAATTCTCCTCTTCCTTCGTCTGCTTCTGCAGCTCTCCTAGTAGGACTCCAAACAGTAGCCTTCCATCTCTGTTGGGTTCCTACTATGCAGCATCACTGAACAAAGCAAACAGTTCATTATATAGTGGCGCTTCGTGAGCACGTATAATTGGCTCTTCTGGTGGCACCCTAGAGTCCATTCCCTCTGGCCAATGGGTAATCATCTCCACCACACCAGGGCAGTTGAGAGATCCAGTCTTTGCTCTTTGCGTTATCAGAGCCATCTACTTACTCCAAGTGGCATCAGTAGCATGATGTGTGCAGGAACTATTTCCTTTGTACAGCCACTCCAATACAGGCAACCTGGGGGCCAGGAGGAGCTGTGCCTCAGTGCCAAACACTTCAGATGCGGCTCACACTCCTTTATAGGCCACCAGTATCTCTTTTCCATTCAGGGTGTAGAAGACAGGGCCCCCCTATTGGTCAGAGTGACCGTCATCCTCAGAGTAATTTACCCTGCTGTGCTCAGGCTTAGATGACCATCTCCTTGGTCTCCGGGTAAGAGGTGTGACCCTTTTCTTAGAGGGGTTGCCATTAAGACAATGATTCTTCATTAGCTTTTTTAGTTCTGGGAGAAGAGCTGATGCGGGCTTTTCCTCCCACTTGGTTATGTCATCTCCATCTTCTCTCAGCAATCTCCACAGGAAGCCTCAGAATCCTTCTGGCTGAGACTGAGCTTGGGCTGATTTTCTTTGAGGCCTTTTCTTAAAGATGGAAGAGATTCAGACATTCTCTGCAGCATTGGTGTCAAGGGGCCTTTCCTTCTCAGACATCGTCTCTTGCAATTCCTTGATTTGCTCAGCGACTAACTCTCTGACAGCAGGTGCTTTTCTTTCTTTCATCTTGTCCTCCGCTACCTCTGTCTTATTGCCACGTGTGGTGACTGCTCCTTGACCATGTGCAGGGTTCTCTTTGATCCCAGCCACCTAAGCAAAGATATGGGAGATGCTCAAAATATCAGTCATTGTCGGTGGTAAGACTATGATGGTAGGGTTTGCTGAATGGGTGGAGATGCTGTAACTGCGGAAACAGCTGAAGTAGTTGAAATGACAGATGTCACTGCATTGGGTGCAACTGACTACCACTAATCTCAATATGATGATTATCTTCCTGCTAAGAACTTGATGGTTGGTCATGCCTGAAAGCAGATTAAGGCATATTGAAAGTATAAACAAATAGAAGAACAGTACATTTCTCAAGCCACAATCACGGTCATGTTCTTCCTCAGGTCTGGGAAAAGAACAATTAGATTCATTATGTGCACCAAACAAGCAACCAGTCACAACTCACATATACATTAATTTCCCCCAAATGCAAGTTGGCAGTTTCTTAACTCATTCTGCTGCAGCATTCAAAGCATGAATGAAAACATCCAGGCGACTGCAGGATGGAGCACCTATGGAAACATGCGGCTAGCCATCAGATTTCATGTTTTGCCACATTTTGTTCTGATTTTCCCTTACATCATGTATTCAAATTATCACTCTGATTTCCTTTCAGTGTCCAGGGTTCTCTGCACCAGTTAATCTGTGCTGGTTTGAGGGTTAAAGGTGGACAGAACAGATTGTTAGATTCCCCTCCCACCAATACACAAAGGGAATATAAATGGATTTGAAAACGAGAATAAATTGTAAAATTAATTCCAAATGAAATAAATTTAAAAGAAAACAACAACGACAGAAAAACCTTCACAATAAAGAAAAGGGAAATTAGGGACATGGTGTAAGGGAACTATGCACAAAAGGCATTTGGATGTAGTTCTGGCCTCCACCCGGTAGGGGGCGCTCGACATGGGGCAGAAGCAACAGACGTTTGCACCTGGCTGCTTCCGCATCAGCCCGGCGCCAGAAGACAAGGAAGAGAGGGAAAATGGCACAGGCTAGTCACATGCCCTTTCCCCAGATGTACCTAGTGCTTGGTGATCGGGAATCTGCTGGCACTCTGCTCTGTCTATGTTCATCTGCCAGCTGTGCACCCAAACTCCCGTAGCCCTCCTCCCCCTCACAAAAACAGAACTGCACTTAGGACTAGTTTAAGGCAAAAACACAAGTGTGAAATCCCCTCCCAATCTACAACCAACAATTGATAAAAGCTCAACTAGCACCACAGGAAGAGTAAAGGATATCTTGCAGGAGAAGGCAGCTGGGCTAAGGACAATCAGTCCCGGGCCATGCATCCGCTCTCCTCCATGGCTGGCCGGAGACTGCCTATAGTCACACCCCTGCTTCCAGATTGTCACTCTGATACGGAAAGTCTCCCCCAGTACACTACTCCACGTTTTCTCTTCCCACCTTGGGGCACAGAAGGAGTGGGGCACAGAGGAGAGTGGTTTGGGAGATACTTCTGGGTCCTAAAAACTAACCCATCACACCCAGTAAGAAACACATTAGGACTCTGACCTTTTGCAAGCCTAACAGTTTAAGAGTGTTTGAATATAAGGTAGCTCTAATCTTGAAAACATCCTGATTCCGTTGTTTTCTTGTGTACCTTTTCTTTTGTAGCAACTGTTGCTGACACAGAGGAAGATCTTAGTGTGTTCAACATTCTTTTCTTAGATGATTGCCTGCAAGTCTGTGTTTCTGAGTACTTAAATTGTTGTCCCTTGCCCCAAAACCATTTTGCACCAAAGTCATTGATTAGTCAGACATTAGAACAGGCTGCTCAGGAAGCAGTTGAGTCACCATCCCTGGATGTGTTTAAAGGTCATTTAGATATGGTGCTTACAGACTGGTGAATTGATAGAGTAGGGCTAATGGTTGGGCTGTGTGATCTCAAATGTCTTTTCTAACCGGAAGGATTCTATGATTCTGTGATTCTGAACCTGCTGTGTATGTAACTGCTGAGGAAAGCAGCTGCGGGGCAGGTAAGCCTGCACTGGGAAAAGCAATCTTGGCAAAAAGAGTCAGTGTTTTTGTGAGTGTTTTGTGGCAAACAGAAGGATGAATGCCTTAAACATTTCATTTATTTTATACTTTAAATATTTAACTTATTTCTTCTGTTGAATCAAATCCAGTCATACAGAAATTCAATACATCTAAATCATAGAGGAAAAAACCTAATTATTTAACTGTTCCTTTTAAAAATAAACAGTACTCAAGCTTGGAATTACTCAAACAAAGGCTACAGCTACTGTATCACTGATAAAAATTAAGCGGAGGTTTTGCTAGTTTTTTTTAAAGCTGGTTACCACAGCAAAGAGGAAAGAGGGAAAAGAAAGATCATAGGATCATAGGATGTTAGTGGTTGGAAGGGACCCAAAGAGACCATCGAGTCCAACCCCCCTGCCGGAGCAGGACAAAACTATCTAACACAGATCACAGAGGAACACATCCAGGCGGGCCTTGAAAGTCCCCGGAGAAGGAGACTCCACGACCTCCCTGGGGAGTCTGTTCCAGTGCTCCGTGACCCTCACAGGAAAGAAGTTCCCCCTTGTGTTGAGGCAGAACCTCCTCTGCTGCAACTTACACCCATTGCTCCTTGTCCTATCACAGGCAAAGAGCCTGTGCCCCCGCTCCTGGCCAGCCTTCAGATACTTATAAACATTTATCAAATCCCCTCTAAGTCTTCTCTTCTCCAGACTAAAAAGCCCCAAGTCCCTCAGCCTCTCCTCATAAGCCATGCCCTCCTGTCCCCTAGTCATCCTTGTAGCCCTCCACTGGACCCTCTCCTGCAGATCCCCATCCCTCTTAAACCAGGGGGGGCCTAAAACTGAACACAGTACTCGAGATGAGGCCTCACCAGGGCAGAGTAGAGGGGGAGAAGAACTTCCCTCAATCTGCTGGACACACTCCTCCTAATACATTTTATTCAGGGGAATGCACCTAGCTTGAGCTTGGAGGAAGTGGTCTCTAAAAATTAGCCAACTTTCTTCAGCTCCTTTCCCCTCCAGAGCCTAAGCCCATGGGATTTCTGCAAGCATGTCCCTGAAGAGCACAAAGATCTGTAACAACTTCTTAATAGTCACACTGGAATGGGTCAGGCTGAGAAAAGTCTCTAGTCACCAGATTGCAAGTGATAGGAAAGTAACCAATGAAGAGCTTTTTCCCATGTGGTAACAAGGAAGCAGAAGATCAAACTAGCAGGTGGCACGTTCAAGGCATGTGAAAAGTGGGAGTTCCACCTTGAAATGTGAATACTCTTGTGGATAGTTGGAGAAATTGTGATACTCCTTACTGCAGCATCCTTCAGAGCTTTCAGATAAGCTAATTCAGGGAAGGTGGGTGTGAAAGGCTATTAAACACAAAGAGCTCAATCCAGCTACCAGTACCTCCTGTCTAGCCTTGAGATGCTCAAAGTGCCCACAACATCTCACCAGGGCTGATGTGGGATCTGCGGTCGAGCCGTTAAGTGTCTGGGGTGGGAGTTGGATGCTCAGATCATCCTCCAATGCAGTTGAGCCATCTGAACTGATCCTGGAACCAGTTTGTCAGACACAGAAGCTGAACTTGCTCTAAATACCACTCCTTCCTTGCCAACTGAGATGCAGGGAACCAGGCTCTCATTTGCTTTCTGGATCTTAACATACAGCATTTTGGTTTGCACAGATATTCCTGGAGCTTCATGAAGGCTCAGTTGTGTGCCCTGCTATTCTCTCTTTCAGTTGTTTGTGTGGGGGAGACCGTGCATAGCTTCTGCATGATCACTCTGAATCAGGTATAGCCTTGTGCCAGGGAAGAATAGAAGTTATAGAATCATAGAATCATTAGGGATTGGAAGGGACATCGGAAGATCATCTAGTCCAATCCCCCTGCCACAAGAGGATCACCTAGACCACGTCACAAAGGAAAACATCCAGGCAGGTCTTAAACGTCTCCAGTGAAGGAGACTCCATAACTCCCCTGGGCAGCCTGTTCCAGTGCTCCGTCACCCTCACTGTGAAGAAGTTCCTTCTCATATTTATGTGGAACCTCCTATGTTCCAGCTCACACCCATTGCCCCTTGTCCTATCACTATATGACATTGAGAAGAGCCTGGCTCCATCCTCCTGACACACACCCTTCACATATTTATAGACATTAATGAGATCACCCCTCAGTCTCCTCCAAGCTAAAGAGACCCAGCTCCCTCAGCTTCTCCTCATCAGGGAGGTGCTCCACTTCCTTCATCATCCTCATTGCCCTACTCTGGACTCTTTCCAGTAGCTCCATGTCCTTCTTGATCTGAGGGGCCCAGAATTGGACAAAATATACCAGGTGTGATCTCGCCAGTGCAGAGTAGAAGGGCAGAAGAACGTCTCTCGATCTGCTATCCACCCCCCTTCTCTTCCACACCAAGATGCTGTTGGCTGTCTTGGCCACAAGAGCACACTGCTGACTCATGGTCATCCTGCTGTCCACCAGGACCCCCACGTCCCTTTCTCCTACACCGCTCTCCAACAGCTCAGTCCCCAGCTATACTGGTACGTGGGATTGTTCTTGTCCAGATGCAGGAGTCTACACTTACCCTTGTTATAGTTCATCAAATTTCTCTCTGCCCAGCTCTCCATCCTGTCCAGGTCTCACTGAATGGCAGCACAGCCTGCTGGGATGTGGGCCACACCACCCAGCTTTGTGTCACCAGCAGACTTGCTGACAGAACTCTCCAATCCCTCATCCAAGTCAACAATTAATAGATTGAGCAGGACTGGTCTCAGCACCGACCCCTGGGGCACTCCACTAGATACAGGCCTCCAACTAGACTCTGTCCCATTGATCACTACTCTTTGACTTCTATCCTGTAGCCAGTTAACCACCCACCTCACTACCTGATCATCTAGACCACTGCCTCAGTTTGGCTGCGAGGATGCTGTGGGAGACTGTGTCAGATGCCTTACTGAATTCAATATAGACCACATCCACTGCTCTGACATCATCTATCCACCTGGTTATGCCCTCATCAAAGGCTGTCAGGTTGGTCAAGCATGATTTCCCCTTGGTGAAGCCATGCTGACTGCCCCTAATGACCCTCCTGTCCTTGATGTGCCTGGAGACAGCCTCTAGGACAAATTGTTCCATCATTGATGTGCAGTTGTGACCAAAGTCTGATCCCCCTCTGCTGCCTCTTTGTTGCCATTACTTTTTGGTTTTCTGTCCCCTGTCAGCTAAAGCAGCTAAAGCAGCTAAAGCAGCTGAAGCAACTTCACTCTTGCTGCTGCCTGCGGTATTAGTGCAACTTTGACTTTCGCCTCCCTTAAAGATCTCTGGGTCCGCACCACCCGGCAGTGTTTGCCCAGCTTCTCCCACAAGAGTACCCAAACCTCAGCGGCTGCCTCTCGTCTTTCCCAAGCTTTCCCATTCAGGGAACCCCCAGATCGCCCAGAATAAAGTAGCAATCAGGGACCAGCGCTCTCGCTGCTGCGTGCAGATGAGTGGCACATGCAAACAGACAGGCAATGCCACTTCAGGCTTGGTCTGCTGTTACTTATCTGTAGTGATAGGACAAGGGGTAATGGTAATATCAGAAAGTAGATTTAGACTAGAAATTGGAAAGAAACTGGAACATTTAGAAAGGCACAGGAACAGGTTGCCTGGGGAAGTTGTGAATTCCCCCTCCCTGGAAGTATTGAAGGCAAGGTTGGATGGGGCTGTTGGCAACACAGTCTAGAGGGAGGTGTCCCTGCCCATGGTAGGGGGGTTTGAACTACATGATCTTTAATATTCCTTCTAACCTAAACCATTTTATGATTTTATGTTTTCTGTCTATGGTGGCCAAATCAGAACTTTCCACTTCAAAGCCAGAAATTAATCTAGTAGTTGGCTACAGCCAGGCTTACTCCTTCTGCATCACAAATCCTCTCTTACTGCTGTTGCTTTATCTTTACTGTGGATTTCATGAAGGGCTGTCTGAGACCTGCTCAGGCGATGAACTCCCTTGGAGAGCCAAACAGTTTGATTGTTGCAACATTTTCTGAAATACAGCTCTTTACAAGCTATAACTAGAGCACGCTGGTACTCATAGTGTCTTAATCCAGTTGGGAGAGATTGAAATGAGTAACCCAAGCAATACGGGTGTTTAACTGACTCATATGTATCATGACCCTGCTTTGCACTTCATGGTGTCATGCTCCAAAGTATTTACAAGTAACTAGTCCAGTACACTCTGCCAAACTATGGTGATATACAGCTTTTTTTACTCTAAATAAACATGAAATACATGATCCTAAACAAATGCCTAAGACAAAAAATACCTAAAAGACTAGAGTTTTGAAGTGGCAGCTTATTTTTAAACACTTTAAAAAATCATAGTCTTTTGGTTTGGTAGATATACACTAAATTTTTAATAGAAAAGTGACCTACTGAATTTGTCATAAACAGTCAAGCTATAACACATACTCAAAAAATGTAATATTAGCCAAATATTATAGTTCCTGCTGCTTACCTAACACAGTTTGATGGCATGTTTGCAGAGCTAGAACCATAGAAACCTTTTGGCTGGAAAAGACCTTTAGACAAGAGTACAACTGTTAACCCAGCACTGCCTGCATCGCGAATTCGGCTAGCTTTGCCTGGTTACACTCTAGCTGTGTAGCCTGGGGTATGTGCAGTCAGTCCAGTCTGCTTCAGCTACTACTCTACGTAAGCATGTATATATGTATTTGTTTACATCTATGCATGCTAAGCTAACTGCCACAGAATTCACTTCTAGTTCTCATCTGTTTCTATGTGAGCTGTCTTCCCCCAGCTATTAACCAGTCACTGAATGTATAGTATAATGTGGATTGCATGCTATTTTCTTAAGCTTTGAATAAGAAAATTAGTTCTGAGTGGGATTTACCATTGTAGCTTTAACTGAGACTATGTGTAAATATGCTTCTTAGCCTGTTTTTTCTGACTTACTGCTATATATGCTCAAAGAATTGTAAAGTACAGTTTGATTACTATTGGTAAGTAGTGCCACTTGTGCTTCCTTTTATGGAGACCTGCATTATGCCTCACTAGAAATGCTGAGTAGTTTGTGGGCAGACAAAGGCACAGCATATGATGAAACTGGGCCATCTCTTCAGGGTCTAGTCAAGCAAGGAGTGTACTTATTCTAGCCACTGACTAAATGAAAACTTGTGGATTTGAAAAAACCCTCAAACATTAACAGAAAAATCCCGACCCACTGAACAAATTTAATGGGAATCAGAAAGTCCTGGCTCCTTTCGTTCGTTTTCTGAAGGGATGCTCAACCTTGTGCTGGTGGTCTCTTAGGGGAAGAGAGAACAACTTCTACATCACTGTAATTCCTGAGGTTGCTGGATTTGTTTTCTGCAGTATGCTTTTCCTTCCCTCATTGGTACTGTGAATAGCGATCCCCACAAAACACGCTCCAGCTGTGCTCTTCAAAAGTAGTTTCTTTCTGACAAAGCCCAAATTGTTCCATCACTCAAGGAGATGCGATAGAAATAGGGAGTTATTTTGGAGCAGCTGAGGTCTCCTGCCTGAATCCTGACATTTATAAGACACACACATTTACCTGCAGGGCTCATTCAGGAAGCCACTTTCCCTCTAGGCGTGTGCACAGAGCTAGTGTGCCAGGGAGCACGTTCCATTTCTAGCAATAGAAGACCTGCAGAGTTCCCGCCATAGTGGAGCAGTGTTCAGCTCACTCTCCTGTCTGAAGTGGCTCAGGCTTCTGTCTTCCACATTGCCAGCAATTGGTTTGAGTGCTTTAGTTCTTTCTCATCGAATATGTTCTTTGGAGTTTCTCCTTTTACAAAAATAATTAAATCTTAATGGGGCAAAAGAGAAAATCCCATTTTCTCACCTCCTCTCAGAGTCTGAAGCAACCCAGATGTGTTTTGTGGGAGAAAGCTGCCATAGGCACCCAGGTATGGAAGCAAATCCATGGTAGGGAAGTCCAGCAGTTTGAAATTGTGTGCCTAAGCGGATTATGATTCAGGTCACTTTGATCCCTTAGTCATTTCCATCTCCAAGGCAATACCCCTGCTCACTGCAGTAGTCTTGTGATACATATCTTGTGCACCTATTTTCGTGACATTTATAGACAGGATACCCCTCGAGGTCCTTAATAGTCCCTAATGGAGTTTTCCAGGTTGCTTTAGGCAACCAGTGGAGTGAAGAGACTTGCATCACTTGACGCCATAAATGAGTCTCACATTTTGTCTTCTTATCCATCAGTAAAACTGAGCACTCAGTGGGCATTTAATAGATCACATCATGAGATACTCTCATACCAAGTAGACCTGAGAGCATCTTCACTGTTCTGTACTGTTCATAACAATGCTCCTCTGATTACTGCTTATGTGTTACGCCTTGTTTTGCACGTATTTTCCCCTACCAAATCACAGCATCACAGAATCACAGAATGTTACATGTTGGAAGGACCGCGGAAAGATCATCTAAGTCCAACCCCTCCCAGCTGGAGCAGGGTAAGCCTACAGTACTGTTTCAAGATATGCTGTCCTACACGAGGCTTAAACCCATGACCCCAGGAATTCAAAGTCCCATGCTCTACCAACTGAGCTTAATTAGTTAGAAATTCAGGTTTATTGTTAAGAAAGCACAGTTCACGTAGGTGGTTTGACATATCTAGTATTTCTGCAGAAGGTTTCCCATTTCCTCTGTCTGCACATCATTCAGCAGGTAGGTCAGTAGCCTGAATGATTATGGTTGGGCTTTTTGGGAGTGGTTTGTTTTGAAATTAAAGCCCTGGACACACTGAAGGAATGTACTTATATTGTCCGTACTCTCCAAGCAAGATTGTGTCCAGTTTGGGAACTTGCATACTGGTGCTTCACGCTTTCAAAATATCTTTTGCCCTGCCACACAGAGGCTCGTCCCCCAGTAGGATGCAAATGCCCTTCTTGACTTGTCTAAGATGTTGTGAGAATGACCTACTGGTAATAGAACTGTTCAGAGTGAATGAGTGAAAGGTGTTGTGGGTTGCCCATGGTCTTGCCAGTGAGAAAATTCTTGAAATGCAATGTGATCAGAGCTTGGATAGTCAACGAATAAGCTCCACTTCAACTGCCTGAAATGCCTCATGCTGGAGAAAAGACAATGCTATGTTGTTTCTGAAAGAATCTTTCTGGAAATAGAAATGAACTGCTTAGAGTTCATGTTTTCCTTTGAAAATGGGCTAAGCATTGGTACAACCTGCAAATTTTCCAGCAAATTCTGCTGTACCTTTGTGAGTTTTGCTGAAACTTGGCAGATGAAGACAATCTGAAGTGTGATAAATTATTTTTAGCTTTTACAAAAATAGGTTGCTTAAAAGTGGTTTTCACATGTACAGAAACATTTTACTGGAACACAGAATAAGAGTTATTTCTCTATTTTATTTCTTAATGAGTATAAATTAAAAAACTAATTAAAGTGTGCCTAACTTGGCCACAGTTCAGGAGTTTTTGAGGAGCAAAACCTTTTAACTCTTTTAAAAATTGACAGAAAATATAGGAGGTTATTTAAAGTAAAGAGTTCTGGGGTGATGAACAGAATAAAGTGAATCTGTTAATTTACTCTTCTATTTTCATTATATTTAGGAATTCATATTCTGGCTCAAACAGAGATGTCCTTTGTAATTTTACACTCTCTAAACGTACTGGAAAAAGTGACTCTAAATTGAGATTTTAACAATGAACTGTTAGGGAAATTTAGCTTTGCTCAGAGATCTGGAATAAGAATTATGCTACGTGGAAGGCATGCTAAGGCCTCTGTGGAGAACAAGATTGCACAAGTCGAAGGAAATGCATAACTGATTTTATCTTGGAAATGTATACTGTAGTCTTCTTCATATAAGATGAATGAATCTGACAGACAAAATGCTGCAATTAAAAGACAAATCACTGTTCTTTTGATTTCCTCCCTGTCACCACAATAAAATCCAAATTAATTTTCCTTATGTTCTCCTACTGGAGCTCTAGTTAGGTTTCCTAATATTCTCAGACTGGATTTGAGGTGATCTGAGTGTAGTAGCAGTTACATTACCAGCAGTACTTCTGCCTGAGGAGACCCTTCTGGAAGTGTGCACATTGTACTCAACCCAGGCAGGCAGGTAACAATGACACAGTGGCAAATCTTGGATGTCTTTGAATGACAGTTACACTAATTATAACTGTAATGAAAAAAAAAAAATGTAAAATGGTAATAAAGGTTTGCTGCTGCGCATTGAAAAAGATGTCCAGGCAGTGTTGATCTGAAGGCAAATCTGAGGGCTAGTCTGAAGGCCTTTATTTTACAGCAAGCTCCCTTTTACATTATCTTTTGTCCACCCCAGTAAATTTCCATACCCCAGTGTAGTCAACTATTAATAAAAATACAAAACTTTCTTAGGCTTTTCTCAGCTTCTGTTATCTTCTTGCCTTCTCCCTTGTCTGCTTGCCATGACACCAGGTTCAGGATCTTCAGCTAGGTGCATTCTTTAGCTGAGATGTTCAACCCTGCGTTTGCTTCTTCTCACAGCCTAAAAGGGAAGTCTGATCTGTGATCTCTCCCCACGTCTGCCCCTTCTTTGTTGAGTTGAACAATCATTACCATATGTATGGCATTGGCTGTCTGTAATTTCTGTACCCCCTTTTCCAACAGCAATATACTCTTTTATACTGATACTAAATGATCTGACAAATTCATATGACACATTCCTTCTCAACCATGTCCATGTGCCAATAATAAGAAATCTATGGCTGCTTGGTTTTGAAGAGTGGCATGACAAACTGAATCCACATTTAGTAATAACCCTGATAAAGCCATAGAAGTAGCATTGCTCTGTTTTGCCAGCCAGCATCCTAACTTACATTCCCAACCTAAAGCTCCAGCAGCTGCAACTCCAGGTGCTAACAAGGCTGTTATTACTATCTTCTCTATGGTCCAAAAATCAACTTCATCCTTGTATTTGTTATCAAGTGCATGCATACTTCTTTTAATTCTACCATAACATTTATGCTTACTGCTTATCATTGTCATATTTGGAGTCAATAATATCAATCTACCCAAGGACCATGGTCCACCCTTAATGTAGGCCAGAATACTTGCCTAGGCACAATCTCCACATATCAGAAGTACACCTTTCTGTAACGCCAAGGGCATATTAGCTGAGCTTGATATGATACTTGAGGTATAATTACACCATAGTGATTGATTCCTATATACTGCCAGGGTGGAGTTTACCCACCAACTGTACAGTAGGTTTTTCCCACTATAAACAAAGTATGAACATCAATCCATTTGTACGGATCCTAACAGTTCTATCTCTTGGGGAGACAATGATTGCTTAGGGTAAATTAGGAACCAAAATGTCCCAGGAATTGACTGTCCATCATCCTGTGGAATCATACTAACTCAGTAGCCAAGTGTCCAGCACCTATGGAAACACAAGCATAACCTCAACCCCAGGTTATTAATGAAAATGGATTGAGCGCACATAAGGCTTTGTCTATTCTTCTCTCCCTGCATTCCCCTTTTTTGCTTTTTTTTGCAATAGCAATAACCGTTTCAACAAGGTAAACCTAAACGAAGTCACACAGGAACCCATCCAGTCAGGTCTTGAACATCTCCAGGGAGGGAGACTCCACAAGCCCCTTGGGCAGCCTGTTCCAGTGCTCCATCACCCTCACCGTGAAGAAGTTCCTTCTCAGGTTGATGTGGAACCTCTTATGTTCCAGCTTACAACCATTGTCCCTCATCCTATCACTACATGACACCGAGAACAGCCCAGCTCCATCCTCCTGACACCCACCACTCAAATATTTGTAGACATGAATGAGATCACCCCTCAGTCTCCTCTTCTCCAAGCTAAAGAGACCCAGTTTTCTTGATCAGTCAGTTAAAACACAAGCAAAAATTCATTTCAACTGCAGTAAGACTTAGTGTTTGACCCGGGGTTTGAATTCACAACTTAGGTTCACAGTCCCTTGCTTTCACCAAGTGACCTAGCTGAGCACTGTATTGGGCTACAGCTCCAAGTCTCTCTGCTCTCCAACACTCTGCTTGAGGTCTGACCACTGCCTGTGGTGTTTCCACTCTGCTTTCGCTGCTGCCACTCTCTCCACCGGCATCCTGCGCCACGTTCACCCAAGACCCATGTGCAGCAAGCGCACCTCCAACCTGGGCCAGCACCATCTGTGCCTGCTTTCACAGCTCTGAGTGGACCGTTCTGCGTTGCCTTGCACGCTCGCTTCCAAACAGCACACTTGCAGCTTGCAATAAGATAACATGCTAACATGCAGATCTTAAATCTTGAGGAGTTAGCACATAAATCTCGGCAATGGTATGCAAAAAATTCTGGGTAGAATTCTTTTTCACTGTTCGACAGACCAAATTATATTGTATAGCTTGCCACCGTGCTTCTTTCGGTGACTCATAAATAACCACAAATCATTGTAAAATGTCTATATTACCAACTTTTTTGCCTCTGTACACACTTCTGCCCATATACCTGACACGACATTTTGCTTCTTTGTTAACTTTTCTGTGAGTTCTGTGCAAGTCAGTGGAACATAAATCCAATTCTTTCTTGAAGTCCACCCCCCTGGATTGAATGCATCCTCAGCTGAAGATTCTAAGCCAGTGTCGGGTTTCTTCCTTCCTCTGCCCTCTTTTTCGCTTTTTGTTTCATCCGTTGAGAAATTTGTAAGGAGGTACCAGATGATTCATCAGTGCCAACATGCATTTTCAGCGCCTCATAAATTGCTTTCCAAATAGCTAGGAGCTTTTTCACCACAACATCTCTCTTGGTAGCCTGATCCCATAAATGGACACCGGCTTCATCTCAAGTTGCTGTATCCACAATACTGTTAGAATTGATCTGAGGATCATGCCTCTGTACCCAGTGTAGCATCAGCTGCAAGTCAGAGTCTTTATGTCAATGTTGCTGCTTAGCTAATAATTCTTTGAATAATTCTAACGCCATTTGCTCTTCTTGGGAAGAAGTATTGCTCATCTCTCCAGTCCCCAATCACTCACTGTCTCTCTGGTGATTAGGCCATGCATGGGCTTCTTCAGTGCCATTTTGACAGATTTAGTAGTTTGATTGGGGTACACAGCTGGCATCAAGCAATTTGCAGCCTTTTCTCCAAGTCTCACTGTTTCAGCAGCATCTTCATTAGTCCAAGAGTTCTTGAAGGTCGAGTCCCTTTTTGGGTACCATTTGCCATGCATTGAAAATGGTGTCCAGACAGTGGTGATCTGAAGGCTTTTCTCAGCTTCTGTTATCTTCTTGCCTCCTCCCTTTTTTGGTTGCCATAACACTTGGTTCAGGATCTTCAGCTAGGTGCATTCTTTGGCTGAGATGTTTCAGTCTGTGTTTGCTTCTTCTCATTGCCTAAAAGAGAAAACCTGATCTCTCCCCACAGTGTGCAATCCCTCTTAGGGATACGTGCACAGGAACAGCAGCAATAACTACAACAACCTTGACCCTTTTGGGCACTGCCTGTCTCTCCAACCCCAGATCTCTCTTTCTGTGGAAGAAGTGGCCCGGCAATCTGTGTCTCAGGAAAAGGCAGATAGTTCTCAATGAAAGCTGCAAGCCTGCTTTGGATGATGGAACTTTTCCCAAGGCCTCCTTGAAATTAAACCTTGCAAGAGAGGTCAAGGGTAACAGAAAGGGCTTCTTCAAATACACTGCAGGTAAAACTAAAACTAGAGGCAACGTAGGCCCCCTGCTGAATCAGGTGGGTGCCCTGAAGACAGAGGACACAGAGATACTGAACACCTTCTTTGCCTCTGTCTATGCCTCTGGGGGGCTGTCCTGGTATCAAACTGCAGGCCACTTAGGCCCCAGAGGAAGCTGAGACAAGAGAGAAGCCTGCCCTGGTTGATGAGGACTGGGTTAGGGATAAGTTGATCAAACTGGATGTACACAAATGCATGGGCCCTGATGGGATGCACCTGCACGTACTAAGGGAGATGGCAGAAGTCATTGCTAAGCCACTCTCCATCATCTTTGCTAAGTCATGGAGATGAGGAGGGGTGCCTAGAGACTGGAGGATAGCAAATGTCACTCCAATCTTCAAAAGTTTACGAAGGAGGACCCAGATAACTGTATATCAGTCAGCCTCACATCCATCCCAGGAAAGGTGATGGAACAATTTGTTCTAGAGGCTGTCTATGTGCACATCAAGGATAAGAGGGTCATTAGGGACAATCAGCATGGCTTCACCAAAAGGAAGTCATGCTTGACAAACCTGATAGCCTTTTATGAGGACATAACCAGGTGTGTAGATGATGGCAAAGCAGTGGATGTGGTCTATCTTGACTTCAACAAAGCATTTGACACAGTCTCACACAGCATCCTCACAGACAAACTGAGGCAGTGTGGACTGGACAATCTGGGAGTGAGGTGGATCGTGAACTGGCTGTAGGATAGAAGCCAGAGAGTAGTGGTCAATGGGACAGAGTCTAGTTGGAGCCCTGTATTTGGTAGAGTCCCCCAGGGGTCAATACTGGGACCAGTCCTGTTCAATCTGTTCATTAATGAGTTGAATCAGGGATTAGGGTGCACTGTCAGCAAGTTTGCTGATGACACAACGCTGGGAGGAGTGGCCAACACCCCAACAAGAGTTATGAGTAAAATAGCCAAGTTTGCTTCAGAAGCACTAGTGAATTCTGGAGAACTAATACAATTTCAGAGACTTGGAAAAGTGCTAATGCTGATCAGGTATATATAAAAAAAAAAAAGAGTAGAAATTGGACCTGGAAATACCTTCTTTGCATGACTCCAGAGTCCAGCATAATATAGGCAGTGTTATCTTGGAAAAGCAGATGACAGAAAGATGACAGAAAGGTTAGGGTAACAAATATAAATAATGGCTGTCAATGTGGTTTAATGGCAAGGAAGGGTTGTAAAATATATCCATTATCTTTCTTTGGCAAGGTTATAGATTGATTGATGGAAACAACTGTGTGGACACAGAAGCAGTTTCATGTCTCTGAAGTATGTGTCTTGCTATCACTGGGTATTTGATTAAAACATCTAGCCACGTTAGAAGAAACAAACAACTGTCTCATTTAGGGGTGTGGCTGCATCTTTTCCTAGAGAAGGTCTACAGAGAATGATTATTAACTGAAAGCTGCTTAGTACTTTTGGCAATGGTCTATATGGAAACATTGCTGATAAGTTATGAGGAAGGTACAAAGATGCTAAGAAGTAAGGTCAATACTTCTCTGAATAGTTTCTGTTCAAAATCTTGTTTCAAATAATCTAAGTGCAATAAAATTAATTGAGAATAAAGGCACAAAAGGAAGGAATATCATGCAGGGTGGCCATCACAGTGCTGTGGTCTGGTAAAGGCATTTCCCAGCAGATTTAGTGGTGCTGGATGGATATCCCAGGGTTTGCATCTACAGCAGCAGAGGCACGGGGCTCTCTGAGGGGCATAACAGAAGCCACATCTGTTAGTTGATGGTGAGTGAAGTTGAGGTGGAGTGGTCCCCAGATCTCTGAGCACAAGTGCTTGAGCAAAGTGAAGGAGTCTGACAGGAGCATGGTTTTCTGCCTTGCAGGCAAGGGCACAGTGAGAATTGGTGGCTGGAACTGAAGCTCAATTAACATGAGCTTTGCTGTGGGATTCAGGGAATTAGCCGCAACTCTTCACATGAATCTTATAATGGTTGAGTCGCCGTCCCTGGGTGCGTGTAAAGATTGTTCGGATGAGATGTTGAGGGGTGTGGTTTAGGGGTGAACTAAATGTCAGCCTATGGTACAGCAGTATGAAGCAAATAAGGCTGAGGTAGCCACCGCATTCACTTCCCACTTTGCAATACCTGTGACTTTGATAATGGTGACATAATTTTCTATCCAAACATATTGTTATGTATCTAAGCATGTCTGTCCAAGAGTAGGCATATTGCCTCTCAGGTGAGGTGTCAGGCATTTCTCAGTGACAGTTTTACTACTCTAGCTTCTAACTAGAAGCAAACCTGGCTACCTGTCTCAATAGAGTAATACAAACTGCAATCCAAAGCTTCTTGAAATCACTGCAAATCGTTTGCTGTTTCAAACACTGCAGAAGAGCCCAGAAAAACAGATGTATTATGCTGAAGTGTACTGAAAAAAACCTGTAATAAGATGTATACAAGTGTATGCATTTGAGATAGAGCATTTTAAAAGCATACTGTAACTCTAGTAGCCTGATTCCAAATGTAAATGTTCATGTGAATGCTCTTTAAGAAACAATTGGACTTGACAATGAAGGTTGACAATGGTGATTAAGAAAAAATTCACATTCATACATCCATGAATAAGCTAAATAAATATGTGTATATATATTTATAAACAAATAATTTAATAAAAAGATCATCTATGCCTTTCTTCATGTAATATAAAAGAAGGAAAATACAGGACTGACTGGTGGGTGACTGTAGCATTTAAATGAGCAGAAATAAGCAATTTATTTCCAAAATTCAGGAAGCACAGAAGGCTGGCATGGGGATTATATTTAAAAAATAAGTTCATCTAACTTTGGTGATATAATTTTCATTATTGAAAACAAAAAGGCCTGGAGCCTCAGGCCTCAGTGTTGGGACCATCTCTGTTTAACATACTCATTGATGATCTCGATAAAGACACAAAATGTATCATTAGTAAGTTTGCAGATGACCCCAAGTTAGGTGGGAGTGTTCATCTGCCACGGGGTAGGGAGGCTTTTCAGAGAGACTTGGATAGATTGAAGCAATGGGCCAATGTTAATGGCAGGATGTTCAATAAGGCTGTCAGGTCCTGAACTTGGGCCACAACAACCCCCTGCAACACACGCTTGGGAGCTGTGGCTGGAGAGCTGTCTGGCAGAGAGGGACCTGAGTGTTCTAATTGACAGGAAGATGAATATGAGCCAGCAATGTGCCGAGGTGGCCAAGAAGGCCGATGGCATCCTGGCTTGTATTAAAAATAGTGTGGCCAGCATGGTTGGGGAGGTAATTGTCCCCCTGTATTTGGCACTGGTGAGGCCACATCTTGAGTACTGTGTCCAGTTTTGGGCACCTCAATACAAAAGAGGTGTGGAGGTGCTGGAGCAGGTGCAGAGGAGGATACCCATCAATATGAGATGAGCTCACCCATCATTACCCTTGCCCCATTGTTGTTGCATTACAGCAGTGCTGGTCGTCTGCTTTTAGGTTTTCTTTGTGGCTACAGTCACTTGTTTCTAAACAATCTGTTAGTGGTGCAAAGGGGGACAGAACCACATCATTGTCAGACTCGGAGATAGGGGTTATATCCTAAATTCTCCGTAATTAAATGTACCCTACTTGGACTGTCCAACAACTGCCTGCCACTTCTTTCTGTAGCAAAAACCACAGATCTGTTGAAGGTCAACAGCTCTTCTGTATTTATGGAGGCTTCAGTGGTCATTTGAGAGCCTGCACAGCATGCAGAGATGTGAGCATTGGGAGCGAAACATGGAGGAGGTGCTGGTAGATACCAGACATCTTTCTGTTTGGTGTCGTGCAGGCTGAAATGTAAGAATTCATGTTCATGCACAAAACACCACCAATTTTTGGATTTTACTTTCATACTGCATCCAGAGTTTCCAGTTTTTGAGGGAAGAAAGGAATTACTCAGGTAGAGGTACACAGCTATAGCAAGCTTATTATCGTAAGGGCAGAGAAGTTCCCAGGGTTAAAGAGGTGCTGTTGGATTTCCAGAGCATTACTGAGAATCTCTTCTCTGCAGGATTGCTCTTAAGCTTTCTACTTCCAGACATGCTGCTTGAGGGCTATTATTGTAGCAATAGGGTTGACCTGATCTCATAAGCATCTATTTAGTACTGAGGAGATCATGTTCTTCCAGGACTCCCTGACTTCTGACCAAACCCATAGGTATTCTGATCTGACCTAGGCAGCACTCAAAGCCTCCTGAGGATACAGTGACCAAGGCTGATGTCACCTCTGGAAGGTTGAGATCTGTGGTTCAGTTTTTTCAGAGCTGTTGAGACTCTGTTCTTCCAATGGCTTGTGCATAATCCTTTCACATTTCCCCCATGGCACCTATTCTGGACTGCTCTTCCATTCTGCAGGGCTGTGACAGTTTTGGTTAGGAAAACAGCCAATTGATGCAAGACTGCATTAAAAACCATAAACAAGAGGAAAAGCTTGCAAACTATTAATGAAATAAAATACAAATATTTGAGTTCCCTTAGGCAGATCTCCAAACCATGTTGAATGTCTAATTAGATCAAAATGTCTATCTATCAATATAAATTTACAGGTACCTAGGCAGAAGGGAGCTAGGTAGAACGATAATAATACAGTATAATGTAAAATCTCATCACAGTTTACAACTACCTGAGAGGAGGTTGTAGAGACATGGGTGTTGGTCTCTTCTCACGAGGAACAAAATAGGACAAGAGGAAAGAGCCAAGGGAAGTTTAGGTTAGACATGAAGAAAAACTTCTTTACTGACAGGGTCATAAAGCACTGGAGCAAGCTGCCTAGGGAGGGGATTGATTCATCATCTTTGGACATGTTTAAAAATTGTGTAGATCTAGAGCTTAGGAGCATGGTTTAGCAGTGGGCTTGGTACAGTGGGGTTAATGGTTGGACTTGATGATCTTAAAGGTCTTTTCTAACCTAAACGATTCTATGACTCTAAGCACATACTAAAATGTATGATAATAAGGGCATGTAGAATGTGCAGGTCTACATGCCAACGCAAAATATTGAAGATCAATCAGTATTTTCAATGGTTTGTTTCAGTCAAATAAATGCAGTGGAATGTTCTGGATGTTACAAGTACCCTTGAAGTTACAAAGGGCTGTTTTGTCAGTACATTGGCAGTGCATTGCAAGGTGAGTTGCTCTTTGTGAATCTTTACAAGAACTTCTGTCCTCTTAATGTTCGTATGTCAGAGCTCTCCATTTTTGCTGCATGACATGTTGTCATGACTTTTGAGTCACTGACTCTTCTGCCAAAGCACCCCCGCCAGCATGTTTATACAAATGTTTTCCTTTGTGTGTTTGCATGCCTGTTATAAACATATTTATAGTTTTGAGTGAATTCCCACTAGCAGGTAATTAAATCATAGGATGTTAGGATGTTAGGGGTTGGAAGGGACCCAAGAGATCATCGAGTCCAACCCCCTGATGTCAACAGAGGTAGAAAGTTGTCACCAAAGAATGATCACTCGAAGCTAGAGTGCCATAGTTAATGTTGAGGCATTTGTTAAAACCAAATGCAAAAGGAAAACAGACAAGCTTTGAGTGGGAGCCCTGTATCCTGTGGTAGTATTCAGATTCAGTGACCCCAGCTACAAAAAGGGATTAATTACACTGAACTCCACCCCTCCCTTCTTTTTCAATGCTTTACTGCAGTATTTTCTAAAAGCTAGAGTGTGTGCATGGTTCATGAATGGATCCTTGCCTTGCAGTCATCCTGTCACTCACTGCATCACAATGTCAGCCGCTCTCCATCTGGAGCAACAGTGGAATGTCTTTGCTGTGTGGCTGACAGCTGTGCAATACATCTCTCCAGCTTTCCCATTTAGTCTGCAATCTTCCCTGGAATTTTGGTATTACACAACTCCTTAGACATTATGGTGGTGGCTGGCCAGTGACAGCTGCTACAGAAAGTCCTGACACAGATGGATCATTCTGCTCCATGCACTTCAGTCATTTGGTTTTGCTTGTTTTGGTTTGACCTTCATCAAACCAAAAGTAGCAGATGACTACTTTTTTTTTTTCCTTTTCCCAGGGGTACAGGAGCTTCCATACAGGATCAAACTAGAGATCCTACTAATGTAGGATCCTGTCTATAACAGGTTCTTCAAAAGAAAATGAAACTTCCATTTGGCAGTGTCGTAATTAAGCAGGGCTTTGTGGGAGAATTTTCTGAAGCTACTAACAGATCTGTTTAATTAGTGGTAAAGAGAATATAAATTTTATATAAAGAGGATACAAACCTGTAGGCCAGTGCTGTGTAGTCTTCATATTTTGCCATGAAGTAACTAATAAAATACTTATTCAGATAAATATGTAGTGTTTCTTTTGAAAATGGTTTTGTTTACTGCCTTTGTAAGACAATGAATGAGATCCCGCCACATAATCTGTGGTTCTTCAATTCCTCTTTAACTTTTGAGAATTAGAAATCATCCTTGGTTGCCATTTTATTTTGAAGGAACTAAGCTGCTTGAGCAGTATCAGTGCACACAGATGCTTTAGCTTCTTTTGGCATTGTTATTATATGAACAGGGTTTCAGTAAAGCATCCATCTTCTTATTAGGGGACATGGTTGCTGCTAAACATGTGCTACCTACGCTTGCCTCTGCTGTCTGCTTAATAGTAGATCAGATAAAAGACTGGAAAGAGCCATGCTGAGAAATGCTGTGCATGAACAAATGATCTAATGAGAAAACCGACCGAGAAGACAGGATTCACCTCTGTTGCCTCCACCTATCTTCCTATGATGTTTCCTCTACTGCTTTAATTGTCTTTATTCCTTCCTATCATCATCCTTCATGGCCTGCACACTGCACCCAGATTTAACTCTTTGCAGCCAGCCAACTGCTTTGCTCCCAACTCTCTTTTTGCTTTGCTTCCTTCCTTCCCCCAGGTATTTTCTTGTCTGCCTTGCAGTGTGATTGCAGCCTTCCTTCAGGCAATTTTCACTTTTACGTTTTGCTTGCTGAACTCCATCCCTGCTCCCGTGTTCCCTGAGAGCGCGCTGCTGAAGCACTACCCTGTTATGCTCTCTATTCTATATTCTTCCCTCTTCACACTCACTATTGCAGCTGGTAGCATGATGCGATACAAAGCAAATAACTGATTAACTGATTAGCCCTTTTCTGTCGTTGTGAAGCAGTTATATAAACTGATTCTATTTGATGTGAGTTTATGCATAAGCCTTTGCTGAGTAGTTGGGATACATATTTTCTAGTCTGTGGGTACTTCACAAACTGCTTACTTTGATTATTAGCTTTCAGTGTGTGATTAGTCATCTAAATCACAGGATATCAGTATTGCCAGCTTTAAACATTACAAAATCATGAGTCAGCCTCAAAAAAATCATGGGATTGTTTAAAAATTATGTGGGTTTTTTCCTATTAAAAATATTTTTACAATTTTGGGTTTGGCTTCAGAGCCTTTAGGTTCCATTTGCTTCACTTTTTCAAGCTTTTCATTGCAAGAGTGGGTTAGAACACTTTTTAGTAAAGGAAGTAATATTTATTTTACAGTCTCCTGATTTAATCATATGGATCCTCAGAAATTAGAGAAAGTAAAATTGAAAGACAAGAGTTGACAGTGCTGTAGTTTCTTACTAAAGGACTGAAAATATTGACACAGAAAACAACAAATAAAAAAAAGTATTGGTGTGGTAATTTTTCATACGTATTTAAATTCAAATCATTTAAAGCCTTTACACTGATAAGTGTTACTCTGCAGTATTGCAGTGAAGTCACTGCAGCAGCCTTGGGGCAAAAAAGTGCATATATGAGGCTAAATCTGGGCAATCAAGCCACAGAAAAATCTGTTTGACTTTTAAAGAACCGACCATGAGTCTTTCATATGAATGCAGCTGTTTATGTGCAAATACAGTATTTGCAGTGATGGGCTGCCATCCTTGAACAGGTAGATCACTTGAGCATTTTGTGCTGTAATGTACCCGAAGAATTCTCCTAGACCAGGAATGACCAATTCGTTATCCATGCCGGGACAGCTCACACCACCCCCTCCCCATGGCCTCCTTCCAGTGGTGATAGAGGTGTGATTCAACTGCATACCAAACATCCAGCCGGCTCCCAGCTGTGTTTTTCTCACCTGTGATCCTCGAGGAAGAAATAGCCTTCACTGCCACTAGAACTAGCTGTCTGGAAGAGGGGTTCTGTGTTTCTAGGTTTGAGACCACCATGCAAATGTTGTCTAGGTTTCAGGTTATGAAGGCACTAGACAGAGGGCTTCTGGATATGTAGCCAGTTTTTTCCTCCCTTGTGTTTCCCACTAGCCACTAATGCTGGCTCCATCCCCAGCAACCTCTCTGGAGTGACAGACAGTTGAAGGAGCGTAAAATGGCAGTTTGTTCTGAGTGAACCCTTATATTCAAAGGGTGAGTCAGGTGTCAAGTTTGAACTTGGTTAGCCTTTTGACATTTTTTGTTAACAAATTACAAGAGTCTTTTGTCTTGTCTAGGAGAAATTATGTCAATGCAAAGTCACCACTGTGGCAATTGATCTAAGTAAAAGTAATAGAAATTTCCATAAAAGCAAAGTAATATCATGCTTAACGTACCTTACATTCTTTATAAGCAACACCAGGTGCAGCTTGGTTAAAGGCGCTAAACGTGAAATGAACAATTTGAATCCTGTGGAAGACTTAATCTTCCTCATTGCTGGTTGCCCTGCACCAAATCCTTTGGCTCACACAGACATCTTCCTTATAAATTCCCCTAATCCCAAGCCGATATTTGATTTGAGCTACTTTTAAAACCTTCTTATCAATGCAACTTTCTTTAGAAGATAGACCACAGATGAATTTTAAAGAATGATTGTCACCTTTGAAATACTTAACTGCTGGCCTTTCTTGATTCTACTTTGGAAACAAACTGAACCTAGTTTTTGAGTCAGATCTCTTGCTTCATCCTTCCAACACTTTTTAAAAGAGTTTGGTTTTTTTTCCCCTGTTTTGCGTATAGACACGAATTACAAGCGGGTCCTCAGATACTCCAAAGATACTGCAGCACAGTACACCCAGCTAGCAAAGAAGCCCAACGCAGTCTGCCTCAGCAATGATACCTAAGTTTAAAAGTGTTCCAGTGCAGACAGGCCAGTTTATGTCATGCTGTTATAGATGGAAAGAAACATGACAGTAGTATATTTTAAACCATTTGGCCTACCTGTTTCACAGATCATTAAAATGTCAACCTTTCTTTTTGGGGTGCACTACTCAAATTTCTGAAGATTTGGTCCTAGCATGATTGCTAACCAGTGGCGTCTTCAGCAGATTGAGTATTTTCTTTCCTCCATTCACCAGCAGATCTTTTCTTTACACTTCATTGACTTTTCCTTAGCAGAGACATCACTAGCCTCTGTAAGTAATTCTAGCTAGATCTCACCTCCTGACACCTGTTTAACCCCTAGTACTGCAAGGCCTGTCTGTACTCCATAATAACAACACTTTGAAAGCCTTTCATGTCCCTCATTTTCTGGCTCTTCTGTAGAGCAAGTTGTGGTTATTCTAGTGCCCATATGGCACCACCAAGACATGCAACTTAACATTTCCACCAGTTAAGCATTCATTAAGTTGTCAACAGTCTTAAAGAAAATACTCTGAAGCTTGGGCAACTTTGAAGCTACTCTTCTGTTGGGCAAAAGCTGATAATTCAAACATTACATGCAGGGAGATCCCTCCAGGTGGCTCAGTTCTTGGTAGGGGTGTTTAGAGAGCCGTAGATCATACACAATGATCTGTAGCACCCTTCATCTCTCTAATTGTAAAACATCAGACTGTGAGAGAAGATGAAAGCTCATATCAGGACTTGGGCCTGTGCTTATGTGGCCAAGCCAGCATTCTTTGGGGACCATCTCCATCTCTCACCTTCTCCAGAATTCCCCTACCTTTCCCAGCCTTGTTGACATCCTGGGTTTATTCTCAGATCTTGTTTCATTGCATGATCTTCGCTGCTTGGTCCTCCAGCAACCATTGCCTGTGGTGTATTTTCACCCACGTCTGAGACACTCCTGATGGTTTTGCCAGAGTGCAGCGTCTCCTATCACACCTTGCCTAGCTGTTGCTTGCCTAGGAATTCAAGGGAGTCCCCATGCCATAAGGGCTGGCTAGTTGTCCTGCCCACAGCAGGGTGGCTAGAGTCAAAGCACCACTGGAGCTCTCTATTTTACCTACCTCCTGCATGGTGGCACTGTGCACCTGAGCTAGCTCTAAGTGGGAGTCAGCAGATTGCGGTGTGGACGTATCCTAAGTGGTTTCTGTGTCATGAGAGCTTTTTTTTCACTTTGCTTCCAATTTATGCCACTGTTACTGCAGGCTCCTTGATTCCAGTTGCAGATGCTGTTGTATTGTAGCCTCCTGTCTACCTCATTCATTTCTCCTCAGTGTTTTATCTGTGCAGTTTTTCCACAAGACTTGCATCAGTAAATTACTCAGTTGAGTCCATGCTTCAGCCACAATCACAAACAAGTCACCAAAGGACCTGTTTGTAGCCAATATGCATGGATTGAAGGGCTAATGATGTTACACTGATAAAAACCTAAGCTGGTGGTGTTGAAAGTGTCAGTATGGTTTCATATAGTTTCCCATTGAAATGAGTGTAATGTGTGTGTCAGAAGGGACTGCAAAGGTGCTAAAAGTAAATACAGCCCTAAGAGCTTCTCCTGAACTGAGGGGATTTGGAGCATTTCCCAGTTCCTTCAACTGAGTACTCAGGCCAGACAGTCTCTCTGTGTTGGACAGAAACCCAAACGTGTAAGCAGAGGTGGAGCCATCGTGTGTTCTCCTAGCTGGAGCATGGGATTGGGACATCTGTAATAGCTTCAGAGCATTTTTGAACGAAAAAAGAAAAAAACAGAGAAGCAAAGGAGAAGTCTGCTCTGTTTTCTCTCGCTAATGGACATTAATCATGTAGCTGCCATCAGTGCTCTGGATCAGATTAGATCTGAACTACAAAGAACTCTCAAAGATGTTTTAAAGAACAATTGCTCATTTCCTCTTCCAGACAGCTATCTGACTAATAAAAAATAAAACGACTTTTTAGAGGAAGTCTGTGTATTTCTGACTCTAATGATGTGCTGCTGCTCTCCTCTGCTATCATACATAGGATTTTGTGGAGACATAGGCTCCAGGTACACCAGGTTTTGTCACTAGGGCCCTGGGTTCCTGAAAAACAAAAAAGGTTCAGGAAAGAACAGGGATGCAGCAGGACATTATTATACTGAGAGTGGAGAGCTGTGTTGCTGTTCTTCTGTTTGCCATGACTTGTTTCAAGGTGTGAGGGAGTCTCGGAAATCACTGCATATGTGGAAAACAGCACATTAGCATAAGGTCATAATGGCAATCTCTAATGACAGAATAAGAGAACAATTCGTTTGTACGTTATAATACTTGCACCTAGTGAAGAAAAAGATCCCTCAGGGATGAAGTACTGACAGCAGAATGTTACGCCATTGTCATAAGAAATGTTCTCTCTAAATGAGTGCATATCCTACAGTATCTACACACTAAATTCAAGAGTAAACTGCCTAAAAGGAGTTATCGCTCTGTGTGGCACAAGAGTGTACCACACTTTGGGTGTATCAAAGCCCTAGCTTTTTAGGGAGTAGCTTCCATCCCTGGTAGCTGAGGAAGTCAGATTTTCAGCCCTTGTAGGTATAAGCATGAATCAGAGTAAGTCTTTTAACTGCTGTGGGTAATTTTAAAGAAAAAAAACTCGGCACTGTGTTTCTTTAGAGAATCAGCTACTCTCCAGGAGAAGGTGAGGAAGATCTTACTGTCTGTTCAGGGCTCTGCTCTGGGAGTAAAGTCATGTGGCTCTGATCTTTGCTTCCAGCACTGCCTTGGGTGCTTTTATTTAGATAGTCGCTAAACAAAATCTGGAAGCCATCCAGGGAGGTTTTGCTGCCTCAAATGTTCTCTCTGTACAAAAAGGTAGAGAACAGCTTTACTAAGTCGTGCCTGGTCCTTAACCTGCCTTTGCTTCACAACAGTCTCACCTACAAATATGTCTTCTATGTGAAATAATAATTCTATGTCTTTAGCCTGGGAGAGAAATGATGGAAATGCTACTAGAAGTAGTAGATTTCACATACATAAAGGCTTTTAACGATATGGCAGTTTTATAGTGTCACCCACATTTCATAAACTGCACATAAATTCCGTTGGCAATTTCATAAGACACTTCAGCTGAATAATTTCTGAGCTACTTTTATGCTTACGGAGCACAGGAGAGTTTTAACTTGAAGGAGCCGTTCACACAGAGTGTCTTGGGGACTTGATAAAATTTCTGAATGTTTTAAGGAAAAATAGCAGCCTTAGTATTGGGCAAAGAGGATTAATTGTGAACTTGATTTTTAGTTTGAAATTTTAAAAATACATTGTTATTGGCTATATGAGTACCCTGAGAAGTGACCTTTGTACTGACTCAAGGGTAGCTGATTGCATAAGGACTTTGATTATAGGCTCTGCCAAGGAGTCTTTGTTGCTGCCGGATCTGGTTCCTGATTTTCACAGCACTAAGCAAAAACTTTTGCTGAAAACTCCGCTGACTCAGCTCTTGTCTCCAATTCTTGCAAAGTAACTGCTTGTGTTTTTTGTTAAGTTTTGATGTTTAAGTTTTAAGTTCTTTTAAGTTTTCTTCCATGGGAAGTATGATGTTGAATGCCGTTGCTCAGCCAGGCAAGGGAGTCCCTGCCCTGTCCTGCCTCTACCTGCTCATTGCCTTCACCCTGCCCACTGATGTTATTTATTGTCCCTTCAGCTCTAGAGCTGTTCTACCTCTAGGGCTCGTGTTACTTTTAAATATCTAGCAAAGGTGTTTAATATTGAAATTGGTCCTTGTCAGCTCGGAGTGAGTTCAGAAGAGAACACCAGCCTCATCTCTCTCAAGCCGCTGGTCCTGCTGATGTAAAATGAGATGGTCCTGCTCAGTCTCCAGCAAAGAACACAAAGTGTCTGTTTCTCATTTCCAGTTGTTCACATTCATTATTAGATAGGATGGCAAGTACACAGTGCATGTCAGTGGGGAATCCAGCACTGCGAGTGGACCACAATTCATGCTATTTTCTTTGTGACCAAGAATAGACCATGTCACGTCCATGAATGTGAATAGACTACAGATGAATTAATTTAATAGCAGTGAAAAGGAGAGAAGTCTTAAAATGTAATTTTGTCAGTAACACAACATAGAAAAAACCATTAAAAAAATTAAGAATTACCTGGTAGGATAATATACATAATTTTACTGTTCCTCCTGGTTTCACTCTTTTCAATATGAAAAAAAGTAGAGACAGCAAATTGCAGGTCATCTTTGAAAGGTAGGAGACACCTGCCACAATAATCAGTAAGATATTTAAAGAAGCATCCTTTTCTGAAGCCAGGTCAAAGAAGTATACCCACTGGTACTGAAGTACTAGTTTATTTTATTTAATGCCTTTTTGTTCACATTTGCATTGATACAGATTTCCACATCATGTTATGTAACAGTAATGGTCTAGCTTGCAGATCATAGCATCATACTGGTGTTGTAATAAGATAGTCCAACAAAAGGAATTAGCATTGCTTCTGTGAGATAGGATATTAAATGGAAAAGGATTTTAAAATGACTTGAGTCTCGGGTGATGATTTGAAAACATCCAAAGGCTCCTGGCATTTAATAGCATATTATTTTTTCTGCTGTCTGTATTGATTGCAACAAACACAGGTTTTCACAACATTTACTCCAAGAAACCCAAACAGCAAATTAGCTACAGTTATCTCATGGCTTTTTATGAGTTTGAATAACAAAAAATGATCTAAGGCAGTCTGAAATTCTGTGGGATGTTGCACTAAGTGCACAGAATAGTTGTGTAAATGAACAGGCCACTTACTGGCACTTGGAAATCTCTTTGGTATCGAAAATTGGTGGTAGCTTTTTGATAGCGTTTTGTCTAGAGTGATGAATCTGAATAGTGAGTTGCAGACCCCCTTAGTCTTTTGTCAGGACAGTGCCATTGGTACAGATTCAAGGAATTTCACTGCTACTTCTAGGTTCTGGTCTGAAGAGAATGGATTCAGTCCTTGGACATAACAAATTGCTGCTGTTTACGAGTGTGTGTAGAGATGGGATGACCCATGAGAATAATTAAAATACTGAAAAAGGAACTTATGTCAATGGGGAGGGCTTGTCTCCTTGTCTGGTGCCCATTCTGTAATATTTTCAGCATACCTGACTTGTCAAGAGACTGACTATATAGTTCAGCATTGCGTGACTTAACCTTTTGTTCTAGGGAGGTGACATTTTCTTGAAAGCAACATGAAAGGAAGAATTAAAAATAAACAAGCTATTTTCAAGTGGAAAGCCAAGACAGAAAAAAAATCCTCTAAAATTATATTTATTTTAACTTGTAGTTAAGAAAACACACATATAAAAGCTCTGTCATTCCACAAAAACATTTACCAACAAAAAAAAGTAGTCCCTCTACCCTTCAACTAATTCTCATGCTTCTTTCTCTGATGGCAAATTAAGGCTCTAGAGGCATCATAAAAAAACAGTAAAAGCATTGTCCAGGTCAGAAAGCTAATTAACTCTTTGCAGCCCCACTGCCCCTTGGAAGTCTTATAGAACCATGAAAGCATATAGAGTTGAAGAAAAGGGTAATAGTTTCTTCTTAGGGGAATACTTGTCATAGGAAGTAGCTGGCACAGGTCCTCTGATTAATTCCAAGTGAGGTGTCTGCCTTTGACCTTCCTTGTTCTTAGGAGAGTGCTGTAATCCCCTGTGACACTCTAACACTGGGGATATTTTGCTGTCAAAGTAGTTCTGCATTGCACAAAATACTCAAATGTGTGTAATCAAAGAGGCAGGAACCTTATTTTTTTTTTTTTAGCAAGTCCTCTGACTGCTAAATTGTAGAGGCTGTGTGATCTGAATAACATTTTGCTAATTGTGCAAAATCATGACAGTTCAGAGAAGACTGATGTTATCTCACCGTAACTGATTGTGGCACCCTTGTGAAGGATGTCTAGTATCTCCATTTGGCAGACATTTGACTTGCAGCTCCATCTCCCATACTGCGGAGAAGTTGTGCCTTCTGTTGCCAGGAGAGGCAGTGGCTGTCATCTCCAGTGCTCGGTTTAAGACAAACCGCAAGAGTGCATCAGGTCTTTGATGACTGCCAGCTTTATAACGCTCTTGAGGATTCCCTAGATTTCCCCTGGCTCCTTCCACAGCATCTTTCTGCGTGTCTTACAGCTATCTCTTCATCTTTATAGGCATCAAAAATACCGTTTCAGTGTATGCATCACTGAGTCATCTAGAGGTATGTAGACCCTAAGCTGTTTAAAGATTAGAGCAACCTGTCAAAGCTATAGTTTGTGTGCTTTAATCAGCTCACAGATTAAAACTGCTCTGCCACTCTTCCTCGTTTGTATTCTCAAAAACCTACTGCACAAATGATGCAGTCTCCTTCCTCAGAAATCCTCGCTAGAAGTGATTCTGTGAAGTATCACTGTTTGACCAGAACTGAAAATAATATAACCTGCTTACTGAGGTGTTTTATTCTACCTTCAGCAAAATCTCCCCCATGACTGGGGCTCACAATAAACTATCACATTGTTCAATATTGAATTAAACATGGTTAATAAAGACAGATTTCTGTTGTAAAGAGAAAGCTATTATTTCCATAAGAATGCCTGCTTGCTTGGGAATTAGGTGTGGGTAGTTGCTTTGTGTTCTGAAATCTATCTCCCCTTGTGCTACCACACATTGCCAAGGGCATGAACAAGGCACAGGCATCCTCTGCTTTTTCTCATTGTATGAAAGATTCATGTAACCCAAATCTATGAAATAAGTATTCCTAAAAATAACTCTTCCTTTGTTTTTTCTGCCTTTACTTGCAGTTGTCCGTCAGGAGAGAGATGTCCCAGTTCTGTGTAAGCATTGGTTCTGTTGTGTGCTGCTACTTCAGTTTGTGCATTGGGCCAAAAGAAAACAAAATGGACTTGACTCACATTGAACAGCAAAGAAGCTGTTGGAAAAGCTACGCCTGGTTCCAGATTCTCAGGGCAGCTAACTAGGGGAAACAGCTGGATGAAACTGCAGGCATCTGATTGATCTCTGCAGTGACAAATACATAAAAGCTACCTGTGAAGTGTAGGCCAGAGAGTTTAATAGATAGACTCTTGTCCTAAGACAATCCCAATACAGACTTCAGTTCCCCCCACTTTACATGGCAGAAACGGCTGACTTTATTTCTTAGCTATTCGTAAACATCAAAGTGGATTTAGCAAATAGCTTCTAAAAGCAACCGTGTGCCGTAGTCAGACTAGTAATGAATTATAAAGTATTTGGAGAGAAGGACTGTCCCAGTATTCTAAATGTTTAATGGATTTGTTTCTGCAGTGCAAATGCAGATATTAACATCTTTAAGATCCATGTGTTCCACATATAACTGTCACATTTAATTGTTGTTGTGTTTTTATCCTTATCTGAAGGATCTGTGCTTTTGATTCACATTGACACTGTACATGAAAGACTTATTGCAATCAGCCATAATAAAACATATTCCACCATGCTCTCCTGGACTAAAACCTGAGGGAACACGACATGACTGGTTTTGCTAAGCAGTGAGTAGGTGAGATTCAAGCAAGGAGATATCTCACCTCTTCTCTAAATAAAACTTTGAGGAGTCAAGTACTACCAAGTATGGCACCATGAGCACAGGTTATAGGTTGGTGCCACCAGGTCCTGCACTCTTCCTGAAGGACAGGCATCTCAACTTTTCTGGCACTGGTTTTGGTATGCTCACTGGATGCTGTTTCTGTGTCAGGATGATTGTTTTTCTCCACATAGATCTACTGCGGGATATTGTAGCTCCAGCCAACTTTGCCTGACAGGAATTCAGCCTGTAGAAAGAGTAACTTGGTATGTAAGAGCCAAGCTGACTCACGAGGAGAATCATGCTTACTACTTGGGAGAAATAACCAAGAAGATGAGAAATGTCTGTGTCAGACATGGCAGCACATATGGGTGGGTGCATGCTGACCGCCTCACTGGAGAGTGGAGAGTGCAGGAAGGCAGCCAGGAGCTATCTGATAAAGGCAGGGCTCAACATTCCCTAGCCTGAAAGCACTTACCGTGATTTACACAGTAGATGTTGCCCTCTTGTGTAATCTTGCTCTAGACTTGCTGTTATCTGCACTGTTTTGATGTGGACCATCATAGTATCACAGTGACAATAACACCAGGGCTTTTCTTTCCCTGGGAGAACTGCTATCACACATGCAACCTTACTGTTTGTCCCTACCACTGTAGTACTATAACCTTCAGCTTGGAGACCTCACAGTCCGGGCACTGCAAGGTACATACATGCCTTGTGTCTAAATAGATCAGTTCAGAGGGAAAGGGGGATATTATTGTCATGTTTTGTATTTTAGAGAATGAAAATCACAGAACCATCAGAATTGGAAGAGACCTCCAGTGATCATCTAGTCCAACCCCGCACCAAAGCAGCGCTGCCTAAAGCACATTGCACAGGACTGCATCCAGGTGGGGTTTGAATATCTCCAGGGTAGAAGCTCCACAACCTCTCTGGAAAATGCAGATGTTTGCCCTGCTCCAGCAAACTCTAGAACTTCCTTTTCTGCAACTTGAAAGTACTGCCTTGTCTCCCTCCACTGAGCAGCTGTGAGGAAAGTCTTGCTGCTCACCCATGGACTTGCTATATCCAGTTAGCATAAGTGATCCCTTCTTTGATCATTCTAGATGCAGAGTTCAGGTGTGTAGCAGAGGGGCTTCACAAACCTCTGCAATTGCTATAGATCATTCAGGACTTGGGCTGCATGTAAACAGCTCCAGACAGCTGGTCCAGTCAGTAAGTGTCTGTTCTCACAGAAGGGAATCTACAACTGCTGTTATGAATTAATTTCTTTCTTGTTACCTTTGGATCAGACTCAGTCACCCTTCAGCCCCTGGAAGCCATAGCTAACATCCTCTGCCACTGTGGGGGCTTTGTCACTCCTCCCCACTCTTTGAGGGTAGTCTCTGGCAGTTCCATCTTCAAAGCATAAGGTGAGGCTTGAGCTCTTGCTCCTGCAGAGTGTGTGACCAACCACACTGGAGATAGGATATTTATATACTTTGTCTTGAAGCTTATATTCCTATTTGTTTGCTTCTAGAGAAGAAAATTACGGCATCAACTCAAAGGTCTCAGTTTTTCCTCCCAGCCATGTTATCCTGGGAGGGGCAACATTATCCTCTCAGATCTAGAGAATTTTGAGGGCATCATCATCTGTCAGATCCACAGAACTTTGACATGACTAGTCACAGATTTTTTGAAGGGCCAATGGTGCAATTATTTGAACAATATGCTAAAGTGTTCCCAACACGGTTCCCTGTATGTATCATGCTATGTTTAGCCTGAAGCATCTTAAATAATTTGTGCATCCTTTTGTAAGTGAGCCAATTACAGTAACGGGGCCTGGAGGTCACAAGTACATGGATCACTGCAGCAGTCTTGCGCTAGCAGTAGAGTGCAAACTTCTGAAAACTGAAAGATACAAAGTAGCTTCTGTTGCTGACACATTGTTCTCAAAGTTTCTAAATACTGAGAGTATGTTAGAAAGAAATAGGGTTTGTGGCTGTTCGTACCATGACTTTTTTCCCTGTACTATTACTTGGATCACTTCTGAGTTAGATGTGCTGCTAATCCGAGGTTTTTATCCCCCACAGGCTTGTGTGGTTACTCTATGTAGTCTGCATATTATATTCTAATGAAAGCCATAGCTCTTGTAGCTATACCCTATTATACTTTATAGTATGTAACTATAGTAACTTTTAAAAGATGGTAACTTTTCAAAGATTCATGTTTCTATGTGCTTGTTAATCGCAGGACAATTATAGTTAGCTAATGCTAGTGCAGATTCATGATGACATGAATCTGAACTGTGTCATAGGCACAATCATATTTCCTTTCCTTGGCCATCAAAAAATTATCAGGCCTATGTTTCTGTGTTAATTTGGCATGATGTGCTGGATAAAAGGAGTAATGAAGCCAAACACAGTGCATGGAGTTCAGTTATGTGATCCACAGTCCTTACAACACTCTACCTTTTCTTCTGGGATTGCTTTCCCTAATTCAGTTTTGATTCAGATATACAAAATAGATTACTCAGTCATTAATTTTCTTAATTACAATTAGTTGAAAACCCTGCTAAAGAAACATGGTTTCTGTTGTTGGCATGAGTGCTTCCTTTAATGGTGGAAACAGGTTTTTGAGATATACTGCAATCTGAGTGGGCACATATTAGCATGGGTGTTGTAAAGTTTTTAGAACATTTCTGAGATTTAGCTTATTTAACCCAACAACTCCTTTTAATCAAAAACAAAAGAAGGCAATATACATATTTAGACTTGATTTGATATGACATTACAAATACAGTGCTAGTATATCGAAGTATTTGATATATGATTTAAGTTTTTTCTGCATAACTCATCCTATCAACAAAACCATCATTGTTTATTTATGTTCTTGATGTATAATCGGGAATGTTGGACTCAGGAGGAGGACAGTATGAAAAGAATACTTTTACTAAAACCCCCACAAAGCAGATGAATCATTACTGAGTTTTATTTTGACATTAAATTAGCATGAAGGTTCACTGGTGTGTGTGTGAAACTGGATATTGGGCAACAGCAATCTATTAAAATCTTGAAGAAACATAACTGGACAAGTCTGGACCATCTAATCAGAATACAGTGGTATTAAATGACAAGACGGGCTTCTCACTCTCACTGGCGTGGATGGGAGATATTTGTACACAGGCTGCCTTTGCAGCAGGGTGCTGCTTATCAGGAGCCTCAGTGAAAGGTTATTTCCTTGAGAGGGCAGAGGAACTGACAGCTAGCAGGGAATGATTGAAAGGTCTTGCAAAACCCCTATTATTTTCAGCAGTACCAGATACACAAAAAAATTGAGTCTTAATATTTCCTACTTGAGCTAGCTTTGCCATTGTGTGTAAGTGTGGTCTGTGTTGCCCTGTCAGGGAGCATGTGGCTTTGGGTAAACCCTTGAAGATCAGGACTCTCTAGTGTTTCTGCTCTCTTCTTTCAGAGCCTGTTTTGAGGACTGATTTTGTGAGTGATTTGGAACTGTTCCTGATGCCAGTGTGCTCTGCCAATAACAGCTTCAAGTGAAACATTAGAAAAGATCCACTGGTAATCTCAGGTTGCTTTTGAGTTCTTACGGGAACTGAAATGATACCAGATACTTGTTGGTGCATTCCTTGGATACCCCTGAAAAAGCATAACCAAATATATTTATGCTTGTGTAAGTGGAATGAAGTTCAGATTTAGCTTCTTGTAGGTTGAACCAACTGCATATTGTTAGGAAGTGGAAGGCAATAGTTGGATGTAGCATTTCAGCACCCTGGTTGCTTGAATGGACCTGCCTGAAAAGAAGAAATATGGCAATGCTGCAGTGATAAACCTTTGGTTTGTGAAGGTTTGTATAACCCAACAGCTTGTGAACCTACTTGTCAAGCCCTGTCTGAAGACAGACACTTCTACAGATACGTTAGATAGCTGTCTGCTGTGAACAGCCCTAATCCCAAGCGCGTCCTTTCTGCGCAAGAAAAAGCAGGGAATTTTTTCTAGAGTGACTCCTTTTAACAGTGTCACTATGAGAAAGACATGTAAAATCCTTGAGTATGAAGTCTGAAATAGAAGGAAACGATAGTAAAAAGGAAACTCAAAATGTAGTGTGCCTCTGTAATGACAGAAGGCAACAAAACACACTGAGAGAAGCGACAGTGCCGGATTTACAGTGTTTTTAAGATGTATTTGTTGCAAACATTAACTAAGAATGTCTCTCTATTAGCTGGCAAAGAAATGCTGTCCAAAAGCCCCCAGACAAATACAAGGAAAATAAATCCAGTGATAGAATTAAAATTCCTTCGATGAGATTTCTGCAGATGATAGGAAATCGGCAGTGCAGATAGGAAGATCTAGCAGATGTCTACCTTTTCAAGAGAAATGATGCAACATTTGGAAGACAAAAGGTTAAGAACTGACTCACTGGCTCACACCAAAATGCTTAACTACTGCTCATCAGTACTAGACTGCTTCTGCAGTAGATGCAAGAGTGCTTAGGAGGATAGAGGGTTATCTTAGAGGCAATCCTTGGAAGAAGTTCAACATAAGCATAAGGGCCATGAACATCGCCTGTGTGGTTGGCATGGCCAAAAGACTTTCCTGTCTTTGGTGTCGCTGGATTTCTAGGATGTAAAAAGCAGAGCCTAATATCTCAGCTTGGCACCTGTAATTAAAGTTGAGGTTACTTCTTTCTGGCGAGTTACAAGCAGCAGTATAATTCCTTGCTAACGCCTACCATGAATTTCACCTATAGAGACTTGTGAATGGGATGTTCTCTGATTTTGGATCAGTGACACGTTCATTTTTGGCTGACTTTTTAGCAGAAAAAAAATGGTAAATGGGAGAGTAGTGTCCAGCTCACTGCTTTGTGGCCACCTTAGCAGTCCAGTTGTAAGCAAATTAGAAATCAAAACGTTGTTATCACTCAGCGCCACAGGCAGGCTGGAACATCTCCATGCAGTGGATCCTCTTAAGTGATTAGATAGCCATTTCACAGAGGATTTTTCCCATACTAGAATTATTTTGCTTCAAGTATTTCCACTTCTCTCAAAATTGTTTTTATAAAGTATGTTAGAGGTCAGTACTTTCCAAACTTAAAATTATTTTTAGGAAGTAATTCTAGTTCTTGTTAAAACATTCTAAACTGTTACTGTGTGCTGAACACTTGGAAGACTCAGATGTTTCATTTTTGTACAATGAAGTAAAGTTTCCAAGCAAATGTATGAAAATATGAGCTTTACTGAATTAAAAATTCTGTTCTAGAGGTTTTTTTCCCCACCATTGAAATTGCCTTGCTACTCCAAACATGTATAGAACTATCCTGCGCTGCCTTGAGAAGCTTTCTGCGTACCTGTATTGCATATAACTACAAGTAGGATTTCAAACACGGGTCATGGCAGCTATGCATTTATACATCTCTAAGAAAGCTGTAGTGAAAACAAAATATAACTAGGCCCTGATCAACGTCCACCACCAGCATTGCCTTGAATATTTCACTAAGTTTGAGGAAGCTCTCAATTTGTCTGCTGCATGTTACTGCTTGACTGTGTGCTGTGGACCAGAGCAAATATGGCTACTGCTAAGGAAGCACCTTGATGTTAAGGACATACCACCTGCTGCATTATTTATTCTGCTTCTACATCTGTGCATCCAGTTTTAATGTAGTATTGCAATGCCTTAACTCCCAACTGAGAGCTCATAAAACAACTGAAGGTTAAATCTTCGGTTAATACAACTGGAATATGTTTCTTTTTTGCTCAGGAAAAAAGAAGAATGTTCTAAAACCACATCCTGTTCTTTTGGTGGCCTCTTAACATGTTCGCATGTTTTGACCTCTACAGCAGACCACTCCAGGTCTGTTTTGGGCGAAGATCTGCACTCAAACTATCTGTGTAGGCAAAGTTTCAAGAAACAGACACGCACACACAAAATTAAGGGAGATCTAGGTGTGTGTGAAAGTAAAGAAATAGCTCTGAGACATAAGGCAGTTTGAGGAATAAATGGAGATTTACAGCATGCAAATGAGTGAAAGGAAAGCAGCAGGAGAAAGGAGAGGCATGTGGAAGGACAGGTGACAGTTTTGCCGAGGAATTCTCCTGTCATTTTCCCTAGGAAGGAGAGAAATGGAGTGGGGAGAAAGTGGGAGGAGAGCAGTGTGAAGAGGCTCTTGGATACCATGGAGATGGGTGCAGTGTAAAAATCTGTACACTGTAGATAAGTAAGTAGGAGGTTGATATCAAACTCCTACAAGCCAGAAACTGGCGTTGTGCAGGGTAAACACGTTAAAGGGCTGGGGAGGAGGAAGCATTGTTTTAGCCTCTGCTGTGCTGTTTGCCTACTTCACACTTAAGAGAGCAAAGGGAAAGGATGAATAAATATTTTTCCAGCTTGTGCTTTTTAGTCAGACTATTCTCTTATGCAGTCTACCAGGAAGGAAAAATTCTGTTCTAGAGGGTTTGTTCTGCATCATTGAAATTGCCTTGCTACTCCAAACCTGCTTCCTTAGTCCCTTCTTTAATTTTAGTCTTAATTTGATTAAATGGGCACTCATAATAAATTCATAATGCTGCTCCTTGATTCATGAATATGGGGAAGGAAATGTGACAGATTCACTAGAAACTAAATGCTACTTTATGTCTAAGTAAGACAGTGTTTTTGAAAAAGTCAATCTTTGTGGTACTTTGCTTTGAAAGACTGTCTCTGTTCATTTTAGGATTTCTTTGTCTTCTGCTTCTAATTTTTATGCTTTTGATGCCTATAAGACTATGCTGTTATTTATATCCATGGCCATAAGGAAAATACTATAGTTCGTGCATATGATGTTGTACCCCTAAGAATTACAGGCGTTTTAATTTAGAAAACACAGTAGAATGACTGTGGTTTTTAGAAGATTGTTATTTGTGTTATTGACTCTTCCAAAAATCAAGCTGCCTGCTGCCTATGGATTGGGTAAGGGAAGCTCATACTTAGGTTCCCAAGTGCTACTTTTTTCCCTCCCTGAAGTAAAGAGGCTAATTTTGACACTTCTTCAAGGGAGGATTTCTACTTAAGGAAGCAGTTTACTTATTGAAAGGCCTTGCATAGACCAAAGATACGAGAAAGGACAATACTTAGCTGGTAGAGCTGAGCAACAAGAAATTTGGAGGTATGAGATACCCACACATGTGCCTCAGCTTGGTCTGCCTCCTGGTGAGGGTGTTTCTGTGAGCATGAAGCCCATAATGTGAAGTGTCCTAAATTCAGGGTGATGAAAACTGTTTAAACAAGGTTGCAGTAGGGTGAAATACAGATGCATCTTGGACAGTGAGGGTGACAGAGTGCTGGCACAGGCTGCCCAGGGGACTTGTGGAGTCTCCTTCTCTGGAGACATTTAAGGTCTGCCTGGATGTGTTCCTGTGCGACTTGATCTAGGTGATTCTGCTGTGGCATGGAGATTGGGCTAGATGATCTTTGGAGGTCCCTTCCAATCCCTAATGATTCTATGATTCTGTGATTCTATGATACACATCTTGCAGATATGTGGCTGTCAACCTAACATACATTCTCCTTCTTATCTCACACTTTGTGGACTTCCAAGAGTGGCCATGCATGACCAGTGAGGCCCTATTCAGTCTGAACTGACAGTTACAGACCTACTCCTCTCCAGAACAAAAGTCCATGTGTGTGCATATGTGAAGCAGTGAGCTAGAAGGAATTTGACTTAAATAAGCTACTTAGCAATTTAGACATGTTTACAAGATGCATGTAATGTGATAAAGCCCCAAATGTGACTATAGTCTGTATTTACAACAAAGCAGTTTCCTGATTCACTGTTAGAGGGATCTGCCGAGATGTTCTCTCTGGGGATCTGACTTAATTATCCTGTGCATAACATCCATTGCTTGAACCCAATTTGTTTTCCCTTGTATCCACCAGCTGAACTGGAGACTTCTGCCACAGCAAGTGAATTACTTTTGTAATAGCTCACATTTAAATGCTGTGCTTTCAGTAGCATTTAGGGAGTGGCATGGACTGCTGCTCCTGTCAGTTCTACCCACTGCTTTTTGTCCAGGGCAGCTTTCTGACCACAGACTCACTCTTCAATTGATAATTGCAATAAAAGCCCAGTTTGGCAACGGTCCTGCCTCTGTCTGTGTGCAGCAGGTTTCCTAAGACTTGTTGTGCAGTAGAACACATAGGCTGAGTTATTCATCCCCCTGGGGTTACTGGAACATGTATTGAAGCAGTCCTGCAAGGAGGGATGGGGAGGCATCTACTGAAGTCTCAGCATGTTTCTGGCTCTTAGTGTTCTCATCCCAAGCCATTAACCTTGGTCAACAGCAACAGCAGTCTTTGTGAAAAATAAAAACCCTTCTAGTCCCTAACATGCTCTCCTTTCTGAATTTAAAAAAAAAAAAACCAACAATGCAAGCTATGGTGAAGCCTGGGGTCTTTTTAGAGGTTAGGAGCTCAGCATTTCCAGAAAGTAGTTCTGCTGGCCTCTTTATTTGTAGAAACTAACTTGTCTTGGAGCAAGACTTTAATTGGCTTTTTCTCAGAAATAGCAAACGAGAAGCCAATAAACTTTAAACTACAAGTGGGCTAGCTTTGATAAGATTGTAAAGAGTGTAAATTATAACTATAAAAGTCAGATTAAAACATGGTGTTGGATGCTTCATGTACATATTACTGCTGCAGGAGTACCAATGCTGTTTGTCTGCACCAAAACAGGTGACTTCAATGTGCAATCTGTGAAGAAGGGTAAAAATCTTGCCTATAAGAAAGGGCCAGCAGTGGTGGGAGGCTTCTACAGCATTTGTTCCTGGCTGACAGCAGTATCTCAGCGTAGTGGATGTGGTAAAACACAAACTTCGGATCTTCGCTCTCCCCATTCCCTTGAGTTTCCTACTCGAGTTTTTGGGGTTTTGTGCTGTCTGCTGGAACTGGATGCACGAGGAGGGAAATGCTGTGATTTGGAATCTGGTCCTACATGATTTGTGAAAACCAGATCTCATAGTCTCATGTCCTTGTGTGCAAAATCAAGAGCAGCAGCAGCACTGACTGATGCCATACTGTCTTGCTAAGTTGAATGTGTTTACGGTTTTATGTTCTTTTACGCAACTTGTTAGTTTTGCAGTCTACGGGAGAGGGTGAAACTGACTTTAAAGGCAGGCAGAAAGCACTTCATTTCATCAGATTGTTCTCTGTGAGCAGCTTGCAATGAGCAAGACTCATGTTTGCCTTGCCCCATAGTGAGTCTGGACGCAGTATGAGAACACAAAGCTCGATCTGGTCTGCATTTAACAGTCATTGGCTATTCTGTGTATGGTGTTCAAATACCTGTGAACACTAATGTCAGTTTCTTTGTTACAACAGGTTCTGCCTGGCATACTGCAGAAGCATTGCTGCATTTTACCTGACAGGAACACAGGTAAACCTTTTTCTTAATGAGGCCATATTGTAATATGATTTGGAGAAATGCCAACACAAACTGGTTGATGTAGAGAAGTCGTATTCACTACTTACAAACACTGAAGTTCTCTTTCAGGGTGTCACAGTTGGGATGCTTTGTTTAAACTACCTGCTTTCACAGAAAGTTTTTGTGTGGTCTTGTTCGCTTTCTGCTGCTATTGCTGTAGAAGATTGCCATCAGGTCTGGCTTGTATTCGTTTAAACTTCTGAAGTGGCTGTATACCTTATTATAAAGTTACAATTTTAGCAAGCAAAGAGGTTGACTGCTGGATTCTGCAGCCTGGTCCTGTTGATTCACAAAGGTGAATAAAGCATAGCTGTGACTGCAGGTAAATGTCTGCTTTATGCTTTGTTTCAGAGACTAGACTACGGGAGTAGACACAAAGGGTGATGCCCTTGCTGTAGTACAAGGGAACACTTAAGTAGTGACTTTCTGACCAGAATAAATAAAGAGATGAAATACTAGCATTGGTGAGAAGAAAGCGGTTATTTAGTTTTACATTCTTTACAGGAAAAACTATTTATTCTGAGATAAGTTTGAAAATCCTTTTTATAACTTTATAAGTTAGATTAAAGTGACTGCATTTGCAATTGTGAGTTTGATTGCTGTCCTGACATCAAAGCCCAGACTTCTGAGACTCCAGAAGAAGTTAAGACAAGAGAGGACTGGTTGATGAGGACTGGGTTAGGGATAAGTTGAGCAAACTGGATGTACACAAATCCATGGGCCCAGAAGGGATGCACCCGCATGTACTAAGGGAGACAGCGAAAGTCATTGCTAAGCCACTCTCCATCATCTTTTCTAAGTCCTGGGGATCAGGAGAGGTGTCTGGGGCCTGGGGAATAGGAAATGTCACTCCAGTGTTCAAAAAGAGTAAGAAGAAGACCCAGGTAACTATAGACCGGACAGCCTCACTTCCATCTCAGGAAGGGTGATGGAACAATTTGTACTAGAGGCTGTCTCCAGGCACATCAAGGACAGGAGGGTCATTAGAGACAGTCAGCATGGCTTCAGCAAGGAGAGCTCCCTCTTGACCAACCTGATAGCCTTTTATGAGGGCATTACCATGTGGACAGATGATGGCAGAGGGGTGGATACAGTCTATCTTGACTTGAGTAAGGCATTTGACACAGTCTCCCACAGTATCCTTGCCGCCAAACTGAGGCAGTGTGGACTGGAATATCAGGTAGCGAGGTGGATGGTGAACTGGCTGCAGGATAGAAGTCAGAGAGTAGTGGTCAATGGTACAGAGTCTAGTTGGAGGCCTGTATCTAGTGGAGTGCCCCAAGAGAGGGACTTTTTAGGATATCATGTAGCTACAGGACTAGAAGGAATGAAGCAAAGCTGGAGATGGGTAGATTTAGACTAGATGTGAGGAGGAAGTTCTTCACCGTGAGAGAGGTGAGAGCCTGGAATGGGTCACCCAGGGAGGTGGTTGAGGCCCTGTCATTGGAGGTGTTTAAGGCCAGTCTGGATGAAGCTCTGGCCAGCCTGATCTAGGATGCAGTGTCCCTGCCCATGGCAGGGGAGTTGGAACTGGATGATCTTGTTGTCCCTTCTAACCCTGACTGACTCTGTGACTTGGTCTGGGTGATCCTGCTGTGGCAGAGGTATTGGACTAGATGATCTTTCAATGTCTCTTCCAATCCCTAATGATTCTATGATTCTATGATTCTAAGACCTGGACAGGCTGGAGAGGTGGGCTGGGCATTGATCTGTTGGAGAGCAGTGTAGGAGAATGGGATGTAGAGGTCCTGGTGGCCAGCAGGATGTTGATGAGCCAGCAGTGTGCTCTTGTAGCCAAGAGGGCCAGCAGCAACCTGGATTGGATCAGAAGTGGGGTGGTAAGCAGATCAAGAAAGGTTCTTCTCCACCTCTGCTCTGCCCTGGTGAGACCACATTTTTTTGTGGTTCTGGACCCCTCAGTTCAAAAGGGATGTGGAGCTGCTGGAGAGAGTCCAGTGTAGGGCAACAAGGATGTTGAAGGATGTGGAGCACCTCCCTTATGAGGAGAGACTGAGGGAGCTGGGTCTCTTTATCTTGGAGAAGAGGAGCCTGAGGGGTGACCTCATTAATATCTATAAATATGTGTAGTGTGGGTGTGAGGAAGATGGAGCCAGGCTCTTCTCAGTGTCATCTAGTGATAGGACTAGAGGCGATGGCTGTAAGACGGAACATAGGAAGTTCCATATGAATATGAGAAGGAACTTCTTCCCAGTGAGGGTGACGGAGCACTGGAACAGGCTGCCCAGGGAGATTGTGGAGTCTCCTTCACTGGAGACGTTTAAGATCCACCTGGATGTGTTCCTGACTTGGTCTAGGTGATCCTGCTGTGTTGGGGGGATTGGACTAGATGATCTTTCCAGGTTCCTTCCAATTCCTGATGATTCTATGATTCTTTCATGATTTTAGTGACTAATTTCAGGAGGGAGGTAGAACTATATAGCTTATTTTTAATAACTTCTTAATAGAACTTACTGGACTCCTTGCAGCTTAGGGCTTCATTCTTAGTACTCTATTCCCCCTTCCCCCAGTAGCTACCGTCAAAACAAACAATTTAGTTCCTTGGCTTACTGTAACTTGTGGTTCAGGCACAGTTCTCACTAAAGGTAATTTGATAGAGAATCTGACAGCAGCATCAATGTGACTTGTGGTTATCTGCAGTTGCTCAAATGAAACGTGAAATATTATTTCCTTTTTCAGCTGTGAACATGAGAGATGTACTGTATTAAGACTGTTATTAATGCACCTCTTCTAGCAAGAATTTGCAAGTTTATAATTAATGAACAGATTTCAGACAGATTTTGGTCTTTGCATTTTGGTTTCAGACTTTCCTGAAAACGGGACTAAGGAATAATTGTATAATCATTGCATGTAAATGGCACATCACACATACAAACAAACATACCTGCTACAGCCATCAGAAAGGAGGTTGTAGAGAGGTAGGTATTTGTCACTTCTTCCAACTAACCAGACAAGAGGGAATGGCCTTAAGCTGTGCCAGGGGAAGTTTTAGGTTGGATAATAGGAAACCTTCCTTTACCAAAAGGGTTGTCAAGCACTGGAACAGGCAATGCTGGGAAATGGTCACCATCATCCCTGGAGGTATTTAAATGTTGTGTGGAAGTGGCACTCAGGCATATTGTTTAGCTGTGGGCTTTGGCTGCGGTAGTTTTATGGTTGTACTTCACCTTAAAGGGCCTTTCTACCCTTAAATGATATAAGATTAAAGAGTTACTCCCCATGACCAGCTTATTTGGCTCCAGCAAGGCTAGATGTTTCCTGTACTGTATACAATTTCAGGTCCCTTTCTGTACTGTGTAAGTTTGCTGGGGCAACACTAACTCCGTTAGCACTGATGATATTCTATGTTTGTCATCTGGAGACAGCTATGCATGTACAGAAAAGTACCTGGGTGCTGTGATCACCTTCCTCTTGTGACAGTGTGTAAGTGCTGCTACCATGAACTTTTATTCTCCATGCTTACAACTTGGCTATAAAAATGTCTTCTGCAAAGCCTTTCAAAAGGCAGGATAAAAGAAGTAGTTCAGCTGTTCCACAGCAATGCAGTTTCAGAAGAAGACTTGTATTTTACAAGATTAGGTTCTAAAGGTTAAACAACGATGCATTTTCCAAACATGTGAAACAATTACAAAAATCTTAATCTCTAAATAAAACACTGAAAGCTGGTAGTTGGTAGTTTGCATTAAGCTTTTCTAATAGATGGTGATGTTTCATTTAAGTGCTGATTTAATTCTGGCTTTCTTAGCACACTGGCATAACGCATGTTCATTATCATGTTAGTTGGTGTCCAGAACCCGTATTTGCCACGTACCCCATGCCTCAAGAGGCATGCAATTCCAAACCACACACCTTTAGTCTGCACTTCCTTCTTATACACCATGAGCATACTGTAAGAGCCACACTGATGTCCCTTCCACCACCCATAACGTAACCACCCAGCAACAGTTGGGATGCATTAGCAGTTACAAAGTTAGTTGGAGGAAAAGCAGTCACATGCTCTATGCAGGTGTCACTAACAAGATCATAAGGGGGAACAGTGGGAAGGTATTAATGCCTTGGTGGGGAGCAGCTTGCTTGTTTTCTTGAAACATAACCCTCTCCGTCAATAGCTTCCCTTGGGAGGAGTAACCCACTCCTTCTGGTGGACATGCGCTGCCTTCTGTGTACAGATGCAACTAGCTCCAATTCCCGTTGTAAGTATTTCCCAGCAGTGATCAATTCCCTGCTAACAGGAATTCTTCAGACAAATTAGAAGTTCCTCTACTTACTGCTTGGTCACTTCTGTAAACCTGAGATGCTAAGGATGTTCTTCCCTACCCTCTTCCCCCCTAGCAGTTTTTTTTAGTTATGGTAGAGGTTTAAAAAGCTGCTCACATGGTATGAGCAGTACATTCAGTTTCGCATCTCAAAATTAAGATAGCCATTAAATATGGAATGGTTTGGCATTCCTAAAAATCCCTCCAAAGTCAAGGAGCAGGAATGCAGCTTTGAAACAAAGGCAGTGTGTCCTGATGTGGATTGCTTTTTATTTAATTGTTTGTATTTTTTTAAATTTATTTGTATTTCTAGTCTTTCTTGAAATAAGCTATTCAGGCAGTAAGTGTGAGTTGTTTGGCTACGGATACACTCGCAAAAGATGAAATATATGTGAAAGATTATATTTTTGTGTATGCTGTGTTTAAGCAGTCTTAGACCAGATAAGTGAATTCTTTGATTTTTGTTTATTCTGGAACTCCTTGTATCATGATTTACCACAGTAACTGATCCTTAAGGCGGGCATGAATACACCTGGTGCAGTTTAATGTGAGCTATCAATGAGACTTGTTACCAGAAGGTGCTCTGTTGCTGCAGCTGTGTTGCTGCAGCTGTTAAATGACCTTTCTTGCACTGCAGAGATCCTGAAAGCTGTGTTGCTGTTGTGCTCCTGGTGCACAATAATTAGCTTGCTGTCATGCAAGGAAATTGTGCAAACAGTTCTGAACTATCTTTTTCCATTGTAGCCTTGGTTTTGATATATTGTGGTCATTAAATTTAGGCTTATTCTTTCTGCTGAGGATCTCGAAGAAATGATTTGGTAGTCGCAAACAGCTTCTGGGGTTGGAGAAGGGCTTTTTACAAGGGACTTGAGTGATAGGACAAAGGGGAATGGTTTCAAGCTGAAAGAGGGCATATTTAGACTAAATCCTTGGAAGCAATTCTTTGTTGTGAGAGTGTTAAGGCACTGGAACAGGTTACCCAGAGAGGTTGTGGATGAGATGCCCCCTCAGTGGAAGTGTTGAAGGCCAGGTTGGATGGGGCTTCGGGCAACCTGGTCTAATGAGAGGTGTTCCTGCCCATGACAGGGGGGTTGTAACTAAATGATGTCTGAGGTCCTTTCCAACCTGAGCCATTCTATGATTCATTCTTTGATGTTTTAAGCTTGAATATCCTCTTTCATAGTGATGGGTACACTAAAAGCATCTGCACCTATCTAGCTGACTTCATTCTGGTAAGTAACTCTTTAAACTGCTGTCTGAAGTTTCTTTCTTCATTTCCAGGTCAGCTCTTGTATGTTAATCCTGTGCTTGCACAAGATGTCAAGATGTTAAATTTTTCATTATAATCATTCTCATCTGTCCAGCTAAAAAAACTAAATTGGCTAAAATTACATTGAAATAAAAGTATGTCCAATATTCTGCTCTTTGCAAAGAATGATTAATATTTGCTTAGGAGAGTGGTAATTGCTTTACATACAAAAGCAGAAGTTCAATAATACCCAATCTCTTCACTGGCTGAAGTACAGCCCCAGACAGTAATGTTTTATACTTCACTTGTTTGCTTTTCTTCCTGTTGCTTGAAGAGCAAAAATTGAACAGGAAAAAAAATATCTAAGATGGTATTGGAAAGAATTCTTGAATTAAACTTTACTATACTAGATAAAGAAATTAACATTGCTTTTTTTCCCCCGACCCGTAACTGTATCTACAACTGTTGCTTTAGTAGCTTTTAAAATAAAAGGAATGTGGATTGCTGCTAAAAATCAATGTGTTTTATAACTCACAAATATGTTACTAACTGCTGGTTCAAAATTTGGTGTATTTATTTGTTCCAGTGCAATGGATCCTTGTGAGGGCCACCCATATGACTGGGCTCACAATGGATATGTAGGAACTGTACAGCAGTTGTTGTGATTTCACAGAAGGAATTACAGGACAATGTTCAGAAGTCCTGTAAAGAAAATAACTTCTACCATATTTACTAGTGTATCATATTCCACCTGAACACTTTAAAGTATTTAATTTTGATCAATTTTTTTGTCTTTTCAGTTGAGATAAGGACTCTCTATTCCTATGTTTTATGGAAGAGGAAAATCCAGATTATTAGCTGTGTAATGCAAGAATATGTATTGCCTTCTTTAAAAGTTCTTTGATTGAGCTTTTGTTTAGATTGTCCTTTCACTTTCAAGATGTAGCTATCGAGTTTTAGACAGTTCCTGCAGATTTCACCTGCTGTCTGCTTGCTGAGTTCAACATGAGCATTCTCATTCAGATGTTCAGCTGCAGGCTGCCTGCTGGTACTTTCCAGCCCAGTTTCCATGGAAATGTGAGTCTGAGGGGTGAAAATAAAGCAAGAATAAGTATTATCTTACTCTTCTCCTTAATCCAGAAGTTCTCATGCCTTAGTATAAAGGTTGTTTCTCTTTTGGTTAGCTTAGGCACGTGATGCCTACTTTTGCAAAATAGAAAATAAATAAAGCCTGTCATTAGAGCAATACTTGTTGGTCTAATTTTGTAGAGGTGTCGGGTCACCAGTAAAGGGTGAAGGAGAGAGAAATGAATGGAACTCTGCGGGCATAAACTGATGAAAGAGTGTGAGGCAATACCCAGTGACAGGAGTGTAACCTGTGACAGAACTTCTTGTCAGACAGTACTTGCACTGTGAAATATGTTGGCCGCCATAAATCAAATAGTACCATGAGAACCTGGCAGGAGGAGAAAATCCAGGTCAGAGAAGATCCAATTTAAAGGATCTGACTGAAAATGAAAGAGAGGAAATAACCTAAAGCATTCAGAACATAATTTATACTCTCGTGTTTCCCTGGAGATCCCTGCTCTCTTTTCCTCCATGCTACTGACACTAGCCAAGTCAGGACTGTCAAACAGTTGCTGTACACATGGGTGTATGGTGAGGTAAAATGTCTAATTATTGCAAGCAGTATATTCTTATATTCCTTTCTGCCCTTTACCCAGCAGCTGAACAGCAGCCACAGCTTTGTGCTAGCTTATTGAAGTGCTTAGAACTGAGGCTGATGCATGGATGATTTCTGTTTCCTGTTAGAGAGCATCAATGTCCAGATTTTTATGGGGGAGTGTGAAGAAAAATACTCCCCTGGCTTGCCTTCCCAGAGGCAGGCAACCTTAAGAGAGACAGTCTGGACTGGATGGCAACAGGTGTTTGCTTCGAGGGGGAAGCTGTTGAAGCAACACCAGGTATACAAGGGAGGCTACTTGCAGAGACCCCCTGGGGAGGTACAGTTGTGCCACTTCTCTTGATGGGACTCCCCTTCTCCCTCTCTGCAGACAGGCTGCTACAGACAATGGATCTAACCCAGAAAATGACTTGGACTGTGAGTTTAATGGATATTTTCTGTGACAGATTCGGCTGGATTTTCCTTTTGTTATGGACTTTCTCACTACCTCTGGGTTTTCAGTCAGGGTGAGAGGTGTTATCGTTTGTCTCGATGGTGCTGGGTTATGCAAACTTGTCTTTACACTATGTAGGAAATTACAGTAAATTGTGCTTTCTACTCATGGCCGTACTCCTTGGGCTGTGTTACAGATTTGTCAGAACACTTAGCCTTGGGATGAGGGGCCCAGGTTCTCTAGGCCCCTGGTTCTTTTATTTTGGCCAGAAGTGTCTGGTTATGTTTGCATGGAGTCGGGAACAGGGAAGAAGCAGGTCTATGATATGCCCCAAAGAGGATCAGTTAAACCCACCTCTTTCTTAACAAATGCTAATGTGGCCTTTCCAGACCTTTTATTCAGCTTGCACCTTTTATTCACCTCACCACCAATGAACGTCTAGTAAAAGTTACGAGATACAAGCCGTGAGTTACATAAGTTACACGATAGATAACCTGAGCCTTCCTTGCTGCAGCTGAAGGTCTTTAATTTTTGCATTTGATGAGTGTCTCCTTATCTCCTTGAAGATACCTTTTTTATATCTGAAGACCTATCCTGACTTTCCACTTTCTATATTTTGTCACCTAAGTTAACAAATTTGACTTCTTTTATGTGTGTCACACTGAACCTGAGTACTTTTGAGTGTAACTCACTGAAATACGAGCCTTATTTCACCCCTTAGATTGGTTTAGGAGATAATATACCATGTAACACTTCACTTAACATGTTATGGGTTCCTGAACATGGCATCATCTTCACTTAACTAATATCTGATGTCCCATTTTTACACTACAGAAACTCGTGTTTTAGCCTGCGACCTTTGATCTTTCAGAATACTGGTCTGACCTGAGTATATTAACACTTTATCTTCGAGAAAAGGAGACTGAGGGGTGACCTCATTAATGTCTATAAATATGTGAGGGGTGGATGTCAGGAGGATGGAGCCAGGCTCTTCTCAATGTCATCTAGTGATAGGACAAGGGGCAATGGGTATGAGCTGGAACATAGGAGGTTCCATATGAATATGAGAAGGAACTTCTTCCTAGTGAGGGTGACGGAGCACTGGAACAGGCTGCCCAAGGGGGGTTGTGGATTCTTCTTCTCTGGAGACATTTAAAATGTGCCTGAATATGTTCCTGTGTGACTTCGTCTAGGTGATCTTGCTCTGATGAGGGGATTGGACTAGATGATCTTTCAAGGTCCCTTCCAATCCCTAATGTCCTGTGATTCTGTGAACACTGGCTATAGACCAGTGGCTTTTTTATTGTTTTCCTTTAATGCTAGTTCACTTCTGGAAAAGCCATCTGATAGTAGAAATTAATGTAATTTAAATAATTAAAAGGCATGAAGTTTGAGCAAACATATAAATAATTTTTTTTTTAATATTCCGTGAGTGGATGGATTTGTAGCTCTTGATTTCCTGCTTCTCTTCTCACTACAACCTACCTGGTGAATAAAAGCCTGTTACACAAACTGTGGTTTTGAAACCACAGTATTTTTCTCTAGTTTTTTTCCTATCTACAGAAGATTAGCAGCATAAGAAGTGTAGACATAAGGGACCAGGTCATTGGTTCCACTTCTGCCAGGGTTTCAGAACCTGGCTAAGGCACAATTGGCACTGGAAAGCAGGTTGCTTGTCGTGATGTCGAGAGAAAACTTTCAGGCTGTGGGAGAACTTATTTTCTAAAGTTAGTTTGCGTTCTTTGAGTCATTTTAGTCTTTTTAGATGTCTAGAATAAGGAACTGTATACTTGCAGTCTCAAATCAGCAAAAAATTACCTTGTTGGACTGCTATCTACCTGGAATTGTCCAGCTTAATCTGCTAAATTCTGGTCTCTGTGGTACAAAAATATAGGCAATTTGGGGTAGACTCAAAAGAGTGATTTCAAAGGGTCAGGTCCTCAGACCTTAGTATTAATCAAGACTTCCAGATATAGAGCTAATTAACACATGTTAGTTGACTTAAAATAATTGGACAGATTAGGAAATTTTTTACCCTTGGCTGAGTTAAAAACTGGCTGGATGACTGGACACAGAGAGTGGTTGTGAATGGTGCTGCATCCAGTTGGTGTCCAGTGACCAGCGGTGTTCCCCAGGGATCAGTATTGGGCCCAGTTCTATTCAGTATCTTTACTGATGACCTGGATGAGGGTATCAAATCTACCCTTAGTAGTGGATGACAGTAAGTTGTGGGGGCAGAGTGTTGATCTGCTGGAGGGCAGGAAGATGCTGCAGAGAGACCTGGACTGGGTCAATGAGCAGAGGCAAATGGGATGAGGTTTAACAGGGCCAAGTGCGGGGTCCTACATTTTGGCCACAATAATTCCCTGCAGCTACAGACTGGGGGATGAGTAGCTGTAGAGCAGCCTGACAAAGAGGGACCTGGCAGTACTGGTTGACAACAGTGTGCCATGAGCCAGAAGTGCATCTAGGTGGCATGAAATGCCAGTGGCATCCTGACTTGATTCAGTAATGGTGTGACCAGCAGGACTAGGGACAAAATTCTTCCCTTGTACTGGGCACTGGTGAGGCCCCCCACCTTGGGTTCTGGAGGCATTGTTCTGGACCCCTCACTTCAAGAAAGAGACCGAGAGGCTGGAGCAGGTCCAGAGGAGCAACAAGGCTGGTGAAGGGACTACAGGAAGTGTATGATGAGGCGAGGCTGAGGGAACTGGGTTTGTTTAGCCTGCAGAAGAGGAGACTCAGTGGGGACCTTATGACTCTCTATAACTACTTGAAGGAAAGCTGTAGACAGGTGGAGGTCAGGCTATTCTCTCAGGCAACTAGTGATAGGACAAAAGGCCATGAGCTGAAGCTGCACCACGAGAGGTTTAGGTTGGATGTTAGGAAGCACTTCCTCATGGAAAGGGTCATCGGACACTGGAATGGACTGCCCAAGGTGGTGATGAAGTCCCCACCTCTGGAGGTGTTTAAGGATAGACTGGATGTGACAGTGCCATCGTCTAGGTGATTGTGGCGATGTTAGGTCCTAGACTGGACTTGATGATCTTAGAGGTCTTTTCCAGCCTCAATAATTCTGTGATTCTGCATACGTGTGTGCTGGCCCAAATGTCTGTGCCATTCTGCTTATGAAGTAAAAAGCATGGGCACGGTGCTGTGTACTGACTGGTGCTTCAGTCTTTGTACAGTGTTCCAAGATCAATACAATGCACTCCCCTTAAAGGCAAATGCTGTAGCCCCTGTACGCTTGGGGCAGAATATAAACTGTCAGCTGTAAAATGCCACTTTCACACACTCACTCTCATCTGTTCTTAGAGGAGGACTGAAGAAGAGAAGGGTCTCGAATGAAGAGAAACTCAATGAAGCTTCACTCTAGTTGCAGAAATTTGAGTGAGTCTTCAGCCTCCTTGCCTAACGTGAATGGCTGAAGGTGTGTGGGAAGGAAGTTCTCTCCAGATACATAATCTTCTGTGAGAAAGCTTACTCAACTCTTATTTCTGAAATGTTTTGTAGCGCATTTCTAATGTCTGCAGCTCAGCTACTGAAGGAAGGGAGAAGTGTACAGCAGCAACAGAAACTACAGGCAGCCGTGATAACTGGTCATGCTGTGACTAAGTATTGCTAAATGAAAGCAGTGTGTGAAGTGGCTGATTGTTTTATGCCAGTGTTGGGGAGTTTTGTTTTTTAGTACTTTCTGCTATTTCACATGGTTGCCTGGGCAGTTTATAAATCACATAGGCTGAGGGTCTGTGTGCCTCTACACTGTGCACAGGCACTCTCTGGTAGAGGAACAGAGTTTTCAAGTCCACTGCCAAAATGTATTACTTGGCCAACACAGTGCAGCAGTGTGTGGGTAGAGTTGAAGAGCATGCAATTGATCAGAGAAATCAAGGAATAGACACTTCTACTCACAGCAAGTAAGGTAAAATATTAGCATAGCTTTCCAGAGCAACTACTAGTCAATGGCAAGGAGCACAGAGAGTTTGAATATGTCTCAGAGGAATGTAGCTGTAATCATAGAATCATTAGGAATTGGAAGGGACCTCAAAAGATCATCTGGTCCAATCCCCCTGCCACAGCAGGATCACCTAGACCAAGATACATAAGAACACATCCAGGCGGGTTTTAAATGTCTCCAGAGAGGGACATTCCACAACTTGCCTGGGCAGCCTGTTCCAGTGCTCTGTCACCCTCACTGTGGTATTCATATGGAACCTTCTATGTTCCCACTTGTACCCATTGCCCCTCATCCTATCACTATATGACATCAAGAAGAGCCTGGGTACATCTTCTGGACATACACCCTTCAAATATTTATAGATATTAATGAGGTCACCCCTCAGTCTTCTCTTCTCCAAGCTAAAGAGACCCAGCTCCCTCAGCCTCTCCTCATAACGGAGGTGCTCCACATCCTTCAACATCATCTTTGTAGCTCTATGCTGGAGTCCCTCCAGCAGCTCCACATCCCTCTTGAACTGAGGGGCCCACACTGGACACAATACTCTAGATGTGGTCTCACCAGGGCAGAGTAGAGGGGGAGAAGAACCTCTTTTAATCTGCTAACCACCCCACTTCTCATCCACCTCAGGATGCTGTTGGCCCTCTTGACCACAAGAGCACACTGCTGGCTCATGGTCATCCTGCTGTCAACCAGGACCCCCACGCCGCTTTCTCCTAAACTACTCTCCAATAGCCCCATGAGAACCAGAGCCTGTAGCTGTGAGGCTGCTGTCAGCTGCCTGTAGAAGACCTCTTCAACTTTCTCATTCTGATCTGGTGGTCTCTAGTAAACACCCACAACAGTGTCACCCATGCCAGCCTGCCCTTTAATACGCACCCACAAACTCAGTTCTTCACCGAGAGAGTCATTGGCCACTGGAATGGCCTGCCCAGGGAGGTGGTGGAGTCGCCAACTCTGGAGCTGTTCAAGGCAGGATTGGACGTGGCACTTGGTGCCATGGTCTAGCCTTGAGCTCTGTGGTGACAGGTTGGACTTGATGATCTATGAGGTCTCTTCCAACCTTGATAATACTGTGATACTGTGATACTGTGATACTCTCAACTCTCTCTTTTCCGGACCCTGGACGGAACTCAATGCATCCCAGCTGCTCTCTCACATAGAGAGCAACTCCTCCACCCTGGCTTGCTGACCTGACCCTCCTGAAAAGGACATAACCGTCCATGGCCACATTCCATTCACGCAAGCTGTCCCACCAGGTCTCCGTAATCGCTACCAAATCATAATTACCTGACTGGACACAGTTTTCTAACTCCTCCTGCTTATTCCCCAGGCTGCGTGCATTGGTGTACAGGCATTTCAGGGAGTGAGCTGAGCACTCTGATTTCACCTTAGGACAGCGAGACGTCACCTGGTTTTCCTGAAGACCAGAGCTCTGCCCCACTGGTGCTCACACATCATCTATTTCACCCCTTCTCGAATCTAGTTTAAAGTCCTCTGAATGAGCCCTGCGAGCTCCTGCCCCAGAACCCTTTTTCCCCTCTGAGATAAACCCCTCCCTTATCTATCTGCTAGGTCTGAAAGAACCCAAAGCCCTGCCTGTAACACCAGTCTCATAGTCAGGTGTTAATGCTGGTGGAGTCTTGGATGCACTGCTTCCACATGGCTACAGCAGACCACACTGATATTTCATTACCACTAGAGGAATTTGATCATGAGATGAAATAAACTATTCTCTTGCCTTTTAACGGCTTCAGGTGTCTACACAGAAGTAGCTGCATTCCACATTTTGGTAGTCTTGCCTCTTTCTAGCTTCTTTGAACTAATTTGGAAGCAGGGACAGCTCTCTTGGCTGGTGTGCTCTATTCATGCATAATGCAGTTGTATAAAACATAAAAGGAATAAATATAGTTTGTTTGCTACCAGTTTCTTAACATGTTGATAATATTTTTTTTCCTTAAATTTAAATTCAAATGTTTAAGTAAATTGTTATCCTAAAAATATATCCTATCATGATCTGGTAAATCCTGTGGTATTGAGAGAAGTAAGAAATGAAACCAGAATCAGAAGTGACCATTGGCTGGTTTTTTTGAGATTCACTTCTATGAAAGCTCTTCAGGTTTTTGAAGAGCAATTTTTTTTTTCCAGGGAATGTGGGAATACTGAATTTTTGCAAAAAGATTTTTTTGCGGAAAGACTGTAAGAAAAAAAATAACAGCCAGAATCCACATTGCTAACTTCTGTAAAGAAATTTATTTCAAGAAACTCTTACTTTGCTTTATGTTGTCCTTCTCCCCTCCCCTCCACTACCTCTTCTTACTAGAAGAGTGGGAGAGCATGGAGTGTGTGGTTCTGTATCTAAGATGCTCGTGATTTTAGATAAGTTTTACTTTCATAAGATGCCCAAACAATGTTGGTCTACTCTTAGGCATACTGCTTAGACTATTCCATACATACTTGGAACAGTCTGCCACATGTTTTGGACTTGTTTTTTAACTCCTCAGAATTGAATAACAGGTTTTAAAAGATGTAACATATGATCCTCTCCACAATTAAAACCATAAGAGGTCTCTTTTCTTCCAGAAACCAGCATTCCACTTTCACTGATGTGCTGGTGGAGACTTCTTCCAGATACACCTTTTTTTTTTTCAGCTGAAATTAATGTGCATTTTTTCCTGTCCTTCCTATTTCTTCCTGAATTAGCTGGTGGGGTGGGAGTACTAAAACATACATTTTGTTATCAGAAAGTGTGATCTGCTCCTGCTTTCCATTAAAAGATAAACTACAGTGATATTTTCCATCCTTAAAACATTTTTTTTCTGTCCTCGAATGATTTTATCTGTCGTAATGCTGCATGACATGGTTCTCCTGTCTTTTGGGATGCTATAACATAATAAGCACTCTAAATAACAGCTGTTAATGTCTATAATTGTGCACAACAGGCAGTAATTTAACCACTTGTCTCCTTTCTGTCACAATGGGAAATATCAAACCCTTCTGCACCAATAATGCATACGATCCCCTAAGCTGTTAGTGGTGCTTACTGTAGAAGTATATTACCAGAGGCAGTGCTGCACCCTCTGCACTTGAGATTAAGCAGCAGCGAATGCTTGTACGCATGTGGTTTAGTCATCGCTCTATGACTCTGCACTGGGTAAGACAGCAGCTGTATCTCCAGACAGGCTCTCCCAAACTACCAGCCAAGAAGAGGGATGCTGTTGAGCACGACAAAACAGAGGAATAACCTAAGGAGAGCAAAGACTCTCTTGTTAGTTTATTCTTCCTGGTGCAAAGATCATTGGGGAAAGGGGCAGAGAAGGTTAAGATGTTTCACCGTAAAGGAAGATGATATCTCAGAGTACCTCTATAAGTAGTAAGTTTTACATGATTCAATGCATGTTGTCACTTACGGTAGTAAAACTAATATAATTTATGTTTGGGTTTGCTAGACTCAGGTAGTTAAATTATTAAGTGTGGATGTTGGCATTTGTAGTTGACAAACTCTGGTGTCCTAGTGTCCTCCGGATCTCCTGGACACAGCTTACAATTGGAGTAGAAGTGAGGGTTAAGAGCACAGTACCACAGAAACTATGAGATGCATAACTCATAACTCTGCTTATCTGACAGCAAACCCTGCAGATGAATCATGTGAAGATTTTCAGGGGTAAATATAGGAAACCTAAATTTACCATAAAGTACCGATGCCATGACAAAAACCATGGGGGCACTGGCAGTTTTTTTTACCTTATGTAATGGCTTCTTGGATGTCCTTTATAAACTGAGGACTGATCCTCTGTACTGTACCATTAAAACTTCTTGTGAGCCAGTAGTCTCCATACCGAACATGGGCAGAACAATGCTAGAACATTGCTGAAGAGCTTCAGCTGACAGAAGTTTAATTCATGAACCACCTTCACAAATATATTTGGAAATTGTGAGTCACAGAAATCAGCCCACAAGGCATAAGAAATTACATCATGGTTAAGCTGTAGGTGATTTTAAATGTAAGGGATAAGATACCACATAAGCTTCAAAGAAAAGGAAGTATATTTTGAAACTGCTTCAGTACTTTTTGCTTCCCTGATCATATGGAACAAATTCCTCAGATGGAGGAGGCAATGTGAAGTTGAAAAGGTAGCACCAGGTGATGAAAAGGTGTGGACTGTTACTAATCCATGTTGAAGATTAGAAATGCGTGATAAATGTGTGATAAAGCCTTCAGGAATTATGTACAGTCCTGAGCACCTCTGCCTTAAGGCTAGCAATCCAGGTATCATATATGTGAGTAAAGTCATTCTGACATTCAGTTGGCACTAAATATATGTAATGATTCCTTAAAAAAGATCATTAGAATTTGTTGCCCAGTACCTCAAATTTTCTAACTCTCTCCAGTTTCCATGGAAACTGTAATAGTAATAGGACACAGTAAACACATGCATTGGATTATGAAGCCTCCTTTTTTGCAGGACATACATTTTGTTAATATCTGTCCAAATCAGTCTGGTGACAGTACTGTGCACTCGACCACGCAAACATTACTTATTTCATTTTCACTGAAGATTTGTCTTCTAGCTTTGAGGGCTCTGGGTGTGGTCTTTAATAACTTTGCTAACCAAGTGATGGGGTGGAGTGTGACAATGGTTTTGCATTACTGCTGGTAATATTTGCTTAGCTCAGAGAAGAGCAGTAAGTGCTTAGCAATGTTTATAAAGTGACTCAGAAACAGGAAAATCTGAGAAGTGCAGAAGTACACTTCTCGCTAACTAATGCAGAAAATAACTTGTTTTCCCTGTGATGCTTTTGAACATGCTTAGGTGGCACAGTCTTCCAAGGGCTTAGCTGGAAACACATAGTCTGCTATCTAAGAACAAAGTATATGCCTTCTATGGACCACATTACATCTCACAAAGCAGAGTGTCATCTAGAGCAATGCACAGTTGTGGTCCCTGAAGTATTTTGTGCAGAAGCTAGACCTTTCTGTGTTCTGGACTGCCAGATGCCTCAAAGACAGTGAAGGGGCTGACCTCCAACTACCCAGCTCTGCTTGGCAGGACAGGCATGTTGCAGGCAGGCACACACAGGGCATGCTTTGCAGTGCTGAGGACCATCTTGCAGACATGTGGACCAGACTCTGGCACTTGAGGTGAGGAAACAAATGTTTTACTCACTGATGACACAATAAAATTCCCATGCAGTTACTGATCTTGCTTTCTGTTTTAGAAATCTCAATCAGAATCATTTTGGTTGGAAAAAACCTTTAAGATCAACAAGTTCAATCACTGACCCCAGCACTGCCAAGTCATTGCTAAATCATGTCCCTCAGAACTACATCTATGCATCTTTTAAATTCTTCCAGGGATCATGACTTCAACACCTCCCTTGGTAACCTGTTCCAAAGTCTGATAACCCTTTCACAGAATCACAGAACGTTAGGGAATGGAATGGACCGCGAAAGATCATCTAGCCCAATCCACCTGACACAGCACGATCATCTAGACCAAGTCACACAGGAACACGTCAAAGAGAGTTGTAAATGTCTCCAGAGAAGGAGACTCCACAGACCACACTGTGCAGCCTGTTCCAGTGCTTTTTCACCCTCACTGGGAAGAAGTTCCTTCTCATCTTCATATGGAACCTCCTATGTTCCAGCTGACACCCACTGCCCCTTGTCCTATCACTAGATGACACTGAGAAGAGTGTGGCTCCATCCTCCTGACACCCACCCCTCACATACCTAAAAAAATTAACAAAATCACCCCTCAGTCTCCTCTTCTCCAAGCTAAAGAGACCCAGCTCGATCAGCCTTTCCTCATAAGGGAGCTGTGTTCCACTTCCTTCATCATCTTCGTGGCTCTATGCTGGACTCTCGCCAGCAGCTATGTGTACTTCTTTCTGAGGGGCCCAGAACTGGACACAATATACCAGATGTGGTCTCACCAGGGCAGAGCAGAGGGGGAGAAGAATCTCTCTTGATCTTCTGATCCAACCCAGGATGCTGTTGGTTATCTTGGCCACAAGAGCACACTGCTGACTCGTGGTCATCCTGCTGCCCACCAGGACCCCCACGTCACTTTCTCCTACACTGCTCTCCAATAGGTCAGTCCCCAACCTGTGCTGATACCTGGGGGTGTTCTTGCCCCAATGCAAGACTCTACACTTACCCTTATTATACCTCATTACATTTCTCTCTGCTCAGCTCTCCATCCTGTCCAGGTCTCGCTAAATGGCAGCACAGTCTGCAAGGGTGTCAGCAACACCACTCAGCCTTTGTGTCATCAGCAAACTTGCTGACAGTGCACCCTAATCCCTCATCTAAGTCATTAATGAATAGATTGAATAGGACTGGTCCCAGTACTGACCCTTGGGTTACTCCACTACATACAGGCCTTCAACTAGACTCTTTCCCATTGACCACTATGCTCTGGCTTCCCCAAATATCCAATCTGAATCTTCTCTGATGCAACTTGCAGCCATTTCCTTTAGTTCTGCTGCTTCTGGCTTGGGAGAATAGTCCAACCACCATTTCCTCCTGTACTTTTTTCTGTGAAACCACTTTCAGGATGACTTACTGTTGCAGAAAGTCACAGTCAGGTTTCCAAGGATAAATTGTTCAGGTGGCTCAGTAAATGATATGCCTGTGCTGCACTTCTGGAGTGGTTTATGGAGAGAGAAAAAGTCAAAGCTCAAATAATCAAAGTCAGAATGGGGATGCCTGTTTGGTTTTGGTGTGATGGAAAAATTGCTGACACTCATGATACTGGATAGTTAATCTGAACTCCTCCTCTGGGCAGCAAAATGGCAATGAGGCAGTCCACCTTATCTTAGTTTTTATTATGAAATATACTTCAACAATTTGTAGAGAACTGCCAATCAAAAATCTTTGTATTTGCTGTGGACAATTTATGATGCTTGTTTTGTTGAAGACTTGCTGTGTTATGTGTTCGACAAAATCAGTTGATAACTTAATAATAGTCAATTTAACAAATGCTACAGAGATGGGGATGGAAGGGACTATTGAAGGGAAGGTGCTGCTACAGAAAAAAACACAAATTTTTGCTTGAACTCTTGCTGTTCTGTTGGCAAGAGACACCAAAACCCCAGTTTATATGGCTTTGAGATTCTGAATATCATTGTTGCTGCAGGGATTGAGCTAATCTATCTGACTTTGAAGCAATGGCAGCAAATGGTGTTTCTGAAGGCACAGAACGCTCTGATTCCAATAAGTAGGTTGTTGAATGGTGCTTAAGGTGTCTGCTTCTGTCCATGAGAGCACAAGTGACTTGGTATCATCCAAATGAAACAGCTCCTGTGGTTAGGCCATCAGATTTCACAGGGGCTCTTCAGATACCTTTTGCCACTTCAGAGAGACTAGCTTTGCGAGGGAGCCTCCCATACTGTGAAATCATCTTCTTAAAGTGCTAACGAAGGCGTGTCTGCTTTTGTAGACAGAGAAGATCATTTTAAAGGTTATAATAATATTTTATTTTGCTTCATAGAATCAGAGAATCGTTAGGGACTGGAAGGGACCTTGAAAGATCATCTAGTCCAATCCCCCTGCCAGACAGGACCACCTAGACAAAGTTGCATAGAACATATCCAGCTGTAAGCTTTCTGTATTATTTTCTTGTGTTATCTTGAAAGAAAATAGATGGCATCATACATCATTCAACATATAGTGGGGGCTTACAAGAAAGACAGAGAGGCTTTTTAACCAAGACCTCTGATGACATGACAAAGGGTGATGACCTTAACCTGAAAAAGAGTAGGTTTAGACTGGATGTGAGGAAGAAATTTCTTACAATGGGAGTGGTGAGATGCTGGAACAAGAAAAACTGTAGATGCCTTGTCATTGGAATTGCTCCAGTGTCAGGCTGCATGGGACTTTGAGTTACCTAATCTAGTGAATAACGTCCCTGCCAATGGGACTAGATGGTCTTCAAAGTCAACGCATTTCTTGATTGGTATTTGGTAAGCTTTAGGATAGGTTTGTTAACTTGACTTTAATTACGATGAGATTTACCTTTTACAGTGAAAGGCAGATTTTTGTCTTAAGGTGAGACAAAATCTCAACCTTGTAGCCTTGAAGATACTACTCTTTTGGAAATCTTTGCAAATAGTATTGGCTGAGCTACACTAATTATTTTCTGCTAGTGCCAGTCTCTGGCTTGTTTACTCAAGTAATTTGTGTGAGGAGGCTATAGTCCTCTTTCTTCTTTTGAAACTCTACTATGACATCCTGTGCTTCTTTTTTTTTTTTTTTAAAGTCGTAACTCGGGGTCATCGCCGATGTATTTTCTGATGTTATTTGTTTTCTTAAGGGTTTTTCATAGCTGTCATAAATCAGCATGGTCAATAACTCCAATCTTTTCCCTGGTTGGTAGTTCTTTTCATCCTTTTTTTAATTTGGCAGCTTCATCACTTTAGTAGATATTCTGCCGATTCTCATGTCTGAAGTTTTGCAGTTCCCCTTGGATTTTTTATCTCTCTAGTTTTGCTGCCTTTATGTTCTAATTTTGTTCTTTATAACTTACCTGATTTTTTTCCCTTTATTTTTTATCAGGTAAGAAACATGTTCTAGGTTGATATTCACTATACGTACACTTCAGTAATGTAGTCTGGGCTAGCAGATTTTTACTATATGACCTTATGTAAAGTTCATCTGATGCATCTGAAAAAGTCTTTTAGCATATTGTCATTCTTACTGAGAAATTACTCTCAACAGTAAACTGCAGAGCATCCTTAACTGTCACCCATATCTTTGCTTGGCATTTTAGAAGACATATGGCTCCCTACAAAACTGTCATTATTTAACTTGAATTCTGTTGCCTGAATTCATGTTGGGTCTTTTGATGAAGGTATAAATACTGTTCCAAAAATACTTCTTTTCTCATTCAAGGAATCTGATGTTACTGAAGACTTAACCTTGAGGATTCTAGCAGAACCTGAGAGGTTTAGCTCACAGTACAAGCTCATTTTGCAACAGAAAAGAAGATGTGACTACTGTGTTGTTTGGGCTTTTGGGGTGAGATTTTGATGTCTTTTTTGAGGATGTACAATAAAATTAAGAATGGAATTTGCGTTCATTCTTTTAATTTCATTGTGTTTTCTATTTGCACCTTGCCTAGCCAGGGCAGTCATAGCACCGGGCTGTCACTCTCTAGGCTGTTTCCAGATTCCCACAAGCACTGCGCCTTTTCTTCAACACAATTGATTTGTATTGATAAGGATTTGTTTTCCATAAATATTTTATCCTTTCTAAGCATCCTACGTTGACTTTTCCTAAGTCTTTAGATGATGATAAGGCTTGTCTGTAATTAAACCTTCTGGTATGGTTGAGTAATCTTAAGTAACAGTCTGGCCAGATTAGTGAAACGAGCTTTAAACTGAAGAATTTGGGTGGTGGGGTCCAAAATGGAAATTCTCAGGCCAATGTGTCCACCTGAGAATCATACCTGGGGAAGAACCAGAAGGCAAACCACCATGGGGCTGTATACAGCTGTGGTAAATCCTCCCACTCCCCTTGAGTAAACCTGTGTGTCTGCTTCCATCTTGGAGATGCCTCTGCAGTAACACACACAGTACAGGGAACAAGCAGGAATAACTAGAGATCTCTGTGCTCTTGCAGGACCATGATCTCACTAGGGTTGCTAAGACATGGCGGGATAGTGCAGACAACTGGAGCACTGTTACAGATGGTGTATGTAATGTTCAAGAAAGACAGGCCAGCAAAATGAGGTGGTAGAGTGGCTCTTTATGTGAGACCATCTAGAATACATCAAGCTCCTTCTAGGAGAGGATGAAGAACCAGATGAGAGCTTATGAGTAAGAATGAAGGGATAGACTAATGTGGGTGACACTATTGTTGGTGTTTACTACAGGCCACCTGCAGTATTTTTTGGACCATAACCATTTCTTAAGGAAAAGGTAAATTTTGCCTTGCACTCTTTCAAATCCATTTCCTCAAATGTGATGTAAGTGCATCTCTTTTAGAGATAAGAAAATGTGATTAGTGTTCATAGATCAAAAAAAGTTATTTTTTAACCCCAAATTAAATTTTAAAAAATATTAAACCTTTTCGTCTTTTTCTGATGTTAGTCTAAAAACCTATGGCATAGGCCAACGGAGGAGTTCCAGCAAGCTAATCCTTCTTAAGTGTGTGAAATAGAGGCATAACAAGGAAGTTCTATTTAAAATCCCAGTTTTAGGAAGTTGATTATGTATTCAGTTATGATTTGTCTTCCAGTTAAGTAATTTTTTTTTTAATCCACCCAGCCCTCCATCTGAGGTAAAATGAGCACTTAAGAAAAAGTGTTCCTGTTTCTTTATATCTTCTTATCCATATTATCTAGTTCACTCTGTTGAATTGTTTTAGAAGCAATCTTTGTGGAAGAGTGAGAAAAACATTTAGCCTACTGTCTTCGATTTCAGCTTTGGAATTTTTAACATGGAGGCTTCATTTATGTTATAGTTACTGTGAGACAATAATTATCTGTTATCTGTGAGATACACAGATAATAGTCTTAAGTTCAATGAGTAGATGATAGTAAAAAATAAGCTGACCAACTACAATTCCCCTCGGTTGCTTCTCATTTCATATTGTCATATTTTTATAAAGCAACTACCATTCCAGAGATAATCCTTGTTTTCTGTATCAAAGTGTTTGTAATTTAATATGTTGATATTCACATTGCATTCTGAGAAATAAATCTGTAGGAGTTTAATGACTCTGATTTCTTGTGTTACACAAAATAAACAGATCCAGTTAGGTGTATCGCTGCAATGATGATTTTGAACATTAAGTATTTAATGCAAATTAATTAAAGGGCATATATATTTTTATGAAAAGCTGCATAATTGCCTTCCATCTAGGTTTTTTTTTTCTCCTGTAGATTTCTTAATATTAAAACCAGCTCTTTGTCAGCTGATGTGTGATAGGTAGTTTTTCTGAATAAAGAGGCCCGAAGAATCTACAGCAAAATTCTAAATTGAGCATGAACTTAAATTTTATTTTATTTTTAAATTCACTACTGGTTTTTAGGTCTGACTATTAGTGGGTAATCCAAAACTGTCTGCCTTCTGTCTGGAATCTTCATAAATGCTTCTGGGGAAATTATTAATGTAATAGTTGAGAGTTCAATGGGTTTGTCTTTGTTCAGGATCACCTCAGTTTGGTTAACAAATGCAAAGTTTATTTCTAAATATAGCTGATGTAGAAGTGGCTCCCAGGCTTGCCATCATCACAGATGGAAGTTTCTGTAGGCCTGACTCCTGCTTTGATGAGGACCTGATGCAGCGAGGCACTTAGTGTGTTCACTCCAGGGCATTATTGAAAAATGTAATTGTTAGAAAAAAACATAGTGGGGGATTTCACAAAATAAGTCTAGAAGAGGGGTAAGCCCATTGAAAGTTGTGAAACTTGCAATAAATATTTGTATTCTATCTTTGACTTTTCAGGCTGAAAGCATTATATTACACCAGTTGTTTTTTCTGTGCCAGCACAATCTAAGACTAATGTTAGTATCTGCATAGAGTGAGGTTGTTCACATCCAAGAGCCTGAAACAGTGATTTGAAGAAGTTTTCTAGTTCATTTTCAATTATGTCACGGTTCAAAGTAACTATCAGAATGGAATTTCCTTTGATATAAAAGCTGAGTCCCATCTCGTGGTTTTTGTTAGGGATCAGTTACAGGTTTAAATGAGGACACAGAAAACCTGGTTCTTGGTTTCGATCAAGAAAAGGAGGTCATAGGATAAGACACCAAGGAATATGTTCTTGGAAGTTTCAACTTTTCCTGTTGTGTTGTGCTGGACAAGGGACATTAGCACGTTGTTTTAAGATGACACTGGGAGCTGAAGAGCTCACTTAGCAATATGGTATTGAAATGGAGGAGGATTAGTGAACAGGAATTAGGTTTCAGCATTATAAAGGGTGTTCTTGAATTGGATATTAGTACATGACAGTTGTCTTGCTTGCTCCTTTCTAAGTGACCTTGAAAAAACAGATGGGCCTGCAGGCAGGAGAACACTTAGGATCTGAGTAAAATGCAGTCAGACTCACAGCCTAGTCAATGGCTTTTCAGAAGCAGACAGCTATTTTGCTTCAGAATGAAAGTATCATCTAATTTATGTAATTTATCAAGAGGAATTTTGGGTTTACCCTTTCAGCTCAGAGAGATGCCAGGCCTGCTGAGTCAAAGGTATATTTTTAGAGTATGCTTGAGACACGCACTACAATACCTAGACAAATGATAACCCCTTTGGATACCAGGCTCCTTAGCTTTTCTGACTTTGGTTTAAGGGGAAATTGCAGGGCACTAGCAAATACCTTGTTGATGCATTTCATCTGTGCTATTTTGCTTGATTGCATAGCTGGGTGCATGTGCTGATCGGCTTTATGTCTGTGATTGCAGTTTACCAATTTTGCTAAATATAGAACTGCATATTAGCTGTAGTGAGGTAAGCGCCTCAGCTTAAACATATTGAATTCCCTTTTCTCATTGTTATTCCATCTAAGACCAATTTTTTTTTTTTCATTTTTGCTGTAATTTTTCTGCAAATGCTTTGGACATTGGAGTTTCAGTGGCCAAGATGCAAGTGCTGCTGCCAGCGAGACCGCTACATGATGCTGATGGATATCTGCATCACAACCTTTTAAAAGAGAGAAAGTTGACTGGAGTTTTTATGTGAAATACAAGTGTCTATGGAGAAATGAAGACTAAATGATGATTTGGTGAACCTTCTCAGCATTTTGTGAAACAGTTAATCGTATGCAAGTTTCTTTTCTGGTAACTTCAGGGGCTTCTGGTAGCTAAGGGCTTCAGAAGCATCCAAACTGCTTTCTTCATCACATTGTGTTACCTGTGCAACATAACCTGCATATTCTCATGTAGATAACACTTACTAACTTGCTCCAAACTGTCTGTAACTTCAGAACTTTTAACTTTTACCTTGACGTTGTCGTGGATGGATCTTTCTCTCTCTAAAGTGATCATTAGCTATGCAGATAAATAAGCTGAAGAGCAATCTCAGAGCAGTACCCCTGAAAGCATGTGTATCAAAGCAACACTGGGCATTGGAAGAGACTTCGAAAGATCATCTAGCCCACTCTACCTCACACAGCAGGATGACCTAGACCAAGTCACACAGGAATGTATCCAGTCGGGTTTTAAACATCTCCAGAGAAGGAGTCTCCACAACACCCCTAGGCACGGTCATCCTGATTATGAAGAAGTTCCTTCTCATCCTCATATGAAACCTCCTATGTTCCAGCTTACACCCATTGCCCCTTGTCTTATCAGTAGACGATACTGAGAGGAGCCTGGCTGCATCCTCCTGACACCCACCCTTCACATATTTATAGACATTAATGAGGTCACCCCTCTGTCTCCTCTTCTGCAAACTAAAGAGACACAGCTCCCTCAGCCTTTCCTCATCAGGGAGGTGCTCCACTTCCTTCATCATCTTTGTAGCTTTATGCTGGACTCCCTCCAGCAGCTCCACATCCCTCTTGAACTGAGAGGCCCACACTGGACACAATACTCCAGGTGTGGTCTCACCAGAGCAGAGTAGAGGGGGAGAAGAATCTCCCCCTTTTGATCTGCTAACCACCCCACTTCTGATCCACCGCAGGGTGCTATTGGCCCTCTTGGCCACAAGAGCCCATTGCTGGCTCATGGTCATCCTGCTGTCCACCAGGACCCTCAGGTCCCTTTCTGCTACACTGCTATCCAACAGCTCAGTCCCCAGCCTATATGCAGGGATGCAACTAGAAAAGCCAAGGCCTCCTTGGAAGTAAACCTTGCAAGAGAGGTCAAAGGCAACAAAAAGGGCTTCTTCAAATACATTGCAGGTAAAACTAACACTAAAGTAGGCCCCCTGCTGAATCAGGTGGGTGCCCTGGAGACAAGAGGATGCAGAAGAGGCAGAGATGCTCAACACTGTCTTTGCCTCTGTCTATACTTCTGGGAGTTGTCTTGATATTAAGCGTCAGACTGCAGAGGATGTTGAGGCAAGAGACGAGCCTGCCTTGGTTGATGAGGACTGGGTTAGGGATAAGTTGAGCAAACTGGACGTGCACAAATCCATGAGCCCAGATGGGACCCGCGCGTACTAAGGGAGATGGTGGAAGTAATTGCTAAGTCACTCTCCATCATCTTTTCTAAGTCTTGGGGATCAGGAGAGGTAACTGGAGACTGGAGGATAGCAAATGTCACTCCAATCTTCAAAAAGGGGAAGAAGGAAGACCCAGGGAACTATAGACCAGTCAGCCTCTTCTCCATCCCAGGAAAGGTGATGGAACAATTTGTTCTAGAGGCACATCAAGGACAAGAGGGTCATTAGGGACAGTCAGCACGGCTTCACAAAGGAAAGGGAATGTCATGCTTGACCAACCTGATAGCCTTTTATGAGGGCATAACCAGGTGGATGGATGATGGCAGAGTGGTGGATATCTGTCATGACTTAAGTAAGGCTTTTGATATAGTCTCTCACAGCATCCTCGCAGACAAACTGAGGCAGAGTGGTCTAGATTTTCGGGTAGTGAGGTGGATGGTGAACTGGCTGCAGGATAGAAGTCAGAGAGTGGTGGTCAATGGGACAGAGTCTAGTTGGAGGCCTGTATCTAGTGGAGTGCCCCAGGGGTTGGTGCTGGGACCAGTCCTGTTCAATCTATTCATTGATGACTTGGATGAGGGATTGGCATGCACTGTCAGCAAGTTTGCTGATGACACAAAGCTGGGTGGTGTTGCCGACACCCCAGCAGACTGTGCTGCCATTCAGCGAGATCTGGACAGGCTGGAGAGCTGGGCTGAGAAAAATTTAATGAGCTATAACAAGAGTAAGTGCAAAGTCTTGCATCTGGGCAAGAACAACCCTAGGTACCAGTATAAGCTGGGACTGAGCTATTGCAGTGTAGAGTAGGGGAAAGGGACTTGGGGGTCCTGGTGGACAACAAGATGACTATGAGCCAGCAATGTGCTCTTGTGGCCAAGAGGGCCAACAGCATCCTGGGGTGGATCAGAAGAGGGGTGGTTAGCAGATCAAGAGAGGTTCTTCTCCCCCTCTACTCTGCCCTGGTGAGACCACACCTGGAGTATTGTGTCCAGTTCTGGGCTCCTCAGTTCAAGAGGGATGTGGAGCTGCTGGAGAGAGTTCAGCGTAGGGCAACAAAGATGATAAGAGAGGTGGAACACCTCCCTTATGAGGAGAGGTTGAGGGAGCTGGGTCTCTTTAGCTTGGAGAAGAGGAGACTGAGGGGTGACCTCATTAATGTCTACAAATATTTGAGGGGTGGGTGTCAGGAGGATGGCACTGGGCTGTTCTCGGTGTCATGTAGTGATAGGACAAGGGGCAATGGTTGTAAGCTGGAACATAGGAGGTTCCACATCAACCTGAGAAGGAACTTCTTCACGGTGAGGGTGACGGAGCACTGGAACAGTTTGCCCAGGGTGGTTGTGGAGTTTCCTTCACTGGAGATGTTCAAGGCCTGCCTGGAAGTGTTCCTGTGTGACTTGGTTTAGGTGATTCTGCTGTGGCAGGGGGATTGGACTAGATGATCTTCCGAGGTCCCTTCCAATCCGTAATGATTCTATGATTCTATGAAGTACAGGCTTCCAACTAGACTCTGTACCATTGACCACTACTCTCTGACTTCTATCCTGCAGCCAGTTCACCATCCACCTCGCTACCTGATATTCCAGTCCACATTGCCTCAGTTTGGCAGCAAGGATGCTGTGGGATACTGTGTCAAATGCCTTACTGAAGTCAAGATAGACCACATCCACTGCTCTGCCATCATCTGTCCACATGGTAATGCCCTCATAAAAGGCTATCAGGTTGGTCAAGCATGACTTTGCTCTTGTAAAGCCATGCTGACTGTCCCTAATGACCCTCCTGTCCTTGATGTGCCTGGAGACAGCATCAAAGACAAATTGTTCCATTACCCTTCCTGGGATGGAGGTGAGGCTGACCAATCTATAGTTACCTTTTTTTGAAGATTGGAGTGATATCTTCCAGTCCCTAATTGCCTCTCCTGATCCCCAAGACTTAGAAGGGATGATGGAGAGTGGCTTAGCAATGACTTCCGCCATCTCCCTTAGTACATGCAGGTGCATCCTATCTGGGCTCACGGATTTGTGTACATCCAGTTTGCTCAACTTATCCCTAACCCAGTCCTCATCAACCAAGGCAGGCTCCTGTCTTGTCTCAACTTCCTCAGCAGTCTACGGTTTGATAAGCAAAGAAGGTGTTCAGTATCTCTGCTTTCTCTATATTGTCTGTCTCTAGGGCACCCACCTGATTCAGCAGGGGGCCTACTTTATCTTTAGTGTTAGTTTTACCTGCAATGTATTTGAAGAAGCCCTTTTTGTTGCCTTTGACCTCTCTTGCAAGGTTTAATTCCAAAGAGGCCTTGGCTTTTCTAGTTGCATCCTTACATTCTCCCACCAGAACCTTATAGTCAGCCCAAGTGACCATCCTGTCCTTCTATGACCTATAGACTTTCTTTTTCCTCTTGAGTTTACCCAGCAGGTCCCTGTTAACCATGCACGTCTGTTGAGTGCATTTTTGACATAGCAGAATATCAAGCTGTGCCTTTCTGAGAATCACACCCATCCACTAAAGACATCTTCTCCCTCCTTCCCACTTGCAATGATCCTATACCACAAAATACTCAAACTTTTCTAATCTAGATTTGCACCCAAGTAAATACCTGGGCAGTGTCCTATAGTATCACATTGCTGGATTCCAAGTAAAAGTTTTAAGGCATTTAAATATTAGATACTTATGATGTTTGTGATGTGACTAGGTGATGTTTTGTGTTCCCTTCCAAGCCATAACGTTCTGTAATTATGTGATGTGCATAAGATCAAGTGCCTAGGCAGCTTTTGACAATATTGTCATGTGTTTCCTGAGCACAGTAGTGCAGTACTTTTTTTCCGTTGCACACAAATATTCTGTCGCTGTTACAGTTGGACTTGTGCGCACCTTTAATATCTTTTTCATAAGAAGGGCTCAGGTTGTTTCCAATCTGCTGATCTGTTCAGGTCCAAAGTAATTTTAAAAAGCAAGCTCTATTATTAGAAAGATATTTTTATTACATAAATATCTGCCCTACACAAAAACCTAATTAAGCTTTTTGTTTATAAAAACCACAAGCAAAAAACTTGATTTGTATGACAGTATCAGTGTTTTTTAGTTACATTTACTGAAAACACTGCAGGATTAGGATTTTACTTCATTTATCTTCTTTTGGGGGTGTGTGTGATTGATGGATATTCATTTAATCTCATGTTCAAGAGAAACAATTGGGAAATGATGAGAATGTCATCATATTTTCAGCCAGAAGGGAGTTGTTTTATTAAACTTTATTACTGTGATTATATTTTGCAAATGTAATGGTCAGTCAGCCATAAAAATTCAGTTTTCTCATAAAATTGTAGTTTTAGCAAGCACCCCCGGAGTAGAAAGCCATTCTAATAGATTTTAAAAGGTTATATATATACATATATATGTAATGTGAGAGCTTTAAGTATTTTATTAAATATTTCTCATCCATGTAAATATGAAGACCAGTTCTTCGATGCTGATGAGCCTGTTGTTTAAAAATGAGTCTGTCTTTGCAGACTGGAAGCTCTGGCAAGACAAGTCTCCATGTGTCATGCACAGCAAAAAGATCAATCCAAGCCTAGTGCAAACCAGGACTGTTGACAACCTCTTCACTGAATTTTGTAATGGGAATTACAATGTGTGCTTCAGAGAGTGGAAATTTTAAACATTATTAAAAACTAAAAGCAATTACAGTGACTCAGAAAAAAATAAATACAACAATTGCAGCTAGAAAAGACTATAGTGAGATTATAATGGCACAATAATAATAAAAACAAATAATAAGCAAAGGAAGATTACACTATCAAATATGTAAAGCTCCTGACTAGCTAGTGAAAAAAATGTGTAAGACGGATGGAGAACATTTTGGAAACATGATGAGGCAGTAATTATCTGTGAGCTGTGCTGCAGAGGCACTGCAGTTAGTAAGAGACTGACCTCTTGGAGAACTGGACCAAAGCTGAGCTGTCTGTACATATGCCAGGAGCGAAGCAAGGCTAGGGCAATAGGGGGATGCCATCTGTTTTTTCTGGGGGAAAGCTGAAAGCGGGACACGGCTTGACTTATTCATTTTCAGTCATAAGTTAATTTCCCACAGTACCACTTCTGCTCTGTGATACTCTCTTATTTCAGCAGTGATATTAGAATGAGAAACTGAAGAAATAAGTGAGAGATCAAAATACTGGGTGTTTTTGTAATGTGGCACTCCCAAAGTTCTTCTGAAACTTATGATTACTGTCTTATTAATGCTGCTACAAACTTAGGGGTGACAACACCACAAACTTGGGCTCACATTGCCAGTGATATGTGCAGCTGCCCCCACAAGGGCATTGCTGAGAGGGGTTTGGTTCCATGTGCTTGCCCTGCGGTCCTCAGAGTGTGATCCTAAGACTTCTGTAAAAGTATCAATGTAATTTCACCAAGATCCCAGAAAAAAGAAAAAAACTAGAGGCAGCAAATATTATCAGTTACAGACTTCACGTTGCTCTGAAAGTTGAAATAAGAAAGGAGGCAGTCTGCAAGCAAGAGAGGCTGAAGTTTTGTTCACCAGCTTTGTTGCCCTTCTTTGGACATACTTCAGCAACTCCATGTCCTTCTTGTAGTGAGAGTTTCTGAGATGCAGCTTCACTGGTGCTGAGTGCAGGGGCAAAGTCACTTCCCTACTCCTGCTGGCTGCACTGTTTCTCATACAGGTCATGATGCCATTGGCCTTCTCGCTCCCCTGGACACACTGTCAGCTCATCTTCAACTAGCCGGTGACCAACACAATCTTAAGGAAGTTGTTGATCCCCAAGAATACTTTATTAGTAAAGGCATATCAAACTTGTGAGAATAACACCTGGTCCCCACGCATTAGCTTCCTGAAGCACACCTGGTCATTGCATGTTCTTGCAGCCTGGAAAGTCTCCAGTACATTACATTTCTAAGCAGTTGCAGTTTGCACTGGATGAAAAGAGTTTCCTGAAATAAATAATCCCAGAACCATGATTTATGTCATTCAAAGCACCCTGAATTGCCTAGTGCCATTTTGCACAAACTCCCTACAGGCTGCAAACAACTTAAGACATTAGCATGAACTTGCAGACTTACCTCTTGCATGGGTGTATTATCACAACTGTATGTTTTCTCAGTAACACAACTCTCTAAAAGCCTTGTGTTTCAGAACATGTCCTTGCACATAACATGATGCAGCATAGTCTAGTCAATGTGTCAATGCTGTGAATTATTGTTATCAGCTTATTTATCCATTTTGAGATTTACTATTCTTATTTCAGTCCAAAAGTGCACTTTTTAAACAGTATCTGCTTCCCCTGCACACATGAGCAGTTGATTAATAGCAGATTTTCATGTCTACCCATAGTGCTGATTTTCCTACTCAGACCTCGACCTCTTTTGTTGCCTCTTTCTACTTCACCAATACATGGTGTAGAAAGTGCTGATAACTCTGTAAGGAGTCATACTGATCATAGCTTTATTGTAGATTAATTCTGGCCTGGAATAGGTCATGTAATATGATATCAGCATTTCACCTGTAAATAAAAATACATTCAAGTGCCTTTGCTAAACAAGGCATTCAACAGGAAGACTTCCTTTTACCTCAGCCATTCTTTGGTGCTCTGGCATTACAGAATTTTTTTTGGAATACTATTGTCCACAGATGTTTGGTAGGAGGAAGTGGGGGTGTCTTCAGTGAAACACATAAGTTTTGCATGCAAAGACTACTATTTTTGTTGTGCATTAATATTCAGTTTTGTTAAAGTGAATCAAGATAAAACAAATGTTGTGATGAAAAGATTCCTGACAGTTATCAGTTCACTGACTGGTTTCATGACTAAATGTCCGTGTTTAGAATACGGGCTGCACAATTAATGGCAGCGTATTCCACTTAGAGAATAAAATGAAACCACAAATGATGCAGGTTTGTTTTTTTTTTTTTCTTTTGGCTGTTGTTATGCTTTGTTATTCCTGATTCTGTCATGAAATGTGATGTTAGATTTGTTTGGATTTATCTACTTGGCAATCTTAAGCTTTTTGGCATAGGAACTGTGAGTTAAATGCAAATGTTATTTATATTCATTGGTACTTCAGTAATGCTGTCTTCGGTGCATAAAAGAACCAGGCTTAGGGAACAGAGTTCAGAGTGAGTGCTACACCGTGCTTTCTCTTTAGAGGTGAAATGGATAACCACTCTGTAGTTTACTAATTCTGCTCTTACCTGCTTGTCTCCTCTCTGTATTCTGTCTATGAACTTCTTTCTCTGCACACCTGGTCACTGAGTACTGATCTTGTAATGCTACTGGAATCTCGGAATTTTGGAGACATTCCCAGAAAGATTATGGCTCAAGTGTTTAAGCTATCTTTCACCATCTCCTTCCTCTCTTTTTTTTTCCTTTCCAGAATTACAAACTATTTAGTAAACATAAGCTTTAAATTGCAATTGGAGCACGAACATTGTTAGGTTCTTATTTTTCCTCAAACACTGAAAAGCAAGACTCAAACAGGAAGTGTGGGCTCTGCTGTGGGTGTTCCTCACTCTCCCATGCTTAAGGAGAAGAGTGGAGGAACCTCTCCATATTTCCTCTACATCAGAACAGATTTCAATCATAATTACATAACCACATTCAAACGGATCCAAGAAACCCCAGCTGGTAAGGGCATACGGTGAGGTAAGGGCTGTTTAATGTAGCATGCTTCCTTTTGGTTGGACTGGGGTTACAACATGTTTTAAGCATCAGAGTAAGTGCTGAGCTGGTGCCATTTCTCTTACTGACTTCCAGTCAAAAACCCATGAGGTTGACAGGGAAACAAGTGCTACGTGATCCTTCCTGAACTTAGAAGAACAGTAGGGTTGACTTGAATTGATTGAAAAGGTTCCCATGCTATGCATGCCAGCTTTCTGAACCTCTAACCTACACAAACGTCTTGTCCTGCTGTGTCTGTCTTGCCTGTTGCAGGAAATGAGGGGCTGGAACAAGGTGGGGTGGGAAGCAGTGGGGAAAGAACTGAGGCAAGAGTACCCTTCCTGTGAGCAGAAGGATCTGCAAAAGATTTTTGCTTTGTTCATTTGCAATCAAAAGCCTTGCAAATTGCTCATTTTTAGGGCATAGAAGACCCCTTTGCAGGGATTTTGAGTATCTGCTCCAAGCCTGTAGAGATGGACTGATACCATTTAGCTAGAGGGAGGTAATTTTGATGAATGGTACGGGTAAAAGGATTTCAGTCTCTTGAGGGAAACATAAACCAGATTTTGAAAACATGAACATGGTTTATAAACTGAACTCTTTCAGCAGGAAATCTGAAGTACTACTGTGCCTGGGCATTTTTAAAGTTTTCTTTGTTGTTTGATTACTTTCAATAACTTGCAGTGCTGAGGCACTAATTAACCACCATTAGTAATGAAGACTCTTCTCGCTGGAGGTGAGAACAAATGTGCTGTGAAGAGTTAAGTATCTCTTCTGCTGAGAGTTGTTGGAGCTCTCCATTTCTTACTCTCATTGAGCAGGCAGCCAAGAGTGATGTCTGCCAGCACTGTAAATAATAGACCTGGTGCAAATTGCTTGAACCCACATTTGCCTTTTCTTAAAAAAGGAAATGACATTTTATGGAAGTCCATTTCTCCTGGCTACTTGGAAGAGAGGCCAGGTAGCTCTTGCTGATGGTTGCTCATGCCTCAGTCCCTTCGGCAGCTTGAAGCTTGTGTTTGCTGTTTGTTTTGCACATGTTGCTACTCTCCCAGTGCATTGTTAAACATTTTGTATCAGATGGATGAATAAGGAATTGATGTCTGTCCTTTTCATCCAGCCAGATATGGCTCCAAGTAAAATACCTGCTCTGAAAGAAAATTGGGAACTAGAAAAGTCGGTCTTTCAGCTGAGCAAAAACCATGGTCATATGCTAATAAACCAAATTTTAGTCCCAGACTTGAATCACTCTTTTTCTGTCTTTTTACATGCTCCTGGTGCAGAATGGACAAGGAACACCAAGAACAGCTTCTGAGATTAGTACAGCCTTGTACAGCCCTCCTGGCTGAGGCCTGCAGATCTCAGACTTCTCACAGCATCTAATAGCTGGAATTACACCTGCTCCTCACAGCAGAACTAGAATGGGTTTAAAAAATTTTCCTTAGGCTTTTTTTTCATTTTAATTCAGGACAACAGAATTGCCATTTTTAAATTCTATTTTTTTTAAACAGTCTTATGTGCCTGCTGTTTTTTTTCTTAATAAACAAAAATCTTACTTTTGTGGCACATTTTAACTTCAAATAAGTCAGCTGGACAATATAATTTTTGCAGTCAGGGAAAAACCTGAATATTAGGATGGAGTTGCAGCCTTAGAGACATCAAAATACAAGTAATTCTGTTGATAATCAACCCAGAAGATTGATCTTGCATATAATGCAATTAATGGGAATTTTAAAAAATAATGTTTTTTTGAAATGGACTCTCTTTGAGCTGAAAAAAAAAGATTATTATTTAGATAAGCATTTTAATAAGAACAAATGTTTTAATCATTATGTTCCCAATTCACATCTCAACCTCATACTTAGCAGCAGTTTACTTTAGTTTTTTTTCAATCCCCAGTAATACTTTTTTATAATCTTTTTGCAAGTGCTTAAATAATACCTAGTGCTTTTATGAGATTCTGCATTAATTAAGCTGAAATTGTTTCTTATTTCTTAACTCAGTAATGCTCTATCAGATAGTTGTTACTGTCTTTGTCTTTAGTAAGTTTAGTTAGTTTACAATTCTCTTTGGACAAACAAAATAAAAAGTGACTTGTAGACAGCACTGGTGTGAGTTTGAAAACACAAAAGTGTATTTGTTTCTACATTATTTGTCTTTAATTTGATGTGTCATGTCTTGCAGTCAAGCAGTCTTGCAAATTATTACCCTCCAGTTTTGGACAAGTTTAAATCAAGCATGGAGCGGGATTGGCTACAGCATCATTCCTCAGCTGAAAGCCACATTCTGCCTTTTTTTTTTCCTTAGTCAGAGTATCATCTCCCATTACTTGTGACGAAGAATCCCTCTTGCAGATGGAGGTTTTACGTTAGGAACTGTGACTCAGAGTGTGCCTGTGGGCTGTGGAGCAGAACTGAAGTGTCTGTGGGAGCTGCAGAGAGGGGAGGGTGGTGATGCAGCTGTCTCCCTGGCCTTCTGCGGGGCTCGGGTGGGCTCTGTGCATCGCTGGGGACAGGTGGCTCCAGCAGGTTCTAGAGAGTCCTTTTCTAGTTATCTCTGGAGATTTAAGGCCTCTCACTGTTAAAAAGTGTGTCTAAACCCGGAACAATTCATAGACTAGGAAGGCTGCCAGGCCAACCTCTAGTTTTGTGCTGGTGTAGTGGGGTTTGGCATGGCATAATTGTAACGGGACACGCTGAGCCATTCAGTACGATTGCTGCTTGAGTTGGTAAATTATAACCATGCTCGTACAAATGAGCCACTGAAAATATAGTGTTTAGTTTAGCAAATTGTGTTGTATAGTACAACCAAGATCTAAAGTAACTATCTTTCTCTTATTGTAATTGGATCACAAATCTGTAGGGTTTTTTCCTCCCTGTTTTTGAAACCACAAGCGTCTGTATTCCTTAAATTCTGGGGTTTTCAGCCTATTGTTTAGACTGAAAATCCTCAGCTGGCTCAGACATGGAGCTCTTCTGGGTAATCCAAATCAGTTAAAGCTGTCCATTCATATGTCATGTGGAAGCTTTAAGTCTAGAGTCTGGACCAACTGTTGCAAGTTGAGTGAGCAAATGCTGCTTTTAAGAGAGTAAATATATTGAATTCTCTAGCACTAAAGTAAATTTGGTATATGTCTTGGATCTGGTGTATTTTGTATTTGTTCAGGGGTGTTCTCTGAGGATCTAAATATCTTTTTAATATTGTATTACATTGGGTTATGTAGTGCAACATTATTTAGCATTGGCAGCCAGAGAGCAAGAGATTACGTCTCTGTGTACTGATACCAGAACTCTTTTAACATCAGCATCATATCTTTCTTCAGAGAGGTCTCTCTCATATATCTGTATCAGAAATAGGCAAGTGTTTATGTGAAGGAGGCAGGTCTATGCATACATTGGTGGAGAGGTAACGTAAAGATGTTATTGTTATAGCAGCTTCCATTCAGTTTTGAGGATAAAAGCTGAATCAGTTCCTTGCAGGAAAAGAATGCCAGTTTCATGAGATCAGAACTGATGAAGATGCACCACCTTCTTTCCACTGTGGATTAAGGAAATTACAAAAAACCACTATCCCAAAATGCAGCATCCTAGTTCTACCCTTTTGCATTTCCTCGGCACACATCCAGAAGAACGCTTGTCAGTGAAGCAGTATTAAACCCTCTTTCTTTCACAGTCATTGAATAAAAACAGTTTTCTGCAAAATGAACCTCAGAAGAGAGGCCAAACTTGAGAGCAAATAAGTGGATATTAAAAACCGGTTGAGGGATTCTTCAATGGCTATTTACCTAAAAAGACCTGGATTCCCTGTGCTGTCTTTGGGATAGAAAATCACTTTTAAAAATATGAAACCAGGACATTAAAATACTAGCCATTGATGCTCACTCAATACTGTAATTTCTTGAATATTTTAAGTTTCTGCTTTGAGCTGTTGTCTCTAAGCAACGCATCAGGCAGTGTTTCACTGTTTCATATGACTATAAAATATATATGTCCTTCCCACCTAGATAGTGAAGTTCCTGAAACCTTTGAGGGCTCTTATGTTAAATGAAGGGTTAGTTGGTAAAAATCAGAAGACTGAGACCTGATTTTTATTTTTGACCACTTGCTCTGAGACTCAGCTGAGAATGGTGCTCATCAGCAGCTCACATTCAGATGGAAAAAAGGCAAGATTAGCAAACATATGCTTTTAGTGTCTTACCGCACCTAAATTGCTAATAAGTTTTCAAAAACATATATTTGGTTCAGTAGAGCATGGCTTAAGGACATACCTTAATCCTTATTCAGAGACCGAGCGCGTTAACAAGAGATGAATTGAAGAAAGGTCTGGAGGGAAGTTTACATATGTCCTAGTCGTGAGAAACTTTGCAAAAGCTTGTGAATCTGCCCACAGATTTGAAGCAGTGAGAAATCTGAAATGCCATGGATGACTAAAATTACTGAGGTTAATGGACTGCTTGGTGGGTATTATGTATGTCACAAAACTGCGCTGCTTTTACAGAACAGCTTTACTCTTCTGAAAATGCTCATTGTGAAGCACACATATTCAGAGACAACATAATGGATGCTATTGTTCCATTTGTGAAAACACTTGATGTTTATCTGGGCTGGTGAGTGACAGCATATTGCATAATTCTGCTGCACTTCATTTTACATTATAGATAACCAGACACACAATTCTGGAAGATCATCCCATAGCCTTCTTTACATTAGAACATACGGTAAAAACCTGTTCCTGCTGTTATTATAGTCAAGGTTGCAAAGTGCACCTTATCTACTGCCTTCATTATTTTAGAAAAGAAGGCTTTTTAGCCTTTTTTTTTTTTTTTTAGAAAAGTAGGCTTTCTTCAGCCTACTGGATATCCTTATAGAAGCAAGTACATCCGATCTTCAATATGTGAAAGGTTTTAATTCTTTTTTTTCCCATCTCTTTTATTCCCTGCAGAATTAATTTGGACTAAATCAAGATATAGGCAAACTTGCCAAGCGCCAGGCAACTAGTGACATAGACATAAGAGCTGGTAGATGGCAGCAGCTAGAGAATAATATTCAAAACTATCTTCATTAATACTGCTTCCCTTTTCCTTCTGGGTAAAGTAGATGAGAACCTTGCATTTTTGTCCTGAAATATGCAAATGTATGTCTCTGAAACTTCGTGTTTTGTTCTTGTCATGAGCAAATGAAGCCAGAAGACAAAAATCTCTTTCACTGATGTACAACAAAAGTGCTTTCTTAAAAATGATAAGATTTCATCAAATACTTGTTTCCTCTATGCAGAGATTACTCTTAAGATCTGAATGATTCCCACAATTTTAGTGGTGCCCTTTGGCCCCCTTATGATTGATGATGATTGTGTGGGATGTTTCACCACCCCACAAGCCACTTTCAACTGACTGCAACTTCTGAGTTAGAGAGGGATTGTAATTTACTATAATGACAGCAAAGTTTAAATATAATAAAGGTTGACTACACCTCACTCTTTCAAGAGCCGCAGATCCCTTTTTCTGTACTGTGTGTATCCTACAAGATCCTAGTAGGTTCAAAGTTTCGGTACGTGTTTTACAAGTTTTGCTGCGTTTAGCCATTTCTGAAATATTCTGAGTAAAACACTCCCTGCCTCTACCTTACAAGCAAGGAAACACTAATATGGAGACAAGATGTGCTCTACTGTTGATCACCCTAAGATACTAAATTACAGAAATTCCTCCAGTAATTCACTCCCTTCTGCCCACCTCTAACTTTTATAGAAGGTTTACTTTGCTAATACTGTGACAATACAATTCACAGCTACTGTTCAGCTCCTTACTCAGTTGCCTTCTGTCTTGTAAATACTTCTAGATTGGATAAAGTATAAAATTTCCTTCCATCAGTGGTGTAGCAAAAAAAGATTGGCTTCAAGACTACCTACAAAAATGGTGAATGTAGAAAAAGTGAAAATAGTAATTCAAGAACATACATAGTCGTTGATGTTAAATGTGCCTAAAGCACTGCACTAGAGGAAGAATCCCATTGGGTACTCCATGTGCTTGTTCTCAGTGAATGTATGGTCTGAGCTTCTTCTGAAGGATCTGGCTGCAAAGGAAAAAGGCAACAAAAATGCAAGTTTTTTTCTGAACTGAGAAATACCTTTGAGCCTTTTATATGCTATTTGAAAATGTGTTTTTAATCCACAGTTCTAATTTGGCTTCTGCTCAGTCTTTTGTGACACATTTTTGGTGTTGTTTTGAGTTAGAAATATATACTTACTTAGCTTATAACTGGCTGAAAGTTATCTTATTGTTGATGGTCTAGGTAAAATGAAACCAAACCCTGGAGAATGACAATCTAATAGAAATAAAACTGTTCAATTGCATTATTTTCAGAAAAATATTTTCTGAGGCTAGTAAGGTTTGTGTTGCCACTTCTTTTAGAAGGGTGATCTCATTAACCCTCATGGTGTGGGAAGTATGAATGAAAGCAACTGATGCCTTGGAGTTTTTCCACAATGATCATCTAGTCCAACTGCTTGACCCGTTCAGGGCTGACCAAAAGTTGAAGTACATTTAAAACCCTCCTGGATATGTTCCTGTGTGACTGGATCTAGGTGATCCTGCTCTGGCAGGGGGATTGAACTAGATGATATTTTGGGGTCCCTTCCAATCCCTAATGTTCTGTGATTCTGTAGTATGTGGACCAGCATGTTGTTAAGAGCTGGTATACTTACATACACTTAACTCTTGAATTTCTTGAAGCCAAGGATTCCTCTTTGAAGGAATGAAAAGACAATTATAAAAATATAGGAAGAGTGAAGTGTTTATCAGAACTCTGTGCTGTGAAGTGTCTGATTGAAATGGTTGTATATAATCTTCCTCCCTTCTTTGTTGCCTGTATTGTATGTTCTGCCACTGCAGCTCAGATTCAGAGGCTGTTATGCATGCCATGCTGCAGTCATCATTAAGAGCTAAAAGTTTTAGGAGGTTGCCCGTGTCACTGGTTTCAAGAAAGCTATGCTAGGCCAAGATGTATTTGATGTTTAAACTAACAATTAGATAAAATCCTATCGAATAAGGCAATCCCATTGCCTTGAACTAAGCAAAAGAAATAATTAATATTCAATGTGAAGTTTCAGAAATGAGCTGTGTGTTACAAAATGTGGAAGCATACCTATTCATTTAGTGGTTTTTGAATGCTAGGAAGTTAAATGGTAGAAAGATGATGAAGTCCTCACTGTTATCAGCGCACAAAGTGTAACAGAATACAGCATTAGTGTGCTTCATTCAGTGGGTTTTGAAAGTTTCTCTCACAAAAGCCAGTAACAAGAGATTTGTTTTCTGTGCTACCTTTTGTGGAACCCTTAGTCAGAGGGCTCTGGATCATAACAACTGAGCTCTTTCTATTAACTCTAAAGTCTGTAATTTTCTTACATATCTCAGTCTTAGTTCTGTACTGTATTCATCTGAAGTCAACCAGGAGACAGGAATGGGGTCTCCTGTTGGCAGTTGGTACTCTGGCATCTGTTTTGGACTCTGTAGTTCTTGGAAATAAATGGTCTTTCCAAATATCCATCTCCCTTCTTATGAAATAACAACAAAAAGAATCTATTTGCAAAGATGTTTTAGGTGTTAAGTAATTAATGTTTTGAGTAGCTTAATGCAGAAGCACTTTGTATGATTAAGTACTGCTTTAATGAATTACATTAGGCATTTGATAATGTCCTTTGCCAGTGCCTGGTGAACCCTGAATGAACACTTTTAGAAGAATTCTGTTTAGCCTTCATACCACAGAACATTAGGGATCATAATGGACCTTGAAAGATCATCTAGTCCAATCCCCCTGCCAGAGCAGGATCACCGAGATCAAGTTGCACAGCAACATGTCCATGTGGGTTTTAAATGTCTCCAGAGGAGGAGACTCCACAACACCCCTGGGCAGCCTGTTTCAGTGCTCCGTCACCCTCATTGTGAAGAAGTTTCTTCTCATATTTATGTAGAACCTCCTATGTTCCAGCTTACACACATTGCCCCTTGTCCTTTCACTAGATAACACTGAGAAGAGCCTGGCCCCATCCTCCTGACACCTGCATTTTCTGCTGAATATTGCAGATAAGGGACTCTTTAGAAATGTAGTTCTGGCTGTGATGGGTATAATGGCTACTCATCATGCCAAGAGTATGTATGGATCACTGTCCTTCTGAGTTTCAGGAGTAAAGTGAACTCTTGGTAAACATATATGTTCTCCAGTAAATGAAAGAATTGCAGGGTTTTTTTGATAAATTCCAATAATCCATGTTCATGCCAACCTCAGATTTCGGAGGCAGTGCTCTTCAATTACCTGGACAAGTGTACATTTGGATAAGGAAAGTAGACAGGAAAGTGTAGTTTTTGGTGAGAGAATACTGTCTGCCCTGTTTTTTTCTACACCAGAGAGAGAGTGATTCTTGATAGAGTGCAGATGTATTCCTTCTTCCAAACAGATAAGCTTTTGCAATATGTTACTGCTTTTTGCCTTGAGGCCCACATATGTACAAATGCCTCAAGTATTTAAGGAGATAGGGAGAGTTCTGTAATGTCTGCAAATCAACAACTGTCTCACCGTAGGTGGGTATTCACCTCTGAGCCTTAAATTTAGCCTATTCATCTGCGCAAATGCTGGAACTCTGCTCTACTTTTAACTTTGCTCTGCTCTGCATTGGCTCACTTATGCTCATCTTCAGCTGTTAACTCTCTGCCTGGTGGCTATCATGATGCAGCCTGATTCCAGATTGTGGCATCTAGGTGCTATGGAAACAGAAATAAATAATTTTACCATTTTTTGCATTAGTTATTATGTAAGTGCACTAGTAACTGTGCATGGCACAGGGAATGCAGTAATTGAATTTGCTGTGCAGAGCTTACTCTTTGTTGCTTAGCAATTAAACGTATGCACGTAGCAGCAGCACTGACAAAAATGCAGATAAAAGGTGACAAGTTCTATCTCCAGAAAAAATCACACAATTAAGAAAAAAATCTCTGACAAGAATCAGGAGCAGCAGCAAATGGTACATACTGATAGATCTCCCTCCTGAAGGCAATGTCTTCAGGTACTGGCCACTAGAGGGGCTGAGATGATGGGAATAGAAGGTACCCACATTTATAGCATGGGCTACAGACACACAGTTGTGCAAACATAATGGTAAGGCTTTTTGTTGTTGTTGTTGTTGTTCCTTTATTATTTGTACATATATTTATCTGTATAACGTCTAGAAATCTGTTTTGTTTTCTTTGTTTCATTTTTCTCCCGTGTTCAGGTTTGCAGTTTTTTCACAGCATCTCTTTCAATTGAAATTTTTACTTTCTTGACAGATTCTTGTGTCACAGTATAAGGTTTTATTTATATAACATGATGCAATCTATCGTGTTAATGTAAATAGAGTTCTTTATAAAACTGCCTCTTTAAGAATACCAAAATGCATCCTTTTTTTTTTTTTTGTAAATTCAGAGCAAACACGAAGCAGAGGAACTGCATTGTAGGTTGCAATTCTCAAAAATCTCAGTATTTAAAGAATCCTTTCTTTCTGGGTTTTTTATATTTAGCCTTTCACTCCTTCTCTCTCATCTTCAGTCTTTCAAAATATCTGTGACTTGTGTTGTGCTCAGGACATGTACCTTTCCTTGGACTGGCTAGTACTTAGCAAAACACTCGCTTTGCTGTGGGTAAACATAGTCATCAGGCTTATTTCAGAGCTTTTTCTGAACCAGTTTGTGGCATTGTTGCATGAAATTGTTTTCACTACATTAAGAGAATAATTTACAGGCTGAAAGTATTTGCTCTTAAATTGTTTATTAACGTTTGTGGTATTTAGCAAATATTTCTAGTTATGTGCAGGAGTTTTGTACTTCTAGCAAATCTTTTCAGCTTTTAGACCTTTTCCTCACTAGATTTCTGCTCACCAGAGTGCTGATAGTCACTTGACAGTCTGCCTGCACAGGGAATTGCAGAATCTGGGCCAAATTTTGATATATTTGTATTATCGTCCCTTTCATTTTGACCGAACGCAAGTACTAATTTGGCCGGACATGCTGTTAGTGTTAGCTCAGGTTCTGCCAAATCATCAGACAGTCCATTTGGAGTTCAGTGGGCTTTGATGAAACTCCCGTGCTTTTCATCAAGTGCTATTGAAAAATACTATTTATCTAACAAAAGCAGCCAAACTTTTGGCTTCGTTCAATAGCCTCAGTTCCCTGTGCCATGGCTTAGCAAATAAGATGGACCCTAAATCAGTGCAGTTCAGATTGTATTCTGTGTAAATAGAATGAATCAAAATCAAACTTATTTTAATCAATCCACTATACTTCTTAAGAAATTAAAATTAAAACACAGAGTAAAAGTACTGATAATTCGAATCCTTTTCCTTGCCTTCTTTATGGATGTGTTGATAGAATAGTAATTGAGGTAATCTTGCACACAGAGCAATGCTGTCACACGATGGAAGCAACAAAAGCCTATTCAGAGATGTTTTTGAGCCAGTACAACTGATATTCACTTCATTTGTTTTTTCCAAAAAAGGATTCTTTTAACATGAGTTAAGCAGGCAGGAATTATTTCATATGGATGAAACTAGACCTCAGCTCCAAGGCAGGGGAGAGTAGAAGAACAGCAGATCATTGTCCTAAAATGCATTGTGTGCCTTTGGTTACAGTCATTTCAATTACATATTTTACAATTTGTTCAAGACATTGAATGAAACATCCAGTAAATGAAAGATTTAAATCCTCTGGGATGAAATAAAAATAAATCTCCCTGATTTCTGTCTTCCTTCTTCCTCCTACTCCAGTAAACATTATTTTTAGAGCTGCTTCCTAATAATCCTGTGCTATCTGGAACTAACAAAAACATTTCATGCCCTAGAAAAGTTTTAAAACATATTTAAAATTGTCTTCCCGAGTGACCAGCAATGACACGCAAACATGGTGTGTGCGTGTGTGTGTGCGCGCGCAATGGAAAGTGAAAAAACACTTTATAGAAATTTGTGCTGAAATGTCTGCCTGAAAATGCATGCAATATGTTCTTTTTTAAGCAGCCTCCTCCTGGTAGTACCTTCACTCAGATTCTCACCATTCCCTTCGAGTGTTCTGTAAATACACTGTGAGAATGACTAGCAGGGAGGATAGTCTTGCATAACAGGCAGCTGACTAATTTAGACCAGGAACACTGATCTTCAATGACTGAAATACTCTCAGTCTTGTTCTGATTTGAACGTTTGAAGTTTTGGGATTACTTTCATACATACTTTCTGAAGTCATTGTTCACATATTCTACCATTTTCAAGTAGAGCAAAAAAAAAGGTGTGAAGCACTCCAAATATGACAGGAATGGTAGGAAGTTTTGTGTTCTGTGTGCTCCTGACATACAGAGAGAGCTATGTTAAATTTCTGTAAACTAATCTCTACCCCATATCACTTCTTTGAATATATGCGTAATAGGACGTCTTCTCCGTCTTTCTGTGTATGCTACCTTGTCCTTTGTACTTTATTCACCTTGCTGAGCCCTGTACCTTGAACTGAGCTGTTCTTCTCTTTTATCCAATTTAATTAATTCAGGTTTTCCTAAAGAGACTACCTCCAAACACTTACTGAAATAATGGAAGTCTGTTGTCTGTCTCTCACCCATGTCTTCCCCTTTTGGACCACTAAGTAAAGACTGGAACTGTGGGAAACACTAATGGTGTCGTTTCTGTGGCCACATAGTCCACTGGTTTTTGAGGCATTGACTTAAATCAGGGCTAGACACTGCAAAGAGGCAGGACTTGCTCGAGGACTGGTTTGTTCTGGGTCTGAAGCCAAGGAATGAAGCTGAGCTTGCAAGGTGGGAATGCCTTTGAGTATAAGTGACTGCTAATCAGCAGAGCTGCTTGGAGGACAGCTCCAGAGTTTTTACTTGATTGATACTCAGCTTTTACTGTGGGTACTTGTATGGATTCCTTGTCATTGAGTAGTATGTGCATCTATTTGCAAGACCATGTGCAACTCCACTGGACTTTCTCTGCCATCATTGATGTTGCTCTCCATCCATGCTCCTGCCCTTCCATTGCAGAGATCTTAACAAATTTTCAAATGTGCTGCTGTACATTTGCTGCATAAATATACATCTTATATTCTTTGCTGCCATACAAATATGACTCATCACTGCAACTGATTTTGTTTTGAATCACAGTGAGCTGGATCTGAATTCCTGAAGTAGGAAGACATTAGTGAAGAAATGACTGTGTAGTTTGCTAGTTTTGATATAAACAATGAAACTCTTAAAAAACACTCAATGTTTCAAGAAATATATGCTCACTAAAAAAACTCCAAGAACTCTGAAGTTTGTTGCCTCTGCTTCTGTTTATTTCGCTTTGAATTCTTACTGCAAAAACATATATTGCATGTGAGAAACACAGGAAAAGAATTGGCTAACATACGTGTAGCTGGTTGCACAATTACATTTGACAGGAAAAAGAGCATTCCATTTTTCTTCTTTTCTTCCCCCCGCCACCCCGAATAGAAATCAGCCCAGCCACTTTAATTTTGATTGATTTCATATTAATGGCTTCTACCCAACTCGAAGGATCTATGATTATGAAAAGGGTACACTTGTTTGAGTTAGAATTTTCTTCCTTGCTAACAAACACCAGCAGAAAGCGGTGGGTAAAATTTAGAACACTATTGTGTAATAAATGAGTAATCCAAGAAAACGTAATGCATAGACAACGGTCTCTCCTTGATGTGCTGTTGCTCAGATACACAGCTTGTCTGAATCTAAATATATTGGTTTATAAAACCTGCATATTTGGTGATACATACCCTGTGAGCCTGAAAAACAGTGAACAGGAAGGATAATATTGATAGAATTGGTTGCCTATTTGATTGTGCATTTGATAGGAAAAGTGCAGGAGTACAGTAAGTTACAGTGGAATCAGGCTTTTAAAACTGCATTGCAATACATGTATTGTCCTGTGACTGAGAGAAAAGTTTGTTCGGAGACATCTACTCAAGGATTTTTTTCAGTTTTTTGTCAGTGCGGAAGAGGTGAAGGACCTGGGAAGAAATAACTCCATGCAAGTTGGAAAATAGTCTTGGAGTCCTGGTAGCCAGTACGTTGACTATGAGCTGACAGTCTACCCTTGTTTCCAAGAAGGCCAATGGTATTCTGGGATGCATTAAGAAGTGTGTGGCTGGTAGGTCTAGAGAGGTCATCTTCCCCCTCTACTCAGCCCTGGTGAGGCCACATGTGAAGTGTTGTGTTCAGTTCTGGGCTCCCCAGTACAAGAGAGACAGAGAACTACTGAAGAGAGTCCAGCAGAGGGCAAAGATGACTTGAGACCTGGAGCATCTCTCTTACTACGAAAGGTTGAGACAGCTGGGACTGTTTAGCCTCGAGAAGACTGAGAGGAGACCTGATACACATCTATAAATATCGAAAATAGTGTTTTCAGTTGTGCCCAGTGACAGGACCAGGGACAGTGGACACAAGCTGGAACACAAATTTCAATTAAAACAAGGACAATCTTCTTTCCAGTGCGAGCCACAAAGCCTTGAAACAGGCTGCGCAAAGAGGTTGTAGAGTCTCCTTCTCTGGAGATATTAAAACTCCGCCTGAATGTAGCCATGTGCCATGTGTTTTAAGCAGTGCTGCTCTGGCAGGGGGGTTGGACTTGGGGACTGGACTTGGAAGGGACTCTTGAGGTCCCTTCCAGCACCAGTGATTCTGTGATTCTGTGCAATTCTGTGGAAAAAAAAAAAATTAAAAAAAAAATTCTCCTTGGCAATCTCAGCATTTTAAACATTTCCTTAAACTCACATTAACCAGTGATGCTCTTTGCTACTGCATCACATAGAATCACAGAATCTCTTCTCTTGAAAGAGACCATTAGGATCATCAAGTCCAACTGTTAACTTAGCACGGCCAGGTCACAAATAACTCATGTCCTGAAGCACTTATTTAAATATCATCAGGGAATATGATTCTACCCCTGCCCTGAGCAGCCTGTTCCCATGTCCAATAACACTTTCAGTGATTATAGTTGTGTTTATCAACAAGTTAGTGGGAAATGCTTTGTCTGTTTCTTATGAGACTCTAGTGGTAAGAAATGAATGAATCCTCTGCCTTTGGAAATTAATGAATCCTCTGCCCACTAGCCTTCAGGGTAGCCTTCAGCTTGTGACATTTTATGGATTCTGCAAAATCGGTCTGGCAGGCTTGGTTTTGGAGACCATTAAAACAATAAAATGGATTTTGGGGAAAGCTTGGTTTTATTTTCAGCTGCTCAGACTTTGCAGAAAGTGAGGTGACTGCGGCCTGGCAATCCATGCCAAGTGGACAGCGTCTTGAAGTGCTCTTTGGAGCATGGGCTGACCGGAGGATGAATCAAAGCCATCACAGCAGCAGTGATGCCATTCTCACAGCTGAGGGAAGATTTGCCCTCTAGATGGAGCTGTCCACTTGCATTAGAGCAGAACTGGCCCCGACTCGTTCTCCTGAGAGACCGTCGGGCAGAGCCTTGTAGCCAGGGGGCAGCCAGCTCAAGCATGGCACTGGCTAGCAACTACAAGCTGTGCCTGCCTGTCGTGTGGGTGTGGCTGCAGGGCGGACTTCCCTGTTCATTGCAAACACTTGTCCTCGCTTCCATCCCTGGCTCTTTTCTCACAGACTTTCTCCCGCTTCCTGTACACCTCTTGCAGCTCACTTTGTCTATTTGCATCTCCCTGGCCCATGAAAGTTGGCGTTGCCCCAGCATCTTCCTTGTCGCCTTAAATCTACCAGCCAGCTGTGTTCTGTGTGAGAATGGCTTTTTTATAGTTGTGTTTTCTTTATGCTGTGTTATCAATTGCTGTGATCGTGAATCAGCACTGTATTTGTCTCTGCTTTAGGTGAAGTGGGGGCATATCTTTTGTGCGCTTGTAGCTTGATTGGAATTATTTCTGAAGCACAACAGCTTTACACGTCATTTCATCCTTAACCTGGATTAATTTAATCAGAACAAGGTCTGTATTTGTCCTAAATATTGTCCCATTAAACTATCTTTGAGTTTAGTTTGCTGTATCTTACAATGCTATGGCTGAACCCTTATGTGGAACCATGTTTAGGACTGTGTGCTCAGTTCCCAAGGAGTTGGGGTTGTGAAGTTTCATTGTACTGGATGTGTGTGTTCCCAAACAGAAGGAAATCTGTTTCTGTGCCAGCCAGCTTGTAATCCAATTTAAACAGCATGATATGATGTATTTAACAGTTAGAATACAGAGGTAACTTTATCATTTTTTTTTTTTTTTCATTTCTCTCAGGAAAGAAGACAGGACCACAAGTAAGTAGGCAGAAGGAACATAAACCAGCTTAAAGTCAGAGTAGCACTCTACCAATAATGGCTTCCGCTCACCTGCCATTCCTTTCTTGCTGAAACCTGGACATAAGTGCAGTTAGGGAGACTATGTAAGCTGATACCTGAAGGTCACCTACCAAGGAAAAAGTCAGTATCAAGTGAAATATGCATGTCTGTCTTTTAAGAAAGGGTTTAGGAATTTGAGAAAGGTGCATTTATGACTGTTGAGTTTGATGTTGGGTTCTTTTGTCTGGCAAAGCTAGAACAGATTGTGGGCAATTGAGTGTCAAGGGGACTCTATGGTCTGGCTCTGCTAGGAATAGGCCTCTGATGGCATTGCTTTTTCACGCATGGCCGCTGTGGCTCATTGGCATTCTTGCTGAAGGTGTCACAGCATCACAGAATTATAGGGGTTGGAAGGGACCTCTGGAGGCCATCGAGTCCAACCCCCTTGCAACAGCAGGATCCCCTAGAGCAGATCACACAAGAACATGGTGTGTAGGTTTTTTAATGTCTCCAGAGTCAGAATTTCAAGTATTATACCTGCATGCCCTATTCCAAATGAGAACTCTGCCCTTTCTGAAAAAGGAAGAAATACTTCTTAGTGAAATCTTCTCAAAGGACCCCTCTGAAGGTATGAAGGGAAATGTTTTCATCTTAAAGGATCATCAGCAAAATCAGATGCAGGGAAAAGGAAGCAAAGTAGCTGAACTGATAAAGATAAAGAGTACATTGATCAACCTCAGTCAGGTAATGTCACCTAGTGACTAAAGACAAATAGCTGTAAGGAGGCACTGAGGTGGAGAGAGGAAGAATAGGTTGCGTAGACACAGAAGGACTGGCAATGGTGGTTGACAGCTTTTGAAAACAACTGGCAGTAGCAGGGAGCAAAATCACATGGTGTGCTGGGAGAAACTTAGGCAGAAAGCTACCTGCAGTAGAAGAATAAAAGTAAATGTTTTTCAGTGACTATTGAGGACAGAGCCAACAGACTCCGCTCTAAAGAGCAGTTTTACAGTTTACCATGTGACAGTAAATTCAGAAGACATCGTAAGGTTTGACATTTGTGTAAGAATACTGAAAGGAAGACTCATGCTGATTGCTGTAATACAAAACAAATGAACAAACTCAGTTGTATATGTAGCTACTTCTTATTACAACAGGTAATCTAATTGGGGAAGAAAAATTTTAATTTTCTTAGAAGTGGGAAGATTTACAATAATTCAAAGTGTATTCGTTTAAATTTGACTTGCTGCATCCTTAGTGAGTGCTTCTCATACGGCACCTGGCACAGCCTTTTCCTGGTATCAGCTTTGCACTGGCCAAGAGCAGAGACCTCTTCCACACACACACTGCAGAAGCTGGGGTCTAACAAATCATTTCCACCACAAGCACCACAAGATTTCTCGTTCAGTAATTGTCCTTATGCAGAGATATGTAATGATATGCCTCAGCTAAGAGTCTAAACTGAAAATGTTAAAAGCAACACAGCTGAAAGACTTACAAACCAAAGAGGGGTTTTTTTGTCTGAATAATTTTGGTGCATTTGGTGAATTTTAATGCTTATGGAAATGAAAGATTTTATTGGAGGCAAAGCAAGTGTAGGCAGTAACCATAGTGACTTCTACACACATCAGCTTTGCCCGTTTGCTTCAGTTCTAGTCTGCAAAATCCTAGCTGTCAAACACTTACAGGTTCTTATTGGGCAATCAGAAGGAAGGGCTGATGCTGGGGGGTTACTGTCCCTTACAAAAATGACTAGAAATACAGACACCACAGTAGTCTTTTGCCAAGTTGCTCACTAAGGTCAAATTTAAAATACAAAAGCATCAAAGTTTGCCACTGTGACTATTAATGTTATTGCTGATGCTTTTCCTTTGCGTGCTGGCAATGTTAAACCATCTATCAGTGGTGCCTGCGTTTTTGTCATATCATTCTCTGGCTCTCAGCCACACTTCAAGCCAGTTGATAGATGTACTGTTATATGCTTTTCTAAGCTATTGCTAGAAGATTTTACTCCTTCTTCCTTACCCCTGCTAAGAGGTGATCTTGCATACATTGTCTTTCCGCAAGAAACGTAAAACTTTGACAACATCAGGTTGCCCAGAGCTCCATCCAACCTGTCCTTGAATGTTTCCAGGGATGATGAATCTACCACCTCTCTCGGCGACCTGTGCCAGTGCTTCACCATCTTCATAATGAAAAATACCTTTGTTCTATCTAGGCAAAATCTACCTCATTTAATTTAAAACTGTTACCCCTTGTCCTACAGCAACAGGGACTGCTAAAAAGACACTACCTGTGTCTTGCATAGGTCCCCTTTAAGTACTGAACAGCCCCTGTAAGGCCTCCCTGGAGCCTTCTCTTCTCCACACTGAACAACTCAAAGTCTCTTGTCCTGTTCTGATAGCAGAGGTGCTCCTCCATCCTTCTGGTTGCTTTTGTGGTCCTGCTCTGGACCCACTCCAACACGTTCATGTCCTTGTGCTGAGAACCCCAGAGCTGTTCTCAGTATGCCAGGTATGGTGTCACTAGAGTAGAGTGCCAGCATCACCCCTTTCAACCTTCTGGCCATGCTTCTTTTGATGCAGCTCAGGATACAGTTGACTTTCTGGTCTCTGAGGGTGCACTGCCAGCTCATGTCCAGCCTTTCATTTATCAGTACTCCCAAGTCCTTCTCTGTAGGGCTGGTCTTAATCCCATCATCCCCCAGCCTGCACTGATATCGAGGATTGTCCTTAACCAGGTTTGGAACCTGGCATATGACATTCACATGGGCCCACTTCTCCAGCTTGTCCAGCCCCTCTAGGTGCTGTCCAGTCCCTCAGGCATGTCACATGCACTACTCAGGATTATGTCATCTATAAACTTGCTGAGAGTGCACTCAATCCTACTGTATCATTAAGAAGATACTAAACAGCACTGGTTCCAGTACAGATCACTGATGGATACCTCTTGACCCCAACCTCCATCTGGACATCAAACCATTGACCACTACATTCTGGATGTGACCATCCTTGTTCACTGAACAGTCCATTCATCAAATCTATGTACCTCCAATTTAGAGAGAAGAATGTTGGGTGAGACCATGTCAAATCCGTTATGGAAGTTCAGATAGATGGTATCCATTGCTCTTCCCCTGTGCACTTCATCATAGAGATCCACTAGGTCAGTCAGGCAGGACTTGCCCATGGTGAAGTCATGCTGGACCTCCCAGTCCTCTATGTCTTTCCCTTACAGTAGGAGGAAATTTGCACCAACTTAGGAGATGTGAGAAGAGAGGCTATCAGTGAAGACTGAGGTAAAATTCTTCAAGTTATGCTAAACAGTCTTTTTGCTGCACTGTTTAGCTGCCACAGCTTATGCTAGAAACTGCTGAATATATTGGAGCTAAAAGAATTAATTAAGAGTAGTAGATGTCAGCTTGGGAACTTTCTTTTGGGACTGGAGCAAGGTTCTTGGAAATGGAAGTGCACTCTGATAGATGAGACAGAAGATCTAATTGCTGTTGTATGAAACTGTTGCATACTTGAATATTGACTCTCTTAATACTGAATATTGTGTGTCATTTTATTAAAGTAAAATTTCTGGGCTTCTGTTCATTGCAGAAATGCAGTTTCCCTTCCCCATGTTGTGAATATTCTTTTTCACGCCAACAAAATAAGAAGCATTCTGTGTAATTGAGTGAGGTTATGAAATAAAAGGCAGACTTGAAGATAAAATAGGCCTTGTAAAGATAATGATGTCAACATACATTATTGGTTATTTCAGTGGGTGTAAATACATGCAGCTGCTTATCACTTCATCACTTTAACGTGTAAGATCGAAGAGAATTTGCATGAAAATGTATTTTGTTGCGTATCATCGCATCCAGTGTACCACGTTCCCTCCTATTACCAGTGCCCTGCGTTTTTAATAGCAAGCTCAGATTTGGCACTGGGGAGGAGTAATTGAAGCACTTTGAATAGCTCACCAGCGATACACCGATACTTTAGAGTTTGACTTTTCAAATTTGTAGGGGCCAACGCCATAGATTATCAAGCTGTGGCACGTATTCAGCATGAAGTAGGGTCTCAGAAGGAAAGCCCTTCAAGAGGCCTTTGTAAAACACAGAGTAAGAAGCAGTCCTTGCTTTGAAGACCTCTCATTTTATTTAAACGAAAAACAAAAGTCTTTGTTTTACCAAGAAGTCTTTATTTTCCTGGCACAATTTCAAGTGACTATACCAAGGCACATGTGTCTGTCTGAACCCAGCTTTCTTGAGTTTGTTACTCTGAGATACTCAAAAACAGCAATGAAAAATACCGAGCACTGTATTTTTTTCCCCTAAGAGCTAAATCATTCCATCTCACTTAACTAATATATTGATTGACTTTATCGAGTCCATAATAGCTCTGGGTTTATGAGCTGTGATGCCTGGAAATGGATTAGTGCCAGTGCCTATGATGAGATATGGCCAAAGGAGACTGTTTTGTCTCATGGTCCAAGGTTACGGAATGTGACTTTGTTTCACCTTCAGAACAAAGTTTTTCATCTCAGATCACTGTTTTCAGCCAGAACAAGGACCTGCACATGATGTCAAACCCCACAACATGTATCAGCCTGGAAACATCCAAAGCCAGGAACTCCAGCTGTTGAAATGCAGCGCACACTTAATATTGAGCTGAAAGGGTAGCCTTTCAGAGGTACAAAGTGTAGGTTATGAACAACTGAATGTTTACACAACAGACAACCAAAACCACATTTTTGTTATTAGTAAATAGTCAAAAAATAATAATTAGAGACTGTAGGCTTTCTGTTTCTTCTAGCTGTGAGTTGGAGACACTGCTTCCACTTGGAGCCTCACATGTGTGAGGTATCTCCTGTGGGCTCATCATCGCCTGAGAAAGCCTTTGAGCTGCCTGCAGCTGCTGACATATATCTCTCCCTCTATTTCTTAAAATCTTATTTATCTGCGTTTGCTTTGTCCAAATGCTTTTTCTTACACAAAGCCAAATCTCAAAACCATACTCTTCATATTCTCTAGGGTAAAACCTCAGATCCTTCTTTCATCTTCAAACAGGAGATCAACTTGTGTTACAGGGGAAGAATTAATTTTTTCAGGTCTTTTACTTTCTTACTTTAAGTCATAAAAATTCTTAAGCTCAATACAGAGGTAAGTAGAGGAAATCTCTTTTTTCATGTCACAGGTGTCTGACCATACCACAGCTTTGCTGGTCAGTATGAAGACCACTTTATGTCTTTGATGACAAAAATGAACTCCATAAATTACTTTGTGCCAATGGAAATGTTTTGTCACAATGGCTGTAATTTAAAGAGAAAAATGCTCTAAGAATTAGATTGATTTGGTACAACATCCGGACTTTGGCTCTTCCTACCAGGCATCCTACATTATCAAGGTCTGTGGCAGAAGAGAGTATTTTGTTGCTGATTATATTGAACAGTATGTTGCACAAATTTTTGTGCTATAAATATTTCAAGACAGCTCCCTTTCAGCAAAGTGGGGGGTTCCACTGCAAGAAGAAAGCCTTAGTAAAATGCATGTTTTTCAGGGCAGAATGACATCAGACACAATTTTTTATCCATTTCTTCTATTCCCCTAAATTATGGAGATTTATTTAGGAAGGTTGCTAGATGCAAACACAGCTGTCCTGGGTTAACAAGGCTTTGAAAAACAATGCAAAGCTCCTCTTAAAAGTGTTAAATGTTTCTGCTTCTCAATTATTTTAATATTGATATGGAAATGAAAATTCTGTGTTTTCCTATCAGAATATGTCACTTCTTATTTGGTAGATTTTTTTTACACCTGTTTTCCTAATGGAGTGTGAAATTAAAATGAACATTCATGTTTTGTTTGGGATACCAGCATTACAGCTGGTAGTAGAAATGAACTTACAGACGGGCTTTTTTGCTGCTGGTTTTATCCTGACTGCTTATTTATTTAAGTAATAGTTTATCATGATTATCAATGTTCAGAATCTATTTTGGTGTAATATTTGCAACAAATATTTCTAACTTTTTGTTAAGTAATAGGATTTTGACAAGTAATTAAAAACTGTATATGATTCATCATCATCAATATTATATAATGACAAATTACATTTAGCTTTACGAGGCTGGAGTTTTAGTCCTTGGCATTTCTGATCCTGGCTGGAAACTGGAATGGAAAATTTCCTTGTCCGACACCCTTGCTTAATTTTCCTGTTTGTTTGCCATAGAAATGAGTGGAGGTGCAAGTTCTTATAAGTTCTTTCATTGTCTTAGTGTATGTGGTCCTTGTTAATCAATATACAAGGGGTGATCCGGTGATTATGATTAAACATCATACAACATGCAGAAACTGTTTCCTTGCCCTATTTCTGGAAAAGGTTATCATGTAAGAATTCACTTTTTGTTCGTACTGGTTGTTGATTTGTTGCAATTTGACAGGAAAGCATTGCAATATTTTTAATGTGATTTTTTTGTTGGTTTTATGCTTCCCCACTAACTAAGAGTGGCACTGGAGGTGTCCGAGTATCTTGCCACTTAAATCAGCAGACAAGCCCGTTTAGCTGAAGTAGTACCTTCTGCCTCTGTTTAAAGGGACCACGTACTGAAATTCTAGTTTCAGAAGGTAACGTCTTTCTGTCTCCTACCTTTCAGAATGGAATGTCGGTAGGACACTGGTATAACATGACTTAGGTTTTAATTCTAATTAGAGCAAAGTTTAGACATTTTAAAATAGATCAGTTTGCTTTCTCTCTGCCCAGGAATATAGAGGTTTACAAACTGATGCTAATATACTGAGAGAATTCGTTTCCAAGTATATTAGAAAGAATAAGCTCATTGAAAAGAAGATCAATAGAAAACGTCAAACAGGGTCAAAGGACATTTTGAGTTGTTTGTTAGGACATCAGGAGTTTTTTATGATCCTAGATTTAAAGCGCAGTCTTTGAGGGGGTAGAATTTTCTGGTCTGTGGTCTGCAGTTTTGTCAGATGTCTACAACTTGCTTGCTTAAACATTAGATGTAGTGGCTTTTTTACAGTCTCCCCTGGACCAGATGCAGCATCTCCCCTTCCACAGCAGTGATTTGTCCTTCTAGTATAATAATCCAGACCATAATATGACTGAGGATCCCACAGTACCTGCTTACACCAATAAGAGCTGTTTGGGAATGACAGTCTGTTTCCTTTAGCGCTCTCTCTGATAAAGTCTAGAGGCCTTTAAGCAACGATCAGCCCATCAGGGCATCTTCCACTGGACCATGTTTAGAGCCACTCTCTGCATAGGAAAGCTGTGCACCTGGTAAGCTCAAAATCAGGTTAAGGAAGACTGGTGAGATCCTTTGGCTTAGATGCTGAAATTGTTGTAAGCAACTGCTTACTTTCCTAGTAATCCTGGAACAGCCTTGAAAGTCTTTGTATATTACCCAGCAAATCTGACATTTGGCATTTCCCAAGGCAGAAGTGAATTCGATGGAGCAGTGATGAACATTCTTTCTAGCTTTTTTTCTGCCTTTTCTCTTTCCTTATTCCCATTTCATCATCTTTTACTTAACCGAGAGGGAAACTTCTGGACCATCGATCTCAGTTACACACACACACACACACACACACACACACACACTCTTCCACTTTCTAACTGTTCCTTGTGTTATCTTTATCTTTTGTCATGGAAACACATGGAAAATATTTATGCCATCTGGACATTCAGTGTATGTGCTTTTCCACTTCCGCCTGGTACCGAAATGAAGGGGTTGTGATCCCCAGAGTCAAAGCTGTGCTTCTGCCTTTGCCGATACAGCACATTTAGGGAGATCAGAGTGTGATCTTGAAGATGAGCACAGGAGGGAGGGAGAGAGAAGAAAGGCACCTGCTCATTTCTAAAACGCTATTCAATGCTCTGCAATGGTTTTCTCCATTGTTTTCAGTCTGTGAGGAAGGAGTTGTCTTTTTAGAAAATTCATGGATTTTTTTGCTTTGACAGCATAGCTGTCTTGAAGCTATAGATGTTGTGCTCAGATTTTGCTTTTGCCCTATCCAGACAAGACATGAATCACTGTGGCAACAATCTGCTCTGAGAGAGTTGCATTGCTTGCTTTTGGGACCCTCCTTATGTGTAAATACAAAAAGCCAGTAAAGCATGGTCCCTGTCTCCAAGATGCCATGAAGTAATTGAGAGGCAAAACAAGGGCCATCTGTAATGGAGGGGCTAGATTTTGAGATGTGGACTTTGTTGTGCTGGAACTACATGAAGTGTATATACGATTTTGTCCTTTTAAGCTTGAAAGTTTTCAATTCCAAAATCCCAGCTTGACTGTCATTCAGGTGAGCACAGTCCAACCACCAATGTGGATGGATCCTATGATGCCTTTCTGTCTGTGTATTAAGAAGCTGTTTAGATGCAGCTCAGTTTGTTCAAAGCAGTAGTATGCAAACCAAGACTTGTGGAGATTCGGTTGAAAAACGCCCACAGGTAATGTTTTTGAAAATGGGGACCTTCTTTTGAAGTTATTATTAGCTTCTGCCAGGAAAAATATTAAATACAACCTTCTTAAGGAATTTGCTTTAGCCACTAGGTGTAACTGAGCCCCGTGGGGAAGGGGTGGGGAAGCAGATGAACCCTCTGTCACCTTTAGCTCTCCTGAAGTCTCCTCAAATGTGTTTAAGCAGGTAGACAGTAATTAACTTCAACTTGCTGTGAGTTCCGTTAACTTTTCCCAAGGACGTATAATTATTGGAGAGTTTTTTTCTTAAGAAACCATAGGTCTGAGACACGAGACCCATGTAACGGGAGCATTAAGCAAACCAGTCTAGCAGACTGGATCTCAAACAGTCTAAGGATATTTTGTAACAGCGCTCATATTCCAAGCTACTGTGACAAACAGTTGCTAATCCTAAAAATAATTGGTAGGAGTGGGCTAATTTATGCATTGCTGGTCCTTTTTGCTGTCAATGTACATTTTGTGATAGCGAGGAAAGAGGATCTATGGTCTTTATTAGCTGCTGAAAAGCTGCACTTCTTCGCTGAGTGTGGTTTTGTTCACATTTACCAGTATCTTTATGAGTGCAGAAGGCGTTTGAAAAGGTGACAGTGCTATGTGCTCGTGGTTTATTTGCCTCCACTACCTCCACAAGATTTTCTTTCCTCCGGTTTTAGGTGATTTTTAAAAATAATTTTTAAAATATGAGCTCCACAAGACAGATTTACTGCTTCTCTTCATGTTCAGCCTCTTAGTTATACAGGATTCATGATTATTTCACATCATCAGAAGCTGCTGTAGATTGATGAGACCCCATCAACCACCCTGCCCACTCAAAAATTATAAAAATTTGTGTCGTCAGTGGTTATGACGTTTAGTAGGAAGTTGCCCATTTATGGATACTAGAGCAAATGATATCATCACAATAGGTGGCTCCTGTCTAAATAGGATCATCTGTGAAATTAGATTACAGGCATTTATCTAGGAAACAGGAGACAGAGGCACCTGCTTTATGTAATTGATATCCTGGGGGATTATTGTGTGCAATAATCAAGAAAAATCTTCATTTCTGATTCTATTATGTGGGAAAAATCTCCCTCTTTTTTTCTGCCTGCATAAAACAAACCCCACTTCCACATGGAATAAGCTCCAGACCATGTTTTCTGTTATGCTTGAATATATGGGACATGCATTGCAATCCTATGCTTGCCACACTGCTGCAGTATACTTGTTTTGCAGAGCTCTGTAGCAGGCTAGTCAAAGCTGTAACTAACCAGACCCTTGGATACATACTCTAATCTCTGGCCTTTATTTCTACAATGAATTTGATTTGTTCATTGACTGTGTATTTTTTCTGATTTGTGAGAAGCTTCATGCTCTGTGTTTGGATGCTGACTGCAATACAGCAATAGGCTTTGAAACGGTAAGTCAAAGATGACTAATTTCTTACTCTCGTGCCTTCAATTTATACTTTCTACAACACCATCTCATCAGGTAGAAAATCATTTGTTAATTAATGTTGAAGTAGTTCATTTTCAACAGATGCTCATCCCTTCCCTCCCCCCAGGACTTTGCACCATGGCTTTTTTCTCCTCAGGAAAGCAATAGGTTTCAACTGTCTTTATGTAAAATGCTTTTGCTCTGTTATTTTTAATAATATTGCCAACATTTATTCCTATCCTTTAATTTCAACAATAAAAATGAAAATAGATCACAAGCAGAGATTTCTAACTTAACATGTGATGCTAGATTACAGTAAGTTCCGTGCAGTATTAGCATTTATTACAGCAAACACAATTAGAAAGATTAATTCTGGGGATTTATACTTCAGATAAAGTAGAAGGGTTTCAGTTTTCATCTGAGTGTTAATGCTGTCAGATACATCCAGTTATAAAAGCCTTTATTTTATGTGAAAGCTGTGGAGAGAAAATGCTTTACAAAAGACAGTTTTCTTTGTAATGCAGCGTGCAGAATGTTCAGTAGTATCCCCTGTGAACTGGCACTACATGAGATAAGAGGAAAAACCTACATATTTGCTGCACAGTGAGTGAAGCCTTTACATTATAGAAACGTTGCTGGCGAAAATGTTATTGAGCAGATACATTCTGTAAAGAGCTTCATACAAATGCTGCAATCACACACATAGTAGGTACTCTGTCAGATAGCTGGCATTAATTGTGTAGTAAGGGTTAATATGTGATACAAGAATTTTTTAGAGAGACCTACCTTTAAGCAGAGGTCTGGAGGTTATTGATTCTTCTTTAGTAAAATTCATTCAATGCTGGCTTTATAATTGGCAACTTTACAGCAAGTGAACAGTGGTCTGTTAGCTTGTAATGTTGGATATGGAAAGTGTTCTCTGTAGACATTTTTTCTCCCCCACGTTTTAAACTTTTCAACATTTGGAGTTCTTTTCCCCATGAGTTTTAGCCTTCCGATATTTGATACATCTATCAAAAAATCCAGTAAGTTTGGTTTGCCTATATGGGTTTCTGGGGCTTAAGTAAAACAGTTTGCTCTTTAAAAGTTTGTGCAGGAGCAAAACCAAAAAGGAAAAAAGCAAAGTCTGTGTGAAACAAGAACAAAGGTATAGGCTGGCTGTCATCCGTCCACAAGTTGTCATTACTGCTCCTTTTTCACTTCCGTGGAGAAGTTTGAATATCTGTGATACCAGTGTGAATTTTTTCAGGCACGCATTAATGTCAGCTCTTGCATTTGCTCACAATCACTTCATGGATCCATACCTGTCATGTTTGCTTGTCATTTGAAGCAGCCCAATCCTTCTAATTTAGCAACAAGTGATCAGCATGATCATGTAATGCCCAGTGCAGGATATCTTTAAATGCATCTTCCAAAGTCTGAACAAACTGAACAGTATTTATGAGGTGTTTAAAATCTGTGTGTTTAGCAAAGTTTGTGATTGCTGGCACCTTTTTTGATTGAAACATTCTATTTTGCAAAGCTAGAAGGCAGGTACCTCAGCATCTGAGCGTATTAAAGAGCAGCACTGACATTATCCTGACATTATCCTCTGCTTTTGCAGACAAAAGGCTATTTTGTTCCGATAATTGCACAATTAGGTCCGCTTAATATGTTTCATGGAAGTTATTTCTCTGTAAATGCCTCTCAAAGTGATCTAGAAAAATGAGGACATTTCCACAATTTGTGCATGTTAAGCAAATGCTGAAAGACAGTGGCATGTACTGGGTGTTGAGGCCAAACTACATTGTCTGTGATTCACACATACAACTGTTATGTACTGATCAAACTTCAAATATTTAGGTGTTTGCAGGATGCCTCTTTTAGAGAAGACACATCAAGAAATGATGGTGCAGTCACTACTGCTGTGGTACTGTCATTATTTTTAAATTTTCTTTACAAAAAACCTGCATTAATAATTTTCTACCAGTTTTGCATCACTTGCAATTTCCCACAAAAGGAAAGCAGATTTGGCAGCAAATGTTAAAAAATAAATTAAAAAAAATTAAAATTAATAGGCAAGATAATCCATATAATTGAATAAGCATGCAGAAGGGCATCTAAATTAAAGCTTTTCATCCATTGTGTTTTAAGCAGTACATACAGTTCTTGATTGACCAGAGCACAAAGGATACGCTTTTGCTCTACCTAGCAAGTTTTAAATTATATATCCAGGGGTCATACAACTCTGTAACACAGATTAAGTCATGTTGACATACGCTATGCATTTTCCTCAGCATTTGTTGCATTCAGTTATTGCAGCTCTGTTAAAATCGCAGCCATATTTTTCTGAGATGTTTCCGATCTATATGCTTGAATATTTGTTCTTAGACACTTAATTTTGCGCTCTTGGGTTTGTCATTGCTGCAAGTTTGAACAGATAGTACTTGGGTTCTGTTTCTGAGAAGAAAGACTTGAATGTGAGCTGGACTACATCAGGGAAAATCATGAATGACTGGACCTCTATACATTCTAGTTCCACGAGTGTAGTACAGATGAGACCAGGCAGGTGTCTCTGATGTGAACAAAAATGGAGATAAGGGTGCACACAAAAGAAAGACTATGGGACACATTTTCCTAGTTTCCTAGTTGCTATTGAAAATAAAATCCTAAAAAAAAATTCTATAGTAGTAAGGGAAATTACCTGGCTTTATACACTCATTTGGAAGGGGATTTCTGTTCACTGATGAAAGTTCAGTATAGCACAGAGCCTGTGAGCGCCAGCCTAATTTTCTTTGAATATTACAGGCAGTGCATTTTTTCGTTTTAAATACACTCAAAAAATTCTACCCAAGATCAGTGCCAGAGTATGTACAAAACCCTACATGCTTTACTGGAGACCTCATGGCTAAATCAAATTGAATTGCTTTTAGTTTCGCATTATGTAATATAAAATATTCATACCTGCAACGATGGAAGATTTGCATGGATTGGTCCAATCCAAATTATATCTGTCATGTAATTTAATTGTCTTTGACAGACGTGCTTGCAAAATTGATATTCAAGTCTGAAAAGCATACAGGACAGTGTGAACACCAGCAAAGCATGCAGAAAGCAACAAAGCTTAGCAAGCTATTAATTCCTCTTAAAGTACATTACCAAGGAACAAATTGGGTAACAAGTCTGTTACTGTCAGACAACCCACACAGCTGCACATTTCATGGTATACAGAGAAAACCACATCGGAGTTCATAGGTTTCTTTCACGGAAGGAAAGTGAAACTGCATCATAGTCACCATTAGCATCCTAAGTGAAACGGCGTGCAATTAATAAATGTTGCTGCAGTCTGTGTAGCAGTAATTACTTACAGTATCAAAGCCAAAGGTGAACATTTCCCATCAAGAGAAAGTGAGAGAGGACCAAAACAGAAAATCACTTAAGGATCATGTGTTTCCGTGCCATTTCTGAGAAGAGCACTCTTTGTTATCAGGTGTAAGTTTTAGCTGATCTGTACAGTAAGTAATGTAGTTGTGAGAACAGCCATTTGTTGACTGTCCTCCCAGTTCTTACCATTCTGACTTTTGATAGGAGAACAGCAACATCTTTTACAAATTTCAGTTGATTTTCTAGGTGACCTGCCATCAAATCCTTGATATCTAGGGCTTCACCATGCTTCTGCTTAAGCCGATGGGAAAACACTCACTGACTTAACTGGGATCATCATAAGGGCAACCCATCGTTTAATAATACCAGAAAACACCAAGTGGCTTCTTCACTTGTCAGACCCCCAGGTACTGTTCCTGTGGACAGAAACTTCATGGCAGTTCACAAAGAGGAAGATCGGTTCCAGCCCTCGAGTGCTTTACCCCCTGAGAAAGGAGGGGCAGGGACAGGCCAGGCACATCAGTATAAATATCCCTGCAGTACAATGCAGCTGATAGCACTGTGGTGAGTGCATGGCTGTGGGGACTGGTCCCCAGTGTGCCTCAGGCTGCACAGCTGGGGAGCAGTAAACCAGTCTGTGGCACCATGCCCCCGCTGCTGGGAGCCGCCTGGAGCCCTGTGCTGTGCATGCAGAGCATCAGAAAGGAACACCGGGCTTGGCGACCAGACTTTAGTTCAGTGCACAGCCATTGCAGCACCCTTGCTGTGGCTTTTCCTCTGCCTGATTACAGGGAAATCCAGACTGACGTAGCTCATTTCCTGTAGAAACTTGTTGAGGGGTTGGAGGGGGCAGTGAGCTGGCAGTGCTTTGAGGACTGGCCTAGTTCAGTTGCTCTTGGTTTGGAGGCAATCTGGCTATTCCTAGGAGTTCCTGTTCTTAGAAAGCTTGTTGTGGTGCTGGTTCTCCCTTTTCACAGGTGAGGCCTGGGTTAAATGCTTCCAGACCTCATATGCCTCAATATTCACACCAGCTGCCTGGCTAGGAGAGGGTGCAGAATTTGGGGCTATTCTACACACTTCTTCAAAGTTGTATTTTTTTTTAATCCCAGTTTTTTTCATGCATTTTTACTCCTATACGTTTTATCAACAGCTCTTTAAGTGGAGTATTGCCACCTGGGCTATCATTCTTGCATCTGATTTATTTTCCTTCCCCCTACCCAACTGCTGATAGAAGAAAAAGGCAAGAGCTAAAAGAAATTAAAGGCATATTTTTTTCCTGTTCTGACAGCATTTCATATCTCTTCAGCCTCACTGTTTCCTCAGTGCAATCATATGGCTTCTTCCCATTTGTGCAGTCATAATAGCAGCTGAGAAGAGAAAATACCTTAAACCAGCAGGAACAATACTGTAGTGTCATAAAGACTGGCAGGCGAAGTAGCTGAATCTCACAGGGACTCTTGATTTTATTGGTTGTCTGTAGTCAGTGGTATTTTTCTCATAAATATGCACTCTGTATACATTTTGATAGACTTAGTAAAGCTTAAATTATACCTTACAATTAGACAATTAATTTGTGCTATTGCTCTGATCTGCCATCTAAGCATTTGTCTCCCCCATATTTTAACTGAAGCTGTGGCACCACTTCATTATTCCTTTAGTGGCTCTGTCTGGAGAGGTTCCAGTCCTGCCCACAGACACTTGTTCCTTCCCACTCCCTGCCCAAAGTGTGCACAGTTACGCTGACTTGGCTCTTTTCTGTGGCCACACTCTAAGCCACTGCTTTGACGACACAGACTTTTTCAAAACCACACAGAGTCAATAAATGTGTTTGGGTTTGTGTGCATGAGTGCATGCATTTGCACAGGACCCACAGGACCATTTTAAAGCACACCAGATACCTGTTGATTAGTATGATGTGAGGCTTTTTGAGGTTGAAACAGGAAAAAATCTGCAATTAGGATTAAGACTATGCTTCAGCCAGTAAGAGCCTTTTAAATCTACAGCCCAAGAGATATTAACAAACTTGGTAAGTTTACCTGATCTAAGTATTGGATTCCTAAAACAGACTGAAATCACCGCAAACGAATAACCGCTTGTGAGTAGGATATGATTCACGAGATTTTTTCAAACCCTTTTGCTACAGTATTTATCTTTGATATTACTGCAGAAAAGGATAGCTCGGTTATTAGTGTGATTTTGACTCTAGCGCACCTATAAAGAAAATGAAATATGAGGACTTAATGGAATTAAGCACTTCTTAAGCAAGATGTTGTTTTTATAGCAGGAAGCAAAGGTGAAACCCTGTCCTGGGCATTCACACTGTACATGTCCAAAGGGGTTTAGTAGGGTGATGAAACAGATAAAATGCAAATTTGGGATGGTGAGCTAACAAACCTACTTTGTTAAGTAGTTTGTAGATACCAGCAAAACTACTTAAATATACTTTTTTTTAATGTAATATGTGGTAGAGAAATTGAATGGCTCGGGACACTTGTCAGCAACAGTATGTAGCAGCATTGTGTAGTTTTCTGGGTGTTCTTGAGGTTTCCTCCACAGGCTCCATAGGAATATGGTTCCCTGGCCATACTCTAAAATCCTATTAACACTGGTGCAGTGTCAGATCCTCATGGGCCTTCATGGTTCTTACTACATTCATATCAATGTTGGCATTGCATCTTAATGTTGGCATTGCATCTTACTTACTTTGCACTGCTGCCTTACAAAGAAAGCTGTAGTGGTAGCAGTTTGGGTGTGCTCCAGAGGAAAATGAATGTGAGTGTCCCCTTGATTTTAGGGGGCTTTGTGAAAGACAAAGCCCTGTGAGGATGGAAAATGCTTTCTAACATGGAAAACTCCCTTTCCAGAGATTGAGTGTGTCACCTCAGCATTTTCATTTGGTGTCTCTCATAGCTAGTTTTAATGATACTTGGATGGATTCCTTATGTGCCTGTTGTGCAGAGTGCCCGTTCTCATGATTCCCAGGTAGGACACAGCTTTCTAGACACTAACTGCTTTGTGTTAAACCCTTCAGTGTCTAGTCCAAGCATGAGGATTTATGGATATGTCTGGGCTTCAGTAAGCAAGAATAGATTTATATTTATTATAATATAACTTTGAGATTCATTTTGGCTTTCCTGTGTTCTCCCAGGATCTCATGCCTCCTGTACCTGGTCACATGCAGGAACACTGTTGTGTGTGAGCAGGGGCAGGGATCTGTTTGTATATGCACACACTTTCAGAAGTAGAAGTATGTGTCTCCTCTGAGAGACTGCCAGATAACAGGGGCCACAAATGCCAGGAAGGACGCTAAAACTGCCTAGTGCATCCCTTCACTGAGCAAACTGTTCTGCTCTATGGACACACGCTGTGCAACCAGTGCTCAAGACCAACACCAGAGCTCTGGGGATGAATTCGGGTTCTGGTCCTTTTTTAAATGTGGGTGTGCAATTCTCAGATAAAGCCTTTCAGTAGCAATTTGTATTTTAAATAGATCAATAAAAGGTGATTTTTTGACCAAATTGTTGTATAGTTATGCGATTCTGAAGTGAATAAGACTGTTGATAAGTCAATTTAAAGTTTTCAATCTAAATTTATACGGGAATAGTAATAGCCTGCTTTTAACTCTCACTGAGGGCTGCAATTTAACCAGTTCATAAATACTTCAGTCTTCACTCTTTCATGCAATGACACTTTAATTCTGATCTTTGAAGCCAAGTCCTTGTGAGACCAATACATGATTTTTCAGAGAAGTAACGAAGCAGTCGTACTGCCTTTTTACCAATTTACTCTCTCAGGTATTCAGGTATTTTTATTTCACTTATATGCTCATGCCATTAACATCAGGTAATACAGTGATACATTACCCAGACATTTGGGGAAAAAACATCAGAGATATAGATATTATTCCTGATAAAACAAGAGCAGGATGAGTTTGTCCGGCACTGTGGAGGAGAGTGGAGATGTGATAGTGCTGCAAGCATTTTTGGTTGTTAACAGATCAGGCTGTTTACAAGTCGTGTGAATGCCCATACTTTACCAGGTAGCAGAACACTGTCTTTGAGATAAATTTGGGAAGCATTACTGATGTAAATAGCTAGAAATTACATCTGATGGTGTCCATAAATGTTTCTGCCTATGCTGAGGAAGATGAAATTATCCTCACAGAAGGGCAGACATTTCCATTGATTCTCTTTTGTTGATTTGCTGGGACTCTGAAGAAGACCAGTGAGAGAGACTCTGCATGCAAAAATCAGTGGAAGCACAAAGGGAAACTAGTCGGTAATACACTCACTTTCATCTCTTCTTTAACAATGTTCTTCATTTCTTCACATTTAAAACCTAACATTATAGCGGTAGTCAAGCAAAGTCCAACTCAAAGACTCAATCAGGAGCTCTGATTTGCATGATTCCAAAATGCAAGGTTTTAGAATTGAAAATATACGGGAGATACAGGCACTGGTGAGATTTGGTTTAAGCCTATACAGAGGAAGTACTTGGAAGTGTAACTCTTTAATGTGTTCTCTGCTTATTTGTGTTTTTGTTCTGGCACACTGAGAAAACCAGCTAGCGTGAAAGCCTGCTGCACTGGGCATGAGAGCGAAAGAGGAGAAATCATATCCACAAGTAGCACACAGGTCTGGATACCAACTCAGATAATTAAAATTTTGTTTCACGTGGTGTAGCACCTGGGCCCATGCTTCAAGGGGATTCAGACAAAGCTGATGTGCTTGAAATTTTTTCAGACACATTGAAATCTGTGAGCAGATTAAAATAATGTTGGATATTGAATAGCAGAGATTCCTCCAAACAAAACATTTTAAATTAATGCTTAAATTAAAGTAGTTTTATTCATGCAGCAGTGCTGTGTCTTTAACAGAGAAGTAACGATTGAGAACAGGATCCCTAGCTACTGTTTCTGATACGGAAGGGACCACTGCGATTACCGTGACAGCAGCTGTTCTTGTCACGTGAAGGACACTCTCATGGAGGAGTTGTACAGAATATGAGAGGAAGACAATAAAGGTGAGCCCAAGTAGAAGGAAGTCGGGATCTACCAAACCTTCCCCAAATGTACAAAATCAATAGATTCAGATATCTGGCTGAGGGTAAAACTGGATGTAAGAATACCCTTATGTCCACCTAGAATGCAGAAATGTAGTTCTTCTCAACACACTGTTGCCTAAACTGCAGCTTTGGCCCGTACTGACTTGTGAAAAGTGTCTCTTCTTGCATGAATGGGGTTCTGTGATGAACTAAGAAGGCAGCAGAATCTGCTTGCTGTCCTTGATCCATTCAAAACCAGGTTAGACAAAATATTAATGAGAGTGCTCTCGGACAGTTTTAAAAGATAGGCTCTAAAACTCATGTGGTTTTCCTCTTACATTATTTGCATCGAGAGGAATCTGGACACACCAGAACTGCAACAATCTTGCATGAGCTCGAGATTTTTTTTCTGGATATTTTTGTATAGCTTTCTTTTGCCTCTATTAAAACAATAAAACAAAAAACAGTGTTACACTGGTAATGGCAACATTAAACGAAGAAATGTGCGTGGCTTGTTGCAAGAATAAAAGCTATTAAGCAGATGTATTGGTAATAAGATAGGAGTAGCATATACTTTTGAGGGAGGAAATGAAAAGTACGTTTTCTGCTGGGAGATCCCTACTCTCAGCAACAGTACGCTGATTCGTGCTGATTAATAAGAACTTGTTTACATATCATCTTCTTGTAAAACCTGAGATCTCATTTGTGGAGGGTCACTGATTTAGCATGTGTATGAAAGCAGATTTGCTTTTGAATCGCTAAAGCCTTAGTTTAAATCATTCCAAGTTTACTTCATTGTTACTAGGGTTTAGTAGGGACACTGGATTTGGTTTCTTCATGCCTTATCTGGGACTAGATTGTTTATTTGCACTAAGTGGCCCTCTCCCTATATACTCTGCTCAGGATGTTCCTTGTTTCACTTGTCACTGATGTACTGCAGAGATTAAATATGCCTCTTCCAGCACCTAAACTAGTTGTTTGGGCAGACTGTTGGAATCCATTTCCCTGAGCTGTGACCAAAATCTTGGTAGATAACTTTGAGCAGAGGAAGGCGTTCACTGGTTCTAGTCTGCAGAAATAATACAGAGCAGTGTATTTTCTATCGTCTATTTGACAATTATTGGAACATCTGTTAACCTTTTCAGTGACTCTTAGCTATAATTACAAATCTCTGCAGTCATGATGTAGTTTCATATTGATGATCTGAAGCAGTGTGTTTCATTTAATTAACAAAATACCTGGTGTGATGCAGTACTTAATTTCTAGGAAGGTGTTTTTCTAATCTCTGTATTTGTGGTGGTTGACCTTGCCCAGCTACCCAGGGGTTTTCTTACGTCCCCTCTTCAGCAGGAAGACTAGGTCAAGAAGCTTATGAGGTGAGATGATGTGAGGGAGATCACTCAGCAATTGCCATCATGGGCAAAACAGACTCAATGCAGGGAAAATTAATTTACTGTATTGCCATTTAAAGTAGTTTTAGATAATGAGAAACAAAGGCAAATAAAACCCAACACATGCTCATTCTTAAGTACACTTTTCCTCAGGCACCACAGCCCTGGCCCTGCGCTCATCCGTGCCCTGGGGTTGGGACAGCTGGAACTGGCTAGAACCAGCTGTGACTGGCATGGGGCAGACCTAGCCTCTCCTCATAGAGGCCACCTGCAGCCCCACTGTCAGTGTCTGGGCCCCTGCACCTGGTACAGTGCTTTTTTCTTTAAAAATGTTTACAAGTTCTGAATAGACCCAGCAGCGATGGTGTGGAGCAGCAGCATCAGGGCAGCACAGCTGGTGTGCAGGTGATGGGGTGGAGGCAGACTTCATCACTTTACCTTTTTGTGTGGTTGCGTCCTGCTTTTATTTTGTGAGAAGTGGAAAAATCAAACCTCAGTCTGAAATGTCATGCTTCTTCTGAATTTCTTCTGTTTAAAACTTAAGGTATTTTTTATTGTCTTTGGAGATTTTCTGTTTTGCATCATTTTTTAAAAGTGTCAAAGAAAATTTCTAGCTGAGGAAACCCAGGTTCCAGTGCACTATTCCAAAATAGTGATATTTTGATAAATTGCGTGGTGATTCAGTTCATAAAAAAAGTCTTTGAAGTGATTTTTTTTTTTCATAGAAAAATCCATAAGTTTGATAGTGTGGATCAGCTATTTCAAACATTTCAGCAAGAGTCAAAATATATTTGCAGAAGCAATGAGATTCATGCCTGATTTTGGTCCATCTTTGATATGGTCTAGACTGTGAGAGGTTGTACGTCATCCAGCACAGTAGAAATCAGAGCAAATGGGCATCAGAGCAGCCTGTGTCCTCATCTCAGCTCACAAAGAGGGGATGGGACTTTTCTCTTAGTGCTAGAGAGGGGACCAGCCCCAGCTACTTGCTCACAGGGAGCATCTTCCAGACTGAGGTGAAATGCCTCACTGGTCCTTTGCATAAGGGCACTGTGCAGCATCAACTCCTCCAGGAGCTCCCCTTCGCAGGGAGCACCAGGCAGCACATCTCCTCTTTGGAAGTGGAGGCTTGCCTGTGTCCTCAGGAGTGGGTTGCTTTGTGGTGTATTAGTTCAATTATATTCTGGATGGCTTTGTGACTTGCTGAACTTGTGGTTCCTTCCCACACTGCAGAAGCACACATACAGAAAACAAACTGGCTCAAATCTGCAGTAGGTCAGCAGCAGCAGAACTATGCAGTTGCATGCTCTTCCATTTTCTCCTGGCAGTGACACCCGTGTAAATGCACACAGGCCTGCACACAGCCTTGCGTAGCCTACAGGTACATGAGAATGATCGTTGTGTCTGTTTAATCAGATTTCTATGAAACCAAGCCCTAAGCAGGTATCTGAGAAAACAGCAGAATTCCAAAGGAAAGTTAGACGCCAAGAAAAAGTGTGACTGTGATCCCTTGGGACTATCCTGAGGGCAATAATGTCACCAATACACGCAAGTGATATGTATGGTCTATGCAGCTTGTGATGCGGAACACAGGACGGTATGGTCCATTTTATCAGCTAGAGATGTGCCTCCTAAAGAAACCATCACTGTGCTATTCACTGTGATTCATTGTTCTGTGGCACTGAAGTGCAAGGTGTAGAAGAGAGGGAGACTGTGCCTACTTTTAGCTAATGCCTGTTCTTGGTAGATTGCTTCATTATTGCTTATAGCTAGGCAATCAGCATACAAATTCTTTTAAGAAATCACTGATTGTACTTCAGCTCTGCCATGCAGCTTTACAGGGATTGATCGCTGTTTTGTAATGCAACTGTTTATGAGATGGGCTTTTTAATATCCCTTTTCATGAGGCATAGCCCCATGATTTGCTACAATGAAATGATGATAACGAGAAATACAAGAGAAGGAGGTCAGCACTATGGTGCAATTATGGCAGGAAACCAACCTGTGACCCAAAAGGAACCTCTGCCTTCAGCCATTCAGCCTGTGGAACAGCAGTACAGATTTAGAGCCAAGCACTTGTTTATCTGTTTATTTGTTTATTTGTATTCATCAGCTCTGGCTTTGGGCTTGGTCAAAAGCCTCAAATTACCTTGGGCTGCCTTTCATTTATTGGACTTAATCATATTCATTTAGCCTGAATGCTGTGACAGGAGGAGGAAAATGTTAAGAGAAGTAACTCCTGAGTGTAGACTAATGGTTTGTATACAGGCAATTAAACTTGCAAGGAGATTCACATGGTGCAGACTGACTCTGCCAAAGTTTCAAAGGAGGCATTTCCAGATTCTGGACAAAAATGTTGCGCCATGCTGTGTCAATCTGTCTGTGTCTAAGGCTGACTGTCTCTTGAATGCATGGTTATTCTTCAATATCAAGAGCTTTATTTAGACAGAATTGCTATGCAACATATTGTGCATCACTGTGCCTTGCTCACAGTGCTTAGGGCTAAATGCAACTCTGGCAGGAAAATTAATATGTTCCTTTTCTGTTTTATTTTATTTTAATTAAGGAAAGTAGTAAAGTTGTTCAAAGCAGCTTGCATTAATGCAAAGCCCCAAACAGACCTGCTTAAATATGCTCACAAGCAATACATTATATGCCAAAGTGGTAAAATAACTAAAGAAAGAATATTGCATTATGTTGTCCTGGATGGATTCAGGAAGTGTGTTGTAAAGCTGATTATATTTACAAAACCATCTCTCTTTCTAAATAAGATCTGCTGCCTACAAATTTTAAGAAGGCATATGAACTTGGGATGTTCTATCACAGCTTGATGTTGATCTGTTGCTGGACCTCTAGGTACACAGCAAGCTGTGTGTATGTGCATAAACCTATATTTGTAGGAACAAACTTATGTAAACCTGTTGCACACCAGAGCAGCCTCCCTTAGTCTTCATCCAAGCACACCTTTGAAGAGGAGTTCATTATCCTTATTTTAATCATTAAACAGAGGCTCTGTACCTTCCCTAGAGTCCCTTCAGAAGCTTTGGCAAAGCACAATATTAAACCCATTATTCACCAGGCTCACAGTACAGCCATGGTAACTGACCTGAATGATGGACACACTGCAGTAGTCTTCAGGCTTCCATAAAAGTCATTCACTACTTTTTTTCCCCACATCTGATAACTGTGTGACAAAATTCTATGACAGCCAGAGTGGCCAGTGTGTTTTCTCCAGTAATTATGCTAAACCTTCCTGTATCTTGTGCTGATTCAGCCAGCCTTGGCTACCCAGACCATTTGAATCTTTGTCAAATCTGGGTCTGTGTGTATCTGTGGGGACAGATCTGGCCAAGATCTTTGATCTCACTGTTCCATGAAGTGAGATTAGGAAAATTGACCTGCCACCCCTCTGCAGTATGTCTAACATAGCCCTGGGAACTTTCAACTTGTTGAGATCACTGATGTTTGCTACACAGACACAATTTAGTTCTGGGTCTATGAAAGGTTATTTTCTGGTTTGTCCAGTGTGCAAGTCATCTTCACACATGCATGGAAGTGTGACATATTAAGTCATTACTGGGAATTCGATGTATATTACTAATGTCAAAATCCCACTGAAGTTCCATCACTGCACGATACGGGTGTGTGCTTTTCATACAACAGATCTATCTAGAAGAACACATCTATAAACAGACAGAATAAAGCAGTGTGTTGACAGCCTCCTTTAAAGTATCATACTTAATAAAAATAAGCGTCAGGCATGCTTCATGCATAATACTTTATTGGTTAAGCTATAGTTATTTTTCTTCTGAGATACGTCAACACAATTCCATCTAATTTAACATGAAATTGTAGTAATATATGGTCACGGACTACACATCTGCTACTGTGCATCAGGTGTTGTGGTGCACTCTTCCCTTTTCGCAGTGCTTCTTAGTGTCCCTCAGTCAGACTTCTGTTAATAAACGTGAATGATTTCCCTTTCTCATTGCCTTGTTTGGGAAATGGGTAAAGGGTACAGAAAGAGGAAAAGGCTTCAAATTATTGTATCCTTTTCTCATTTTACGTCAGTGTCTATAATTAATCAGGAGGCACAAAATTGTGATCACAGTGAAGCGAGTGAAGCTAGCATAGCTAGCTCTTTTGTCTTTCCCTTTAGGTGTAAAAAATGAGTTTAAGACAACCCCTAAAGGAGCCGCCTAGCATTATGTGCTTCAGAAAACACATGCTTTTGTTCATGTCTCTTATTCCTTGAGTAAATTTTATTTGCATGAAAAATGGTCTTGATGTCAGTAAGACTGATCATGTGGGCAAGAATGCCAGACATAGGCAGAGGTACAGAATGATATCAGTGATTATCCAAAGCCTAAAAGTCAACTACAGGGACATTGTGTTAATTCTCTTAAGAGCAGAAAGAAATCTCTTTTAAAAAATTCCTTACTCTCAGAAACAATCAGCAATGCTAACTACTTCTCATAAACTTCTGCATCTCTTAAAACATTTTCCTTCTGCATGTGTATGCATCACTGGAAGCCAGGACAAATGATTTGGCAGAAGTACGGAGAAGTAGTCAGAGAAGCAAGGGATCAGGTTAGGAAAGCAAAAGCACAAAGAGATCTGGATCTGGCAAGAGGGGTTAAGGGCAAGAAAAATTTCTACAGGTATGTCAAAGATAAGACCCGACTGGATAGGTTCCTGTGTGACTTGGTTTAGGTGATTCTGCTGTTGCAGGCAGATTGGACGAGATGATCTTTCGAGGTCCCTTCCAAACCGTAGTGATTCTATGATTCTGTGATTCAAGGGTTGGTACTCAGACTGGTGCTATTTAATGTCATTGTTGGCAACATGGACAGTGCAATTGAATGTTCTCTCGGTAAGTTTGCTGATGACACCAAACTGTGTGGTGAAATCAGCACACTGGAGGGAAGGGAGGCCATCTGGAGGGACCTTGACAGTCTTGAGAAAGAGGACTCGTGCAAACTGCATGAAGCTCAACAAGGGCAAGTTTCTGCATCTGGTCTGAGGCAATCCCATGCATGAATACAGACTGGGAGGAGAAAGGATTGCGAGCAGCCCTGAAGAGAAGGACTTGGGGGTGATGGTGGGCCAGAAGTTTAACAGGAGCAGTCAGTGTGCACTTGCAGCCCAGAAAGTCTACCGTGTCTTGGGATGCATCAAAAGCAGCATTGACAGTTGGTCAAGGGAGGTGACTCTCCACCTCTGCTCTGCCCTTGTGAGACCCCACCTGGAGTGCTGTGTCCAGTTGTGGAGTCCCCAGCATAAGAAGGACATAGAGCTCCTTGAACATGTTTAGAGGAGAGCAACTCAAATGATCATAGGGCAAGTTCACTGCTTTCAGCTCCGGTGCACAAACTGGAGAACTGTCATGTGAATGTTCATCCATTCACATTCTCTGAATTCACATCATTTCACCAATATTATAAAGCACAGCTCGACACAAGTGAGCTAAAGGATATGGTTTAGTGGTGGGCTGGGTACAGCTGGGTTAGTGGCTGGACTCTGTGATCTTATAGGCCTTTTCCAACCCAAAAAATTCTATAATTCTATGATTCTATAATCATCCTTATTCCCATTTTTGTGTTTTTATGAATTTTGACAATAGTCAGGAAGATGCTGTGCCATTAATTAAAAGACTGTTCTTAGATGCATCCCAATGCCCGTCTGAAAAGAGCTAAAGAATCAGTCTGTAACTTCTGGCTCTAGTGGCTGGATATTTGTTATTAAGACCACAACTGATAAAAAAGATGCGTAAGTCTCCAGCATGTCCTTTGAATGTTTTTGTAAGACGGGTGCTCTGTACAGAATTTGGTTATGTGTGACATGCCCCAAAAATAAAAGCCCCAAAATAAGTCTTTGCACTTTCATTTAGTAATTTTTTCCCTTCCCACTCACAGATACATCTTTGTAAAGCCCTTAATCTTTGTTTGCAGCTGGGAAATCTCAGTTTTCATCCATTTCTTTATTCCTCATCTTCCTGAAAGCCACCTTAAAACAGCTAGTTGTCTTGGAAGGGTTAGACATCTCCACAGCTTTGTGATGTGCAGTGCCACTAGGAAAAAACCTTATTACTGTGAAGAACCTTTTCTGTTTTGGTGTTTGACACACTCTCTCAATGCAGCTCTCACGGAGGCTCCTAAAGCTGCAGTGACCTCTAGCCAAAAGTTAACGGCAGCTGCCAACTTCAGTTCGATTGCGTAGCAATGAGGAATGTCTATACCTCATCTGTACCCCAGGCAATGGTGGCCGCGTGACGTTCTTCCTACTCTTGTGTGGAAATGGAGCAGGGACAACTTAATGGAAAAATTTCCTTTGCTGAAAATTTCCTTAGCATTTTTGTTTCAGTAGAAAAAGTAATAGCGTTCTATCCATTGCTGGTGAATTCCATGAGTAAGGAATACCTTTAGGGCATGAGCTGGAGATGCTGAGGTCAGTTCAGTTGGCAGATTGCTCTCAGCCAGGTCTGGGCAGAAGATCAGGGAACAGCAAACCAGCTTGTGAAAACCAGCTGGCACAGGTCTCTTGGTCATGTATGAAAAACTCTCTGCCTGTGGCTTTGGGTTTGGCATAAGGAGATGAGCCTTTTTTAATCCATCCGGTGTGTGGGTTCAACCTCTTAAAAATAGTCACTGCAGCTGCATGCTGCCAGTCTGTGTTCGTTTGAAGTGGGAGGGAAACTGAGCAGTTTTAGAGCATAGTGTCTTACTGAAGCAACATCTCCCCACTGCCTTTAATTCTTCTGGGGCTGCACTTTGCACAGGCCAAGATAGGGTCCTGTATATGGGCCAATACTCATGTGAGTGTTTTAAGCGCTGTCGAAAAGCAAGTGTGAGAATGGTACCAAGAATTAACCAGGTGTTGAACAGAGCTTTCAATTATTCATTGAGAGCCTACTTATTTTCCTTTTTGGCGTTACACTTAGAAGTGTAACCTACAGATTTTGTGGATTAGAAAATCATAGGATTAGCCAGTCCGTAAATTAATCCTGATATATATGTTAAGTAACTCATCTGAAAAACGAATGCTTCATATATGGAGAATGAATAATTATTTTTGTTTTCCTCCTCAAAAAAATCCCTCAGGTGCTTTTCTGTTTTTTGCTGAAGCTGAAATTTTTTAGTCCTCTGACAATTACACCCTCTGAGTCTTACACCCTCAAATATGTCTTGTTTCTATGGAGACACCAATGAACTGTAGCTTGCATTATTCTGCATATCACAATACAAGGTTGTTTCAGAATATTCCTAGTGCTTCACTCTCTTCTCTTTTAATTAGAAATTAATCAATAGGTTCAGTACTCTTGGCTCACACGCTCACACATACATGCACAGACATTTATGTTCCCTCTGACTGTGAGCCAGCCTACAGACACAAGGTATGCTTCTGAAGTTTTCTTTCAGAGAACAGCACGTTTTCTCTTGAGGCTTTTAAGACCATAATTCTGAGCTGGTTTGGGTGGCAGGGTGGGAAGATAGATATCCTTTAGGCAGTAGATGAGATGGGAAGAATTTATGATACATCACTCTTTGTAATAATAGGAAAGATGTTTGGGAGTTCTGGCATGGCCATAAAAAAAAGGTTGTTGGAATCTGCATTTTATTGCTATTATTATCTGAGTTATTGTTTCACTTCATCATCTGACCCCCCCTCCACCCTTGTAACTTTTATGTGAAATTCCCCTCCTCATCCCTCCACACCAAATAGTGATTTACGGCATGATGGTTCTGTAACCCTAATTCACCATGCCGTTTTCTTTCTCCCCTGTGTCTGCAAGGTTTCCTCTTCAGGGCAGTGGAAAGTAAACACTCGTGTGGCAGAACACTCTTTGCAAAGAGTGTAAGAAAAATGTTTTGCTTGTTTGTTTGCTTTTTTAATTAAAAATGTGCTATGGAGTAAACAGTATTATCAATGAGACTGAACCAACGCCAGAATGGAGCTGTATGCTGCTGTCGGTGAATCCTTTGAAGTCACCAAGAAGCCTTTTCTTCCTGGAAGGTAGCGTGACTTTTTTTTCCCCTGGTTAAATTCAACAGGTAAAACAGAACCAAGGTATGCTGGTGCCTTGGGCTTTTTTGTTACTAGCTCATATTGAAATACATTTCTAGTAACTGTGCAAAGTAGCATTTGCAAGGGCCTCATAGCCGGTACATGTTTCGGGAAACCACCTGGGAATGGCACAAGATTACACCTAGCGCTCTGTTCCTCTACTCCTGTGCTGAGATGTTCGCTGAGCAACTTTTTTCTCATTTTTTTAATTCGTGCTGTGTAGGCTTGTGCTGTTTGTCTCCTCCTGCTCTCTCACGTTCATTGTGGTCTCCTCCAAAGAGTATATTTTTGTCTTTTGGGTTTTTTCCAATTCCTTATAGATATCTGAAGCTGAATTGTAGTTCTTAATTGCTACAGCAAACAGGAATCCATTGAATAAAAAAAGGGGGTTGGATGGTACGCTGCTGACCAGTATTTCTTCCCAATATGTTTGCATACATGCCCATACATGCCCGTACATGCAAGTGTATGTATATGTTTGCCTTTCGTTACCCTTTCTGTTGTCAAACTGAAAAGCAAAAATCACAATTAAGTCTTTATTATGACATTTCAGAAGGAATGACTTATTTGAGCTCTATAAACATTCACTGCACTCTCCAATGATTTTAACCATTCAGTATTTTTGTGATCAGACAGAAGGCAACCGTTCACCTTTAAATGGACCAGAGCCTTACTGCTTTCTCGAGGATCATAATTGTAGCTATGCAAACTAGCACATAATGGTTAAATACATCCTTGCTTTTGACAGAAACTAGTGGCGTTGGAACATAGATGAACAGAGCTTATTAAGGAGATCTCTTATGGAGACTATTCTATAATTACTGTAATTTTTCTTTGTATCGTTATGATCACAGGCTGATGAAAACAATGAATTGTGGTGCTTTCAAGAGGACAAGAACTATTTAGCCATATAAAGAGATCACATCTAGAGTAACAGTCCTGTTAGTTTTCTTTGAGTAGTCGTGTGAATAATGTAGTATAAAAATTAAACGTGTCCTTTCACCACAGATTCTTCTTCCTCTGCTAAGAGTTAAAAACTGAGAGGGGAATGCTCCATGGAGGACCATGCTTCATTTCATGAGATCTCATACATTCCCATAAGCCATTCTTATTATACTCTTTTTATTTGAGACTTGATTGTAATGTCTAAAAAGAGATCTGCTGAAATTGTTTGCATGTCGGGAAGTGTTTTCTGAGATTAAAACCTCAGAATACAATGATCTAACAAAAACGCCCAGTTTTCCTTTGCTATCAGCTCTGACAGTCCACATACAGAAAACAGATCTGAGCATACGAGTTCAAATACCACAGAGTCATGAAATCATAGATTCTTGTAATATTTGCGTGTCTTCCATCTTTTCTAAACTATGAAACATTTCTTTTTAACACTGAAAGGACGACAAGTCGCAAGGGTGTGTTCTTGTGGTCTAGATGCCTTCCTTTCTCCCCAGATCTATGCTGATATGACTGGGAAGGCAACAGAACCCAGCATAACTTCTCTGTGTCAGTAGTGAACTTGAACTTTGAGACCTTGACCAGTATTAAAGTCCATTATTTTCAGGAGCACACTTGATCCCGAAGATCTTCCTCTTGTGTATTTGCTGATAATTACCATTTTAGAGGTCATAGTTTTAACACCTACTTAGAAATGAAGAATAGTATATTCATTTTCTTATTTTTAGATTTCATGAAACAATTTAGGTGCCTCAAAACTGAACGGTATTAATGTCACACTTCCAGTATGAAGAAAATTAGAAAAATTTAATGGTTAGGGTTTAAGATCTGTAGATCATAGAATCATAGAACGGTTAGGGATTGGGTACTCACTTATTGTGCCTATAGAGCTGTAAGGAAGATAGGGATGGCCACATCTGAGACCAAGGCTGAGAGTATGGCCTTTTCAAACAACCACTCGACAACTCCTTCGGTGAACCTAGCCAGCTTTGTATTAAAGGCACTAGTTTCGTTGTCTTGGCTACATGTACTGGAAGACTTACTTGAAGTCTCCCTGACGGTTGTTATATACCTTCTCAGTTCTACCCTAATTTATTCTCAGTCAGTCTGTTTGCAGATCACCACTAAAATAGGTCTTTTCCTTCTCTGTGTTCATCTGTTTTTGATGTTTAACAGAGAGACACCTATCTTATGTGCCTCTTACTTACTCTATAAATGTATTTGGAACTATTTGTGTCTGTTGTGCATTCATATATGTTCACGTGTATGTCTATTTAAGTAAACAATATTATCTTCTGTTTAATAATTTTTATTTGTTATCATGTACCCTTCTGCACAGCTTTAAAGCAACTGAATTTTTATCAGTTGCATGGAGTTCAAATATCACAAATGTGTAAGGGTTAACTATGGTAGGAAATCAAAGTACAAAGTGGTAAATAGAAAGCAGAAGTGAAGTAAATAGTTTAAAACCCATTCTGAAGCAAATCCAAACCTTCCTGTAGGTTTGGTTTAAACAAGGACAAACACATAACAGTCACTTTTCTATGCCAAGGTTTCCCTAACAGCTTTCTGGTAACGCCACGATTAAACATCAGTCAGTTCTACAAATAATAACAACTTACTGAAACCAATTAAAAGAAATTATTCTGATAAGTGGCCTTTCAGGCCTTGCTGCAGGAAACCTGGCTGATGACACATTCTGGTTGTCCAATGTGCAACTATCATGACTGGTCTCTGTCTCAGCCTTGTTTAACAGTTTCATTAATAGTATTAAAGGTAGCAAATGAACAGCACGTTAATGAAGTCAGCAGATGATGTAAACAGCAGGAAAATGAAAATAGAAGAGATTAGAAACATGAGCAAAAGGAGTCATCAATGTATCATATTCAGATTGAATGCTAGTGCATCTATGATAACATTAGTTCAGAACTGATTTTGTATGGCTAACACTTCCTAAATATACAGAAATGTGCATGCTGAATTACACTACAAATGTTTTTTTCTGTCTGAGAAAGGTCCAGTTAGTGATCAGTGTAATATCTAGAAGGGCAATATTGTCTTGCTGTACAAAAGCAGACAAGCAATTGCTGAGTCGTACTCAAACAGGTGGATTGTAGGAGCAATTTTCTGTCATTCAAGGAACAGCGAATAGAAATTAGTGGCTGAGGAGACTGATTCAAGAGGAATATCTGAAATGTAATGATCAAGAAAACAAGGAAAGAAGAGGAAGGCTAATGTAAACTGCATGCTTGAAATATCTGTAAGCATTTAGAGAAAATGTGACTTATTTAGCATTACCACCAATTTTATATCAAAAATACATATCAGGAAAATGTTCTTTATTAGGTGAAAGCAAACTCTTAACATCAAGAATTAAAATAAATACATAGAGGCTGTAAAGCACAACCCAGTGTCAATTACTGGAAGCCTAAAATAGGCTGCAGGCTGCTGCTCACTAGCATATGGAAATGCTGGGTCTCTTCAACACCCCTCAATGTGAATGCATGTTGCGGAGTCCCAGTGTTGTTAGGTCTAACCTATTCTTTTTTGTTTTTCCTCCTCCAACAATATCTGAATTATAGGAAAGGAGACTTCCCAAGCGCTCCATTCAGCAAGCCCAATCCTACACAAGCTCCTAAAAATTTCTCCTTTCCCAGTGTGATGACATGCACACTGCAGGCAGACTGACAACTAGCTCCTTCAGTTAGAACATGTAATCATCAATACCTTTCTGAGCTCATTGAAAATGTGACTAACTCAAGCCTCAGCTCATACATTGTCAAATCCCACTTGGTGAGTCTTGTTCCTGTTCCAGCTGGAGATGGGCCCACGCTGGAATTTGGGAATCTAGTTTTCACGTTCCAGAACTGAACAAATTGACTTGGGCTCATTTCTAGCTTTAGTCTCCTAAACTGCAGTCATGTCTATAAGTAAAATGCTGAAACACTAGTTGTCTGGGAAAAAGAAATGAGTGATGATTTTAAGAGAGATGCTGTGGCTACTCAGTGCGGTAGCTTCTAGCTTTTTGGTGCTGTTCCCAGAAATGCTTCAACCATGGTGAGGAGCTCAATTCTCTAATTTAAAAAAAAAATTGTATCAAATATTTTTCAGCTTTACACTCTCAAATTAAAGCTTAAAAACCTCCAAGGAAGGAAAGGAGGCCAGATTGGAGGGGGAGGAGGTGAGAGGAAGGAAGCGGGTGGAGAAAACCACTATAATCCCAAGATGCAAGGAAAGTTGAAAAGTAGAAGAAAAAATATATTAAATCAGTGTAAACTCAGAGGTAAGTTTAAGGCATTTTTTCTACATTGAATGTATGCTTTGTTGGGGTATTGTTAGCAGTACAATTCTGTGTATTTTAAAAACATTAAAAATACATTACAGTGAGGTAATTGCTTTTTTTATCCCCCCGGTTTCTTCTGCTATAAACTTGATCTATGATTTTATTAAATCCTGTCAAAGGATGTGTTGTGCTGGGATTTTGCTACTTTTCTGCTGTTTCTGGTTAAAACTGTCTGTCACCTCACCAATGACCTACATGAAGTGAAGCAACATCCCACGTCAGCAGACAGGGTGTTTTGGTGTAGAGCTTCGCTGCAAAAGATAATTGTTTACAGAGATTTAATGGGCATCATGTTCCTACTTAACTACCTCACTGGAATTCAGCAGTTTAGTAGTGTATCTTAGGAAAAAAATCTTCTGAAGCAGTAGATTTTGGCATAGTTGGAAAGAGAGTTGATCCGTGTTCTTGAGGTCAGAGCAGTGTCTTACACTGTTTATTAGTGTTGTTGCTGTTGCAGTTAACTTGCTGTGCTGCCTATACAGGGGTTGTGTAAGTTAAGTTTTGATCGGAGGCCACAAACCTGCAGTTGAACAGTAAAGTCTGGTGTGCTGGGAAGCTCATTTATTACTGGGATGCTTGTTGCTACACTGCCAGGAGCCTGCCAGATATGCAACAGAATGAAAATACTGATGATTAAGATGACTATGCTTGTAACACAATGTGATACTAAAGAGTTTATCACCCATGAGTTTAGAAAGGGTTCGAACAGAAATCTGGAAAAATTAGAGGCAGGTGTGATGACATTCTGCAAAGCTAAAATCAGGTGGACAGAGCAGAGAGGCAGACATGTTCCTGCAGCTCCAGTACTTGCTACATGTAGAGATCAGGTTATCTGCAATGTTTTTACCTTGGAGTATATGGAACAGGGTAGGGCAAGTGTGTGACAGCTGTCATAATGTGAGAGACCAGAATCCTTGGTAGATGATGGTGAAGAACAGCAACACAGGTGAGGCAGTGCTGCTGTCTTCTTTTCTGATCTTTATTCAGCTTCAGCTGTGTCAATTGTTCATGAATTTATCCAGTCTTTGTTTTTAACCTGTTGACATCATTAATTTTGAAAATGTTATGGAAATGGGATTCTATAAAGTAATAACATTGTTTTTGTATTAAGCTTCCTGTTTGTGAATTTTACAGATTTTACTCTGAGAAGTGAACAGTATATTTGTCAAAGATTCTTATCACTGTCTCCTTAAGCTAATTATGGGCTGAAAAGCTGAGGTCTGTTCAGGTGCCCCTCTACTCCATGTCTGGTCATGCTTGTCATTCTGTTTGTTTCTAGCTGTGCTGTGTTTTGCAGTGATTCAAATGAGCGTGTTAGCAGTTTGTTTCCTTCTGAACGCATGTATGTCTAATGACTATCCTCCCCTTGCTGGCTGTTACCATTTAGCCTTCCTTTACTTTTCTGAATGTTTTTTTCAGAGTTGAACTGAAAGCTTAAATATTTCTACAGATAGCAGTTACATAAATATATGCATGGCAGCTGTGCACTTCAAGATGAATATATTATGGATGAAGAGCTTGAATTTGTACTATTTTTATTCAGGCACATCCTGAAAATTTAGTATCAAATGGCCTAATTCTGCTCTAACTGACACAATAGCCTGTGAATTAAACCAGAAACTCCTACCAGACTCCTCCATTGGATTATGACTGGTCCTTCCTGCTTGAGAACAGAGCTTGACACCACTTTCAGTAAGGTTCTGAATTGTGCAGGAAGGTAGGTATTAAGAAGCATAATCTTTTATATTTTGTAGAAGAGGAAACTTGGGTGAGAGGTAACTACAGATTTGATTGTAGGATTGAGGAGAAGTAGAAGACAGTGATGGCTCAGAACAAGAGCTGTAAACAGTAGTCAGGGAGAGCCTACAAAGAACCCCCACCACATTAGGAAACCAGTAGCACTGAATTTTTTTCCTGTCACTCAAATACGCTTGTTTGCAGAGAAGCTGATTGCCCATAACTGGCTCAAACCACACAGAGTGAGAGAGCCTGTGCTGGTTCCCAAATGGTATTGAGGTTTTTGATGTGATCAGGAGCCCCCTTAACCAGGTAACCTTGAGGGAGGAAAGAGGAATCCAGTAAAAGTCGGAATCTCTCATGGGTGAAGCCGAGAAGGGACATGGCTGGGCGGGAGCCACGGGAGTTTTAAACGCGGTGAAAGCCGAAGTTGCACTGAGACTGCGCAGAGCAAGACAGCCAGCTTCTAGCCATGGGGAAGCAAAAATAACCAAAACCAAACCAACAAAACCAAAACCCAACAACCAAAAAAACTCCAGAATAGTGTCAACCCGGAAGCAGAAGACCAGGCTATGGTCACAACTGCATATGGATGTGGGAACCCAAACAGTGGTCCTCCAGCAAGATGAGGCTGTGCAGGTGACAGACTGTAGGGAATGTAACTTATCTTAAGCTGTATGCAGTGTGAGCAGGTACATTATCTGCTTAACTGAGCAGCACAGCTGCAAAACCAGGTTGAAAAGCTACAAGTGGAAGCAGAAAGGCTCAGGAGTGTTAGGAAGGCTGAAATACACAAAGAGTGGTGCAGCCAGGCTCTGCAGTCTGAACAACGGCCAAATAACACGCAGAATCAAGGGCCCCCTGTATCCTGCACCTCTTGGAAGACAGAAGCCTGAGTAGAAGGGGTGAGTTGGAGGCAAGTATAAGGCCATGGCAGAAAGCGATCACCCCCCTTGCCTGCCTCACCTTTCCAGGTGCCACTGAGAAATAGATATGAGTCCCTCCTGGAAGACAGCCAGTCTAATAGGGATATTAGATGATAGGCAACCTATTGTGGAGGTCCCAACACAGTTGTATAAATTGGAGAGATTTTCCAGTAATATGACAACCCTCTCCACAAAGACAAAGAGAAGGGTCCTAGTTATTGGAGACTTGCTCCTGAAGGGGACTGAGGGTCCAATATGCAAAGCTGACCCTCATCATAAGGAAGTCTGCAGTCTGCCTGGAGCCCGAATCAATGATATCAGTAGGATGCTCCCTAACCTGGTGAGATCAACAAACCACAAGGCCTCCCACCACCCTAGGATGAAATCACAGCGCTTGGCTCACTCCCTGAAATGCCTGCACACCAATGCACACAGCATGGGGAACAAGCAGGAGGAGTCAGAAATCTGTGTCCAGTCTGGTGATTATGAGCTGGTGGCAATTACAGAGACATGGTGGAACAGCTTGCATAACTGGAATGTGGTCATGCATGGCTATGTCCTTCTCAGGAAGGACAGGCCAGCAAGGCGAGTTGTGGTAGAGTAGCTCTTTATAAGAAAGAGCAACTGGAATGTATTGATTTCTGTCCAGGGGCAGATGAAGAGAGAGTTTAGAGTTTGTGGGTGCGTATTAAGGGGCAGGCTGGCATGGGTGACACTGTTGTGGGTGTCTATTACAGACCACCAGATCAGAATGAGGAAGCTGATGAAGCCTTCTACAGGCAGCTGATAGCAGCCTCACACTACAGGTTCTGGTTCTTGTGCAGGATTTTAACTACCCAGACATTTGCTGGAAGACCTACTCGGCCACCACCCACAGTCCAGGAGGTTCCTCCAGTGCATTGGTGACAACTTCCTGATGCAGATGGTGGAAGAGCCCACTACGAGACGAGCGCTGCTGGATCTTGTACTCACCAACAAGGAGGATTTGGATGAAGCAGTGAAGGTTGAGGGCAGCCTTGGAAGCAGTGACCATGAGATGGTGGAGTTCAGTGTCTCGTGTGGTAGGAAGAGAATATCTAGCAGAATCACAGCCCTGGACTTCAGGAGGGCCAACTTTGGCCTTTTCAAGCAATTGCTAGGGAAAATCCCTTGGGGCAGGTAAAGGGGCCCAAGATACTTGTTTATCATTCAAAGACTACTTCTTTCAAGTCCAAGATCAGAGCATCCCAACGGGTAGGAAGAAAGGGAGCTAGAAGACCTGCATGGTTAAACATGGAGATGTTGGGCAAACTCAAGAGGAAGAAGGAAGTCTATGGGTCATGGAAAGAGGGGACAATCCCTAATGTTCTGTGATTTTGTGAAGAACTGAAGCTATGGAGAGCTTGGAATTTTGAACTGCTTAACAAAAGTTGCCATAGGAACTCCCAATGCCTCAGGCTAAGAAGCTGCCAAATTCAAACTACAGCACATCTCAAGGCACCTGTGCAATTTTCATTCTTGAGATGACTCAATAGAAATGAAGGGAAAGATAGAAAACATGCTTGAGGACAGACTAGATCATCAAGGACTCTAGCAGTTTTTATTTTGTCCCGCGTAGATTAAGGGAAAGCATTATCCTCAGATATTTGGAAACTATGACCTATATTTGAAACAGAGTATAAATACTTAATATCAATTTAATTACAACTCCATCATCAGACAAAATTATTCAACCAAGGAATTGTGATGATATTCTTCCCAGTACCTAGCATGTGTTCTTGTTTTCTCCTGTCTGTAGATGTTTTGAGCACTAAGAGACCCCTTTTAGGGTGATACATTTTAGGATGGGACTAGAACAAAAAAGAGAATTTTATGAAGTTCTATATAGCAAAATTATCTGTTCTAGGCATTTTCTTAAATCACATGGCTTTTCTTATTGCTATTGCAACTGGATAGAAGTAGGTGCACAATCCAGGTTGCTGAAAATTCCACATGTAAAAATTAACTGTTTACTTGGAAACAAGCTGCAGCCGATACAAGTAGATGTGCTGGTGTTAAAATGTCATTTACCAGGTGTGTTGCGTGAGCTTCACAACAGATGTAGAGAGCTATGAAGAAATTCAGGCTGGCATTGATAAAGGTACGTGTGGCAGCACTTGAGGAAGAAAAGCTGCTGCTTCTGCTGATTATTTGAGGACCTACCCAAACCTGCAAGTAGTGCATCTAGCCAACGAAGAACAAACAGATGTAACAAACAACAAATGCACTCTATTACTTACCACTGTGGGTCTTGCTCTGTCCTTTCACTATCTTCTCTAGACAGGCAATACATGTCTGACTTACACAAGCCAAGTCTTGGTAATGCTTCAACATTTCGTTTGCTATAGTGTTCATCCAGCTGCAGCTGGATCAGGTTGAGTGGAAGCGAAATGTCAGCCATTTAAGCACTCTGACATGAGTTTTGACATGAGTTTTGCCAACAGTTCTGCTGTAAAGAAACTTCTGAAAGTACTAAAAGCTCTCTCAAAGCACGGTATCTGTCTGTGCCAAATTCCATCTCCTTACCTTTATTAAGATCATGGCAGCAGTGCGTGTTTCTCCCTCTTACTGTGTGTGACCAGTCCCTTGCACTAAGCATTCCTACATGGCTATTTCTTTCACTTTCTACACATATATCTCTCTATGGTCTCTGAGGTTAGAAAACAGGTAAATATGCAAGATCTTGGAGAAAAGGACTGAAGACAAATCTATTTTCTTGCAGAAAGTGATCCCAACTGGCAGAGAATGTCTCCAGAATTTGTTTACCACTTCTGTCATGCAGAAGACATGGTCGATAACACTTCAACCCAAGGCAGAGAGGTTTGCATACTGAGTAGACTCGACAAAACATAGCACCATTTCTTGTTGCTTTCTTCCAGAAAAAAAAAAAACAACCAAAAATACAATTCTAGGAAAAATCTTCTATCATGCACAATTATTTATAAACCCACAGGGAATCAGGGAATCCCTTCTCCTGAGACAGCTCTTCACCTTTCCCCAGCAGTGCCTTCCTGGTCAAGAACACTGTGAATGTTCTTTAGTCTATGTCTCTAGTCAGAACAGCTGTTAGAAACCCACGAAATTCCCACAGTGAATGTCATCCCCTTGCTTTTCATCTCTGCTATGAACAGACAGAAATAAAGACAGGTCCTCTTGATATGTTTATTTTAATTTCTGAAGACTAAACATTACTGTATAACAGTATTACAGGTGTCCAGTCTTCGCCACAGTAGATTTTTTTTATCTTGTCCTTGCACATTCAGAGATGTTACTCAATGCAGGTACCACGCATGGTTCCCTGTTGTGGCAGTGCTCATGTGTAATGTGTTCTGCCTTTGAATCTGCTTCGCTTGCTGGCTATAGCACTTTTTTTCTTGAAAGAGTGTAGAGTAGAAGTGGAAACAGTAAGTACTGTAAACAGTTGACTACCTCTTAGAAGGCTACTAATAATCTTCATTTTTATAGAATGAAGAATTGAATAGTTTTTGTGTACCCAAGAGCATTTAAACATTGAGAGATGCACTGATTTATATTGGTAAAGACACTATTATTTTAAGTGTTTTTAATCATTCTAACTTGCCTGGCATTATGAAATGACTAATGGCAAAAATCTATCCTGACTTTTATGGCACTCTAGATGTAACAAAAGGGAATCTTCCTTACATCAAGTGCTCTTGTGAGGTGTCATGAGCTTATACATGGGCAGGAAAGTGATAGTCACTGTAAGCTGAATTAATGGGCAAGGAAGGGATGGATCTGAAAGTTCTGCTTTTTAATTCTCTTACGACATGAGTCCTAGGATATGGATACAAAAAGGGATCTGCTCCAGGTTTGAATCAGTAAAGCAGTCCTCATTGCCTGCAATAAGGAAGGAGTTGACTTTTGGGATAGTTTACTTCCCCTTTGGTGTAGATAAGCAAGCTTGGGTAGGCCAGAAGAAACAGCAAACTGCTTCTACAAAGGTGAGCTGTGTGGTGAAGCGGGAGAAAAATACTTTATGGAAAAACAGTTATGTGCTATTATTTTAGGCTTCTATAAATGGAATTATAAAGCAGTGCTGAAATACCTTTCTGCAGTGTAGTGACCTCTAAACACTATGTACAGAACTGGGTTATTTTAAACATGAGCAAACTACCTGAATCCAGAGTGGCACTCAATAAGAAGGGTTGAGCAAGGAAAGAAGGTGAGCTGAATCTTCAGTTAAAAACTATCTTAAAAAAAAGGTAGTAGATACAAGCTTGCTATGTTACTGTCTGTATTTGAAGAAGTAGCCTAGATTAGAAAAGTTTTTTCAATGCCATCATTTGCCTCAGAAAGGTGCCGAGCAAATACAATGATAGCACCAACTGTAGTACGAAGTCTAGTATTACCAGACAAGAAATGCTAGATTGGCCTCCAAAAAAAATTAAAATATTACTGTTTGAGCTACTATCTGTTCAGTACTCTTCTGGGAACACAATCATGATTTCAGCCGTTATGCTGGGAGTGCATGTTCAGCAGATGCTTGAAAATAGAGTTTGTTCATGGCGTCGCAGAAATAGTTGAGTTTGAGAAGCCTCCCTGAAGAATTTCCAGTCAAAGCCTGAAGCAGGGTCTAGAGTGGGTTGCCCATGACACTGCCCATGTCAGTCAGACTTTATGTATCTTTACAACCTGTCTGGGTAACCAACTCCAGTTTTGATCAGTCTCACAGTGAAAATATTTTTTCTAATTGTTAAGTGGAAGTTTCTGTGTTTCAGTGTATTCCCCTTTGCCTCTTTTCCTGTAAGTTGATGACACTAAGAAGGGCATAGCAGAGGGGCAGTACTTTGTAAACTGTAGAAAACTGTTACTTATGAAAACAAACAGAGGAATGTATAAGAAATAAAATTATTGTTGTTACTATGTTCTTTAAGAAAAGAGCAGACTGGAATTAGTAGAAAGCAGATGTGAGGAAAAGTCTGGATTTGATGCTTTGCCTACCTCTCTGTGACTTTGCAAAGAGGGGTCAATAAAACCTTTCCTTTCCAAGTGCTCTCTGAACAAGGACAATGCATACAGCTTCTTCAAATTAATTCAATGCCATTCTAAACCAACCAACCTGTAGGACTGAAAACTGAGTACAGTGGAATTCTGGACTGCAGCAATGCTTCTGCCTCATTTGAGAATAATTTTGAAGCTGGACTATCCCTGTAGCTTTGTCAGAGTATTGCCTATATAATCAGTAATATATCGTGCTGCCAGAGGGTAAAGTGCTCATTCTCTCTTGGAGTGTGGCTCATGGCCCAGGAAGTTATCCCCATCAATATACTGGCTGATATTTAGAGCAAAGCATATGGCAGCCACATATATTCATGCTTATAAATGAGTGAAGGGTTTTGACTGTCCTCTGGTGCCTATTCATAATACATTTTACCAGGGAAATCTATTCAGACTCACATTTATTATTCTTAACAGTAACCCCTTTTCCCACCATCTATTATGAAAAACAGTCAACAGTTTTTGCTACTGCAATTCATAGGTTTAGGTCATTCTACAGGGCTATATATAGTGCAAAGGATAAATATCCAGCAGGGTTTCTTTCACTGCTGGGAGCATTTTAGCAGCTGCTGGTGTTTTCAGCAGAGTAGTGCTGAATAATACTTGACATATGTGAATGACTTGTAGCTATTATATCACAGGTCGGTGATCTGAGAGTATCGAAGTCTATATATGAGTGAGTTGGACTGCTGTCTGTAAGAAGGTCTTTTTTTAAGATTCATAACTTCCTATTATTTGAAGAAGAATTTAAGATAATCTCATGGTCACACAATGGGGCAAAGATAGAGAATAGCCAGCATTTAGTCCAGGTAACTTTAAGAGCTTTGGTCAAGGTGGCCAAGGTAGAACTAGCTAGTTTTTATTGTCTCCCTTTAGTGTGAGGCAGGTTTAGCTCTGTCTCTCCCTAGTGGCTGTAGAGGGAAGGAATGTTTTCAGCGTCAGTCTTATGGAAGTGTTCAAGGTTAGGTGGTACGAATTAAAATTTTGTTAGAAAACAACACTTTTGATAACTGCATCTACAGAAATAGTCATGTCACTCTGAGTGACTTTCTGAATGGAGAGGTGGGCTATGAGTTATCTACCAAAAATTCCGCTCATAAGGTTGTAATTCCACTGAATACTAGCACTGTTCTGACCTCGGGTGTAAGGAAAGTTAGTGTTTGGCTCCATTTGACAGTAATTTGGAGTGGGGAAGGTAAGTAAGGCTACTATTAGGCAGAAATCTCTGGAAACTAAAATAGTTTAAATTTTTTATGTGTATTTCTTGTTGCAGTGCCACTACCAGCACAAATGATAAAATTATTTGCCTCTAACTATTCACACTTTGTACCATCTTCTTCTTCAAATATTGATTTAGCCTAATTTTTAGGGACATGGCTATTTTTGGTCTTCAATTTATCCTTTTCACTACACTGCACAGGTTATGCTTTATAATGATGTTAATTTTGTTTTCCTTAACATAACTTTTCTGTTAGTTCCAATGAGTATAATAAAAGCCCTCTTCATGTATATGTTTCTTCAACAACGAACTTTCATAATGAAATCAAAAGGAGTTATTTTTATGTATGTATCTTTGAAGCTGTGCGTGTACTGATGTCAGATGTATTTTGACTCATTCTCCTCCATTCTGAAAAGCTAGTTTCTTGATTCAGATCTATATTGACATATGTCAATGTGGCAGCAAAATGTATATTGAGCTGTTCTATGAAGCCAAGCAACTAAAATTATTGAATTAGATCAAATGATCACAAATTAATTTTATTGATATATCTGCTGAAGTCTTATTTTGTACTGCATGTTTTTGTATGGGAACACATTTTTTGTGAGTCTGTGCCATATAGAATCATTGAGCAACACTTTATAATGACTTCATCCTGCTCTTCACCCCGACCATACTCCAATGCCAGCATAATATGCTAAAAAGCAGATGATTCAAATGTTTAAAATGCAAAATGGTCTTGTGGCAAAAACTTGTAAGAACAGTAAATGCTATCAAAGCTAGTAAACCTGTAGGAACTGTAACTTTAAGCATAACATAAGGAGTTCATTATTTTCACACTCTTTCAGGAGTTTAAGTGTATCCTCGATGATCTAGTCTTTAGAAGTTTTACTCTATATTGATGCAAAAATGGTAGTAGAAGACCACTGGTACATAATGTTTAGTAAATAACTCCTAATCCTTACATTTGTGACCTTTAAATATTTTTTAAAACAACTCTAAGTAAAGAAATCTACAGTAGACATAAACTAAGAGATAGCAAACATGTAGTAGAGGGCTGATTAATAGGATTAGTAGACAAAATAAGCACTTAAGTTCAGTGCTTCCAGATTTCTTATAAAAATATAGACATATGGAAAGAAGGCAAAAGAATTCAGCCTAGGTTTTTAAATACATCAGACCAAAGATACGTTACTGCATATGCTATATAAAAGTAGATGCTACTGGGAAAAGAATTGCTTCATCATTATGTTTTCAGTCAGTCAACAGATATTCTAGGCAGTACATCAGTGGTGTCTGTCAGTATCGAGAGCTCATCACGAAAAAATTTCAGAGGTTAGATGTAAAAACTTGTTGTATGAGGTTAAGTAAAGAATAACTTAATTTTTAATATTCACCATAAGCACAATGGATATGTTTAGTTTTTCTAATGTTGATGAGTAAATGTCTGGTTTGGTACTTATCATTCCTAAACAGCAAAAGTTATAAAATGTTGGTGACATGTCCTGAATACTGAACTGAGCCTGCAGGGTTGCATATATTTCCTCTGAAAGAATTTTAGGCTCGTCAGTCTTGAAAGAAAGTATATGCTGACAATACACACATACAAGATATGGACTGACTGGTGCTGAGTAGAGACTGGATTTCAAAAGAGAGAGACCAGCAATGAATCTCATCTTTTTTCCCCTTTGCAAAAATTGACACCCTCATACATTTTTGTAACGCTTTATATTGTTTATGCAAAGGCTTTTACAGACTTGGGTAATTTTACATAGACATTATTCTGAAGTCCAATAAATTTCACTGCTAGGTATGGCATTCTAATAATCTTAAAGTAATCTCTCTTCAGTTCTTCCAAAAATGGGCAAACAAACAAAAACCCATCAAATAAATACAGACAAATGACCTCTTGCCTCCAAATGGGGGGGGAAAAGTGGAGACACAACTTCATTCTTACAGCTCCATGTAGATTATTTTTCTTGGAAGCACTGGCATAAGGGTGTAAAGATGATTGGTTCACAGTTATTCACAGTAATAGTGTAGGAAAGGATGCCTCTCTTGACTAAGACTTTGGGAAATATGTAAACGTATCTTTCAATACAGCAGAATGTCACTGAACTAAATTCCGTGGGAGAGTGCTTTTGTGTTCTGATGCATCCAGACTGGTGCCTATGCTATAATAGTCTTACATTTGTCCTTACAATTTACGGTTACTAAGAAAAGACATTTTGTTTATTAATGGCAATATTTTACAGTACGTACCAGATCTCTACAATTTGTTACATTCTGTGTCAGGTTTTTATACAATGACAAATTATCTCTGATGTGGAACCTTATCAAATGCTTCTTCAAAAATGCATACTGTCCATGTCAGTCTTATCTGTCACAGCAGAATTATCTTCAAAGAGTTTTATCAACTTGGTTATGCAAGACATTCCTATTATACATTCATTGTGGCTGACTAATGGAATTAAGTTTTGCCTAGTGCTCCCTTGCCAGTTGCAACAAAATTGTTCTCAATATGTATTAAAAAATGTTGAGCTAGTTGGTGATTATGTATTTTACCCTATCTTGTAGTTTATTTGAATAGTGGAATATGGTATCAACATTTTATTTATTCAGGAGCTGGCTCTGCCATCACAAAGTATTGACTGTGAACACTCAGTAAAAGCTTTGCTAATTGGAAAGCTGTAGTAAGCAAATCACACTTGTGTACTTAAATGACAGAAACACAGAAGGAGAACAGCAAATTTCACAGAGTGCAAGAGAGGGGTCTGAAATTGGCAGTGTTAATCATCTGAAAACTACAAGAATGCTAAAGAAAATTAACTTTATGATGCTGTAAATATAATGCCTTCAAAAACAAGGTCCCAGAAGCTTTGGGAGCTTAAAAACCCCACTGACTTCTCCTTCTGCCAAATAGGATTGTGTTTTCTTTATTCATCTTTTTTTGTGCCATAAGCATAATTGCATTATAATGCTTGAATTGCATTTATTATTAAATTATCAGCTTATGTGTTTTGGAATGAAATGCAATATATAGATAGAATGTCAGATACATTAACTGTCTATAAATACTGTATCAAGGCTGTTACCAGATTAACAAATCTACTCTATAATTTGCTGTTGCATAATGGAAACCAATACAAAATAGGAAGTAGAAAGATGTTTAAGCCACATGAAAGATAGGAATAGTCTTTCATATATATGTGAAGGCAGTTTACAACCAATACAGGCATTATGTGGCAGTGAAAAGGAGTAGAAAATAGAGACACCTTTGTACAGCTCGGAAAAGGAACTATCCTTTTGCATTTATATTCATCTTGGAAGGAAGAAATTGCTCAGAAAGAAAGATCTATTTTGTTAAGAGATAAAATATAATTTTATGTTTAAGACCTTCTCTCAAACAGTCTAAACAATCTGGAAAAAACCCCACAGGTTTGTAGAGATGAAAATTTTCTTTGTGTTTTTTAAAATATTGGAGAAATGTTTTGATTCCCAGTGGCAACTAGATCTATCATGATATGTGTGAATTTAATCTCAAAGAAAAGTAAGCAAAATTGTAGAAGGCAGTAAATCACCCACACTGTAGCACTGGGAAGTACTCCATTGATTATGTTGTGGGAGTACAGTTACATACTAGAAACGTAGGCAATATTTTGGTGAAAAGTGGGTATTGTTTTCTTGCAGAACTTCCTCGGTAAACATATAACCAGTTTGTCTCCTAAAATGAGAACAAAATTGTTATCACTAACTTGAGCGCTGTAACTTTAGCGATCCTGCTTCTTCCCACTTAAATCAACAGGAATTCTGATCTGTTGTGCACAGAAACAGATCAGAAGTAAACAGAACTTAAGTTTTACTCAGGGCATGTAGGAAGCACAGTTAAGGAAAACCTGAATTAGCGACATATCCTATATCTTGTTAGTTTAGAACTGTAGCATTATTCTGATATTGTTTAAAACATAGTTATTTCCAACTGAAGGCCTTACTCAAATAGTGCAATGTGACTCTTTTATTAAATCTTTTTCCTTGGTGAAAGGGGGTTAATATTTGTCTGTTTTCCCAAGTAACAAGTGATAGGGTGTGAAGAAATGGCCTAAAGTTGTGCCAACAAAAGGAATAGATTGAATAAAATGAAAAATTCCTTCACTGAATGAGTTGTTAAGCACTGAAACAGACTGCCCAGGAAATTAGAGGAATCAACATCCCTGGAAATATTTAAAGCGCATGTACGTGTGATGCTGAAAGACATGTTTTAATGGTCACTTGGCAGTGCTGGGTTAACAGGTGTACTCAAACTGGAGGGTCTTTTCCAACCTGAGTGAGTCAATCAGGATCAGATTCAATCACAATTCATGCATGTCAGCCATATGCTTTCAGATCAATGTCATATATTACCCAGACAGTGGAAACCTGTTAGAACCAGATGGGATGGATCAAATTCCCAAAAGATATTGAGAAACGGCTTCAGAGAACTGCCAGTGTCTTTAGAGACGATCTTTTTTCTTTCCTATTAATGATACGTGCTATCTAGGCACCTAAACTATTATGTTGGTGATGACACTAAAACAATTAAGTTCCTTACAAGTTTACCCTACATAGGACATTAAAAAATGTGTGAATATGTGTGTAAAATACTTCTCAGTGAAATATTTGATTTGCAATAAAATTCTACCTTTTACTGTTGTTTACCACCTGTAAAAAGAATGGAGAAGATCAGTTGATGGTAATACTGTCACACCTTGCACTGGCAAGGGTAAAATGATTCTTCTTAGCACATTGCAGTCTCAAGAGTCATTGTGTGTGTGAATGAATGTAGTACTAGTGAAAGAACAGATTAACAGAGCTCTCTGCTCAAGTCTTCCATTCCACCTATAAGCAGTGCAGGAAGCACCTTCACAACTGGCCGCCCTTTGTCCTGCAGGGAGGCAATGCAAGGCTAACCCCTGTGTCCATGTTGTCTTTCTCTATGAACTTTTTTTTCAGGAGTTTCACCAGAGCCCATTCATTAAACCACACAGGAGGAAACAGGAGGAAATCTGACTCATTCTTTTTGTTTTGTTGAAAGCCCATTCCTTACTGCTGCATTTCTTGTCTTTTATTACAGTTAATATGTTGCATAGCAGCAACTTTCACTAGGTTACTAGGGAAATTCATACTTCACAGATTTAGGTGTTCTGGTTATGGATTTTCAAGTGCTTGAAAATGTTCAAAAAGAGAGATTCTGGTTTGGAGTTTCTATGCACACCATACGTTCAGGAAACTCAAAGTCTGGCTTCACAGTGAATTTGCTTTGGAAGCCTTAGTAGCTTGTTTTAAAAATGTTATTCTTCTAATAACTTTATAGAGCTCCCTTCTGCATTATTGTTGTTACTACATACACACTTAGGCAGAAGGAATGATTTTTCCTACCAACTAAGTTTATATTTGGAAACAGAATGGGACTTCAGCACCTTAGCTGGGTAGGAACAATAATTATGCCGCTTTAATGCCATGGAAAGCATTTATTTCTGGACCTAATAAGACATCAGTATAAAGATCTAAACACTGTAGTGGTGATAAGGTATTCTGCCATATTTTATTTCAGAAAATTTGCTTTGTATGGAAGTCTTTTGTTACATTTCCACTTTTCATTTCTATATTAATACTGCCATTATTAGAGTTTGTTTGTTTACCACGTTTTCATTATTTTTAAGAGAAAAGAAGAAGTTCACCAAATTCATAAGAACATTGTAAAAAAGAGAAGCATATAACAAGGCAAAAATATTTGTAGCCATATTTTTATTTGTTGTTCTCACTTTTTCTGTGTAGCCAGCAATTCCTGTAGCTGTTGACAAACTGGAAGGGTCCATATAATTCTTCCAGTATCTATACTTTAGTTCTATTGTTAGGAAAAAATTAAGAGATATTTAACTAATTCCGTAGCTATTAACATAGGGGAAGCCTTTAAGTTAAAATCTCAATATTGATAGTGGTTCGGATGGTTTTGAGTTTCTCTGAGAGATGTGTATAAACAAGTTAAATAGCACCTTGCACACTCCTAGTTTAGCCAGAGCAGTCCCGTTACTCCCTTTTTAGATTTCTAAAGCAACTGTACAACAAAATAAGCTCTTCACACAGATAGTACTGTTGATCTATGAACACCAAATGGCAGGATGAGCATAATTTTTCTAGCAAGACTTCAGTATATATCTTGACATGTACTGCATTGTTATGGTATGAAAACCACAGAATATTGTGAGAATGCAGCTTCAAAAATAATGCATATAAGTTGAGATGTAGTTTTTCATCATGCTTTTGAAACCAAAGCATTTACATATTAAACTCTTCATGTGTTATCCCCACCCCACTTGTGTTCTCAGGATTTCTATTGTTCACACACATCTCTTTTAAATTATCCTTGTAAGAACAAGCCACATCCTCCAGGCATGTAACATAATCAGTAGAACATAGCACACCGTGCTGTCCATTTAACTTTGAAGACATACCCACTTGTAAACAGAGTTTTGGATACCGTTGCTTTTGCACTCTAAACATGATTCACCAGTCTCTAGGGCTCTACGCTGAAACACTTGTTTGCTCTGAGACATTTGCAGGATTGAAATTGAAAAGCCAATCTGGCTATAAACACAAGGACCCTTGTGGGATCAGAAATGTTACGGTCAAGGTGCTGGTACTTAGAATATGTGGTAGGCTCCTAAAATATGTGGTCTTGAGTTTGATCCTGAGTGCCATGGTCTGTGTAACACTGGTCTTAGTATATCTATACATTTTTTCCATCTGTAAATGGGACAGAGTGCACATGAAATAAAAAAGTAAGTACCATCTGTAATTTCTAAAGACGCTTGCTGACGTCAAGGATATTTGTGGGTGCGTATTAAGGGGCAGGCTGGCATGGGTGACACTGTTGTGGGTATCTATTACAGACCCCCAGATCAGAATGAGGAAGTTGATGAGGTCTTCTACAAGCAGCTGACAGCAGCCTCACAGGTAAAGGCCCTGGTTCTCATGCAGGATTTTAACTACCCAGACATTTGCTGGAAGACCTACTAAGCCAGCCACCCACAGTCCAGGAGGTTCCTCCAGTGCATTGGTGACAATTTCCTGATACAGATGGTGGAGGAGCCCACCAGGAGAGAAGCACTGCTGGATCTTGTACTCACCAACAAGGCGGGTCTGGTTGAAGCAGTGAAGGCTGAGGGTTGCCTTGAGTGCATTGACCATGAGATGGTGGAGTTCAGTGTCTTGTGTGGTAGGAAGAGAATAGCTAGCAGAATCACAGCCCTGGACTTCAGGAGGGCCAACTTTGGCTTTTTCAAGCAATTGCTAAGGGAAATCCAATGGGAAAGGGTACTGGCAGGTAAAGGAGCTCAGGGTAGCTAGTCAACATTCAAAGACCACTTTCTTGCAGCACAAGAAAAGAGCATTACAACAAGAAGAAAGTCAAGAAAGGGAGCCAGAAGACCTGCGTGGTTAAACAGGGAGATGCTGGGCAAACTCAAGAGGAAGAGGAAAGCCTATAAGTCATGGAAGGAGGGAATGGCCACTTGGGGTGATTATAAGGCTCTGGTGAGTGAATGTATGGATGCAACTAGAAAAGCCAAGGCCTCATTGGAATTAAACCTTGCAAGAGAGGTCAAGGGCAAGAAAAAGGGCTTCTTCAAGTACATTGTAGTTAAAACTAAAACTAGAGGCAACATAGGCACCCTGCTGAATGGGGTCGGTGCCCTGGAGACAGAGGATGCAGAGAAAGCAGAGATACTCAACACCTTATTTGCCTGTGTCTATATTTCTGGGGGCTATTCTTGATATCCAGCCCCAGACTGCTGAGTCTCCAGATGAAGTCAAGGCAAGGGTTAGGGATACGTAGAGCAATCTGTGTACATAAATCCAAGGGCCCAGATGGGATGCACCCACACATGCTAAGAGAGACAGCGGAAGTCATTGCTAAGCCACTCTCCATCATCTTTTCTAAGTCATGGGGATCAGCAGAGGTGCCTAGACACTGGAGGATAGCAAATGTCACCCCAATCTTCAGTAAGAGAAAGAAGAAGGACCCAGGTAACTATAGACTGGTCAGCCTCACCTGCATCCCAGGAAGGGTAATGGAACAATTTGTTCTAGAGGCTGTCTCCAGGCACATCAAGGACAGAGGGGTCATTAGGGACAGTCAGCATGGCTTTACAAATGGAAAATCATGCTTGACCAACCTGATAGCCTTTTATGAGGGCGTAACCAGGTGGATGGATGATGGCAGAGGGGTGGATGTGGTCTATCTGGAATTCAGTAAGGCAGTTGACACAGTCTCTCACAGCATCCTTGCAGCCAAACTCAGGTAGTGTGGTCTAGATTTTCAGGTAGTAAGGTGGATCGTAAAGTGGCTACAGGGTAGAAGTCAGAGATTAGTGGTCAATGGGACAGAGTCTAGTTGGAGGCCTGTATCTAGTGGAGTGCCCCAGGGGTCGGTGCTGGAACAAGTCCTGTTCAATCTTTAATTAACGACCTGGATGAGGGATTAGGGTGCACTGTCAGCACGTTTGCTGATGACACAAAGCTGGGTGGTGTTGCTGACACCCCTGCAGACTGTGCTGCTATTCAGGATGACCTGGACAGGCTGGAGAGCTGGGCAGAAAGAAATGTAATGAAATATAACAAGGGTAAGTGTAGAGTCTTGCATCTGGGCAAGAACAACCCCAGGTACCAATATAGGCTGGGGACTGAGCTGTTGGAGAGCAGTGTAGGAGATGGGACCTGGGGGTCCTGGTGGACAGCAGGATGACTATGAGCCAGCAGTGTGCTCTTGTGGCCAAGATCCTGGAGTGGATCATAAGTTAGCAGATCAAGAGAGGTTCTTCTCCCCCTCTACTCTGCCCTGGTGAGACCACACCTGGAGTATTGTGTCCAGTTCTGGGCCCCTTAGTTCAAGAGGGATGTGGAGCTGCTGGAGGGAGTCCAGCATAGACCAACGAGGATGATGAAGGAAGTGGAGCACCTCCCTTGTGAGGAGAGGCTGAGAGAGCCTTGTCTCTTTAGGTTGTAGAAGAGGAGACTGAGGGATGAGGTCATTAATGTTGATGAATAGGTGAGGGGTGGGTGTCAGGAGGATGCAGCCAGGCTCTTCTCAGTGTCATCTAGTGACAGGACAAGGGACAGTGGTTGTAAGCTGGAACATAGGAGGGTCCACATAAATATCAGAAGGAACTTCTTCACAGTGAGGGTGACGGAGCACTGGAACAGGCTGCCCAGGGGGGTTGTGGAGTCTCCTCCACTGGAGATGTTTAAGACCCGTCTGGATGTGTTCCTGTGTGACTTGGTGTAGGTGATCCTGCAGGGGGATTGAACTAGATGATCTTTTGAAGTGCTTCCAATCCCAAATGATTCTATGATTCTATGTTATTTTTGAACCTGCCATTCTGCATCACAGATTTTCACTGAAGAGCTGAAGGATTTAGTAGCCATTGGAAAGTTATCTCCTTTCAGTATAATGTTACCTCACTTTTTTTTTCTATCTTGGCATGCTTGAAGGAATTGTAATTTTTTTAATGGTACTGTATATTAGTTTGCCATATTCACCTATAAAAGAGCTTTGTAAAAACTGTATGGTGTTACAACGTGATTTCCTTATGGTACTGCTTGAGGACACTTCATCTCTCAGACATCTCTGAAATCTTCAGAAATACCTTGAGTTTTCCACTCAAAATGTTGCTAAGCAAGTGAATCTGTATCTTCTGTAGAAAATGCATCTACAATTCTTTATATGTGGTGCATATATAATTGGTACTGATGTTTAGAATTTGTAATGAAAAAGCAGAATACATTCTCTATTTATAAGGTTTTGGGCAAAGAGGTAAAAAAACCCTGACACTGTCTATTAATGTGGGTTTCTCTGTGTCATAAAATGTGATGCGTATCAGGATTTGGGAATTTAAAAATGTGATGTATGGGCAAAACCTCTGTCATTAATGTACTGTGGGCAGAGTGGTATGAGGAAATCTAGCTAGCTGGAAGAAAAATCCACACATCTTCTATGAATTTAACTTTATACTTTAATAGAACATTTGCTTTATGTAACCACTGTGAACTCAGGAAAACAGCTTGTCATCCACTTTGCAAATCTACCAATTCAAATCACGTCCATAACCAACAGGACCACAAACAATAGATAAAAGCTGTCATCTTTGCTGTCATCTGTTGAAACAATATTTCTTAACAAAAAAAGAACTACAGATTACAAGAATTAGTCACAGAATACTGGCCTTTCATGGAAATTTGCATTTCTGGTATGAGGTCTTAACAGCTACCACTACTGCTTTTGCAGCTTAAAACAATACTAATAGTGCTAGGAACTGTGAAGAAATCCATCTTGCAGGTGAATGTAATTGAATTCCACTTTGTACCTTACTTTAAATGACTTCGTACATTTAGAGACAGAGCAAATTCGTGCTCATTCCACAGTGGACAGCCTTTCAGTATCTGTTCAGTTTTTCTGGGAGAATTCCAGAAATTTGTACAAGGCTTTGAGTCAATGTTCATCAAATTGATTCCCAAATCGCATCGTCACTGGAGAATAATAAGCCCTGAAAAGTTTTGCAAACAAACTTTGCAAAGCTTTCAACTTAAGTTATAGAATCATTTAAGTTGGAAAAGATCTTTTAAGTTTGAATCCAACCATTAACCCAACTGTCCTAAGTCCACCACTAAACCATGTCCGTAAGTGCCAGATCTAATTGGTTTTTAAACACTTCCAGAGATGGCAACTCAACCACCTCCCTGTGCACCCTGTTCTAATGCCTGATGACACTTTCAGTGAAGTCTTTACTAATATCCAGTCTAAATCTTCCTTGGTAAAATCTACAGATGGTTCCTCTCATCCTATCACTTGTTATCTGGGAGAAGAGAGCAACACTCACTTCAATCCAACTTCCTTTCAGGTAGTGGTAAAGAGCTACAACATTTCCCCTCACCCTTGTGTTCTCCAGACTAGCCCCCGCTCCCTCAGCTGCTCCTCATATGACTTGCACTCTAGACCCTTCATGAGCTTCTCTGCTCTTCTTTGGATGTACTCCAGCAGCTCCTCAATGTCCTTCTTGTAGTGAGGGGCCCAAATGTGAACCCAGTACTCAAGGTGTAGCATTACTGTTGCAAAGTATGGGGGGACAATCACTCTCTACTCCTGCTGGCCACACAATTTCTGATACAGGCCAGGAGCTATCTTGCTCTCCCTGGGCACCTCACTGGCTCACGTGCAGTTGGTTGTCAACCAGCAACACCCCAAGGTCCCTTTTTGTTGAGCAGCAATATTCTTTAGATAAAAAAACTTTAGAGTGTGTTTGGAAATTAATGCTGGCTATGACAGTCTTTGTTTGGTAGACCTCAAATGGCTTCAGGTTGACTTGCCTCCAAATGAAAAGTGCTTATGCAAAGGCCAAATGCTGTAAACGACAATTCATGTCATAAAGCTACAGCTAAAGCTCTAAAGTACAGTTCTAGCTGTGCAACCACACAGATTGCTGGCACAGTTGCAGGTACCTGTATTTTAAGGTAGTGTATTATTGGTTACCCCAGCTTGGACTGTAGTTTCTCTTCCACAGTTGGTTTACTGCTGGCACTTGCTGTACTTTCTTTGCCCAGGCTTTTTGTATCACAGATACTACTGTACTGCTTTCCTTTTTAAGAATAGTGACATGAATGGAGAATCACAGGGCTTATGAAATCAAATCTGTAGGAAGTGCAGGACATACTCAAGCTGGCTCTTTATTTGTACTTGTCAGTGGTTTCATTCTGTAGTCTGTAGAAGGTATTACGAAGGTATTCATTGACAGTGAAGAGCTGTGAGAGACCCCAAACCACCAGAGCTTTGAGGTAGTGCTGCCTGAACCTTTTCCTTACAAAGAGCTTCCAAGAGAATCCAAATGGCTTTGAAGTTCAAAAAACGAGGTTCTCTTAGGCTATGAACTGGAATAATTAATAAAAGGCATAGAAGCTCCAGGTGGCCAGATGAAGCAGAATGGAAATAATACAAGGTTCATAAACCAGTGACCTCCTTCTCCCTGTGACTTTACAGGATGAACTCTGCTTTCAGCCATCTCCTTGTCACTGTTCCTGCAAATTGTGACAGTGCTTACTGGTCTTTGGCAGTATCTCCTGTTGGTCTGATTATGGCCCTTTTCTGCTCTCAGTAATCACTGAGGCTCTCTCTGAGCTGCAGGACCTGGGTGTGCTTTCTCTCTTTGCCTTTTCCTGTCTCTGCCCTGCAGTAACTGAGGCTGCTTCATTTCCCAAAAGGATGTGCAGCCTCTGCTGTCTTCTAGGGGATGCCACCAGACTGTCACTTTTAAAGGAATGAGAACAGACAAATGTAAGAGGTCGATCAAAGGGAAAGAAGTGGGTTTGCATATCAAACACTAAACCTGTGTCCTGTCAAAGTGACAATGAAGATTTGCCTTGTGTGATCATACAATCTAGCAAGTGTGTTAGTTGTATACGCGCATAAATACTGCATGAAGCTTGTCACTACAGCTTTCCAAGGGTGATGCTAATCCATTAACATGTGTATTTGTGTATTGATCATACATAATACCTTCTATTAGGAGAACTGTAAATCACTTAATGTGTTAAAACATTGCAAAGGATACCAGAGGTTCAGAAAATACTCAATATCCTAATGGATAAAACATTAATTTTTAAAATGATGGTGTATCCTGAAAAACTGTCCTTGATGGGGAATTTAACTTAATTTCTTGCCAATTAACATAACAATCACTGACTTGGGCATTAAGAAACAAAGAATCCAATTAAACAAACACTTCGGGAAAACACCTTTCCTCAGAGCATCTTAATTTGTTCCTTCTGCTCTTTCCTTCTTATCTCCAGCTGAGTCTTGCTAGAACCAGCTGGAACCAATTCAAGGCAGTTTATGGTCACCCCTCTCACAGGGCACCCAGTAGCCTCCACTGCTGAACTTGTGCCCCATGCTGCTCTGCTGTCTTTGTTTCCTGAGTATTAATTGTTGTAGGGATCGCTCAGTGGTAGTTGGTCAGCTAGTTAAGCAATCAGCTCTCAAAGTAACCTGCGTGGAAGTGGAACGGAAGGAGTTGAGACTGAAACCCTGTCAGAAACTTGCTCCTAGTCTACACATTTTCCAGTATAGAAGGTATGTTATTTTCCTGTACTGGGGATTTATTTTGTCTTCCTCACCTAATAGCTTCTCAGTTATTAAAAAATACCAAAGGCCTGTGAAATGTTCCTAGGAATATTTCTGAGAAGTATTTTCACTGCATCAGGCAGTGAGCTGCTGCTTACTGCACAGATAATTCATGTTTCCTTGGTTTTCACTGGCAAGAATATCACTGTTATAGTCAGGGCACATTTGGGTAAGATAAAGATGCATAAGCATGCAAGGCAAGTGTTTGGCATCAATAACTATTAATTTAGATGTTGTTGTTCTTCCAGGCTGCCCTGGGGCTGTATCTCCCTTTTGAAAACTAGCATGTCTTGCAAAGTTAGAATGGCTATAATGTTTCTGTGAACTGGTTTTTTTCAGGCAGGTATAAGTGGTGTTTAGTGCCATCCGTAGGCATAGTCTGAGAGATGTCTCTGCAGTTGGTGTTTCAGGCCCCTTGCCCCTGTTCACTCTCCCAGTAATACTGCTGTCTTTGTTTCTGTCAATTGAATACCCAAATTACACAATCCATGTGTTCGGAGCAGTGGTCTAAGTTATGTTGCAGAAATGTTACAGTATGTTTTGTCTCAGTGTAGTAATCAAGTCATATATCCACTCAGTTGGCCAGGTTTTCCATTTGTGTGACTCAGCAGAACTCTACTGCAATTTATGAATTAAATGAATAATTATAGGTCACAACTGCCACAATTGTTTAGTCAGTAGAAGTGGTCTTGTCAGTTAAAGCAATGCACACTCTTTTTTTTTCCTGTAAATTTGAGGCATAGCTTTGCATTTCAGTTTCAGTGTAAGGACCAGATGTTTCGGAGCGAACTGGCTTTTTTTGTAGGTCTCGTGCACTGGTTTATGCAAACCTGTCTTCTCTGACAGCATGATAATTTCTCTTAGGAACCCTTATTTACTTATGCACCTGCAAACTTTGGTCTGATTGAGTTGTCTCATTATACCCAGTTTAACCACTTACGACAGGCCCTAATGCCGGTTGTTTATTGGCAATGGCTGTGCAGCTCCTCTGGGTGCTGAGAACCTCCTGCTCATATGGAAGTCCATATAAATGTGGAGGGACTCGGCACATCTGCAGGATGAGTCTATGGGCTGCACAACAATGAATTTTCCGATTACAAGACCAGCCTTACACTGGGCAAGCAATTTAAGGTGTTTACTGACTGAACTTTCTTCACTAATTCAGATATTGAGAGTTCTCTTCAACGTTCTCCACCATTTGGCGAAACCATAGAGGAAAGGCAACGAATCTTTCCAGTGCATGCTCATATTACTTTTGCCATGCTCACTGCTGTGCTTTGCAACTCCTCCACGTTACCGTTGCCTGTTGTGTAGTAGCAGAAATTGTTCTGGGAACCTCGCTTCATGGGACTTGACTTTACCTAAACATTTGCGGAGCTTCAAACATATATTTCTTAAGTGCTGTAAAATATATACGATGCCGTGCTGATTTATTTCAAACAGCAGCAAAGCAATATTCTTAGGCAGTGAAGATAGGATTCAAATTGATTAAATCTGAAAATTGTGAGTAGTCTCTGTAAGAGAGAGCTATTCATTAAATGATTCAATAATTGGATAATAGGAAGCAGAGATGGGACACCATGTAGAAGAGGTGAAGTTGCATAGAAAGTAGCTGATATGGATGGATACACTAACAGAGAAGAAGTACACAAACAAAATTGAGCTTGAATAATAAAATGTTTACCAAATAATTGGTTGTGGTTGACAGCTCTGGGCGTGTTGGCCTCTCACCAGATGCTACTCTTTTGAAACAAACATTAAACCTTTCTAAACACTCAGAGGCTTATGCTCTGCATGTGAAGAGTATAGGAGCTGTTGCTTGACATTAAAGTTCCACTTCTTAGCATTCTTCAACAATATAAAATAGTGTGGTTTAGATTATATTCACTCCTATTTTAAAGCTGTTTTGCTGCCAGGACAGTGGTAAAGTCGATCTGGGAACTGGGAATGAGTTTCTCCAGTACAGGCTGCACCACTTGGAACTGAAAATTGAAACTGGAAATGCACAAACTAAAAGAAACATCTTGTTATTTCGCTGCCAACAAATGTAAATGTTTTTTTTTTGCTTCCTAAGCTACTGTGTGTTGCTTGTACAGAGGTGCACTAGGAGTTCACAGAGTATCTGCTTTCAGAAAAAGTACAAATCGGGTTTTAGAGTGACTTTTTTTCCCTGGAAAGATAACATGCCTCTTAACAGTGTTTGGTGGTTGCGTTTTTCGGTTGGATTTTGTTTTTAAGAATGAAGGTGTGTGACTTAAATGGAAGAAGATTTACTATAAACTCAATATTTTGGAGCACAGAAAACAGACATTAAGAGAGGATGCGTTTGAGAGAGGTGTCCTTGGGAAAAAACATATTAATAGATGTTCCAATAAGGGAGAAACGTTGGCCAGCTATGAGAGATCATAAATATAATATGATCTCTCCACACAACCTTCTGCTATATTACTTCAATATCTGTTGGGCACATCTAAAACATATTTTATCTGTTGGCTTTTCATGATCAGTTAATAGAAGTTTATCTTACAAGAAAGCATAAATATCACTAGATTTTCAAGGCTAAAGGTGAAGTGTTTTACGATTTCATCTAAGCCTGCTGGGGTGAGATTTTGTTCTTGCAAACAGCTGATACAGCAGAGACTAATAATTGTATTTAACTATCATTTCTCTAAGGTCTTTAAAGCTTGTATTTTATGTTACAAGCATGAAAAAGGTAATGAATTAATCATGCAAAATGCTTTAAACTATAAATTGTGAAGTGCCTGCCAGGAACATGTGGGCATCTGTTAAAACCTTAGTTCCAATTAGCAAGAGGAAAATAATTGTTTCCAAATGTTTAGGGAGCAGTTTCATAATGGGTTGGTTTGATGGACAAACAGTGGGAGAGTATTCTGGATACATTTACTTGCAGCCTCACCTGGTATTTAGCTATTAATACCGGTTAAAGTTTTGCCTCTGATGTTTTGACATGGAAGGCTAGTACTTAGTTCTTAACCAGACATTGTTAAAAAGCTTGATCTGTTGCTGCTTGTTCTTTGACAGTGGTTCTGTAAGTACTTACAAAGTAAGTCCTAAGAGTGTATCTGCAGAGTAATAATCCAGTCATCTATGTCCTGACCAGTTATCTGCCTTTTTTTTAACGTAGTGAACAATTCCAAGTCTTAAATCTCTGTTCTTGGGTGATGCAAATCGCAGTTCTGATTAGTAGTGCTCTACCTGTCCTTGACAGACACTGCTAACAGGAATGGCTTAATGACATCTCCCTTTGATACAGCCACACAGTGCTTTATGTAACAGCAGCTAGCTGTGAACCTGTCTACAGAGTAAATTTATATTGATGATGCAATTGCCTTTAATTATGTTCTTCAGCTTTATGTGTTCAGGTTGTTCTCAACTTTTTTGTTTCGTAGCCTTTCTTTTGGGCCCTTATTTTATGGGCAGACTGGGTATTGGTAATCATTCAGTCTGTCAATGCTTTTCTAGACACTATGGACCCATGGCTAAAACTGACAGATAAATACCTCACTCACCGTGGTAGGTGAAGTGAGTGCAAGATGGGTCAAGGCCGATTGTATGGGATTCAGTGAGGTCAAATGCCGGTTCTTGCACTTGGGTCACAACAACCCAATGCAATGCTACTGGCTTGAGAAGAGTGGCTGGAGACCTTTTCAACAAAAAGGGACCTGGGGGTGCTGCTGGTTGACAGCTAACTGAATATGAGCCAGCAAGGTGCCCAGGGAGGGCAAGATGGCAGTGGCCTCCTGGCTTCTATCAGAAATTGTGTGGCCAGTGGTAGTAGGGGAGTGATTGTCTCCCAGTACTTGGCAACAGTGAGGCTACACATTGAGTACTGGATTTACATTTGGGCCCCTCACTACTAGAAGGACGTTGGACATGTTCCAGCAGCTCCTCAAAGAAGAGCAAAGAAGCTCATGAAGGGTCTAGAGTACAAGTCATATAAGGAGCAGGGGTTAGTCTGGAGAAAAGGAGGCTGAGGGGAAATGTTCTGTATGACTACCTGAAAGGAAGTTGGAGCAAGTTTAGTGTTGCTCTCTTTTTCTGAGTAACAGAATCACGGAATTACTGAGTGTGAGGCTGGAAAAGACCTCTAAGATCATCAAGCCCAGTCTAAGAACTAACATCACCACGTTGGCTAGACCATGGCATTAAGTATACTTTCTTAAGAAAAGATCTAGTCCTTTCTTAAACACCTCCAGTGATGGTGACTCCACCACTTCCCAGGGCAGTCCATTCCAGTGTCTGATCACCCTTTATGTGAGGAAGTTCTTCCCAGTATCCAATCTAAACCTCTTCTGGCACATGCTCAAACAAATGATAGGATGAAGGGAACCATCTGCAAATTGTACTGGGGAAGATTCAGACTAGATATTAGTAAAGACTTCATTGAAAATGTCTTCAGGCATTGGATTAGGGTGCTCGGGGAGGCTGTTGAATCTCCATCCCTGGAGCAAATCACATCTGGTGCTTAAGGGCATGGTTTAGCAGTGGACTTGGAAGAGTTAGATTAATGTTTGAACTTAATTATTTTAAAGGTCTTTTCCAACTTGAATCATAGAATCATTAGGGATTGGAAAGGACCTTGAAAGATCATCCAATCCCCCTGACACACCAGGATCACCTACACCAAGTCACACAGAAACACATCCAGGCAGGTCTTAAACGTATCCGGTGAAGGAGACTCCACAACCCCCCTGGGGAGCCTGTTCCAGTACTCAGTCACCCTCACTCTGAAGAAGTTCCTTCTCATATCGATGTGGAACCTCCTATGTTCAAGCTTACAACCATTGCCCCTTGTCCTATCACTAGATGACACTGAGAAGAGCAATGAGGTCACCCCTCTTAAATGATTCTATGATCTTTATATGCAAAGACAAGGATAACTCATTTAAAATAATTTATATGTGGTACCACTCAACTCAGTAACTATAAACACAGTACATGGAGTGTCTTGACCTATTGCCAAGGTTAAAAATGCTGATGAAATTTTTTAAGAGAATTGTTAAGAGCCTGTCATGTTAGCAGTGGTGATTATCTTTGGGTTGAGGAAATCGTCACCTCAGCATCCCCTCTTTTGGGTGCTGGTCCAAAGAGGCATTCTTCCTCAGAGCCTGGAGATACAACAAGGTGAATTATTGAGGTGCAACTTTGCTTCACTGATGTGTGTCTGTGTGGAGAACAATGAGATGTTTCACCCCAAACTATTGCTTTGTGTTCTTGGTTGCAGGGATATGACATAGGAAAATCGCATAATTTCTTTTTTTTTTTTTCATTCTTCATCTGGGCTAAAAGGAAGGTTGCAGGGATTTGCAGCAAAATGAAGGTTAATTAATAAATACGTTTCAAGGTATCATTAAAATCCTCAGATTAAGGGCTCCAAATACTGCAAGCATAAAACATTTATTATTAATTTAGTTGCAGCAGCTTCAAGATAGACATAATTTCTAATTTAAAAAAACAATTCTAATTTGGGATCTGATTTTTTAATTTTTTTTTCCTTTTTTTCTGAGAGGTCATCTCTGGATTGATAAACATCCACCAAAATTACAGTGGCAATTAATGATCACAGTTCTGTTGATGTTCAGGGCTTCCATAGGCAAAAAGTATAATATTAAAACTAGTGCTCCCTTAGACATTCTACATTATAAAAGATTAAAACCTCAAATTTTCTGTTGGTTTTTAAGTCATGTCTTTGGCTTCTGTGATCTTTTCTCCGGTACAATTGATCAAAGCAGGACACTGAGAAGTGGTGACAAAGCAGTGTTTGATTAGTGTGTGGGTCTGAAGGAGCTGTAAGATTGCAGCTGTTGTTTAGTCTGAACCACACGGTGGCCTGTGTCAGTGAGAAACTGGGTAGTAGACATTTTACTGAGTTAGTATCTTTTTTTGCCTGTGTCCAGGGGAAGCCCAGAATTGAACCCTTTGGGTGTCTGCTTTCTGTGGAGAAGCAGCAGCAAAGGACAAGTTCTAGACCATGTTATGTGATTAGCAAGGACAGGAAATTAAGTTGCTGCTTCTAATATTTATTTCTTTGAAGATCTATACCTTTAATCATCATTATATAATGTCAGTGTTTATTAGATATCTGTGTGTGTTTCCAGTGTGGTCATTGCTCTGGTTTCTGACTACTTGATGTGACAAAGTTATCAGTTTAATTGAGAAGTTACTTGAGGCTGTCATGCCCTTGAGTATGTTTTCCTGGATCAGGCAATAATCTTCATGATCGTGATTCATGGAAAGAACCCAAGAACTGGGATTGCTCTTGGGAGCTGGGATTGTTTAGCCTTGAGAAGAGGAGGCTTGAGAGGGGGTTTGTGGTTGGTTTAGAGGGAAGTGCCAGGGGCATGCTTATCTACCCTGCACCCTGATAAAAGACTCTGCTCAAGGTGAGATCATGGGCTGTCTTTCTCCTGGAGCCCTCTGGGGTGGATGGTCGGTCATGGCCCCAGCTCTGTGTGGGGCTGGGATGCAGCCAATAGAATGGGGCAGAGCAGTTGCAGTCCTGACTGCCTGGAGCCAGCTCTGGCTGCAGTCAAGTGCAGTGGCAGTGCACTTTGTCTGTGGTGGAGATATGGAACTGTGCCAGGAGAAAGTCTTTCTCCAGCTTGCACTGCAAGGCAGGTGGGCACAATGGGAAATCACCAATGCTGATTACTCCCTGCATCGAGCAAAACACAGCTACCTTGAACACCACAAGCCTGGAGACACTGGAGCTGTGAGCTAACCTGAAAGAGAGCTCTGAATACCCAGAGGAGGAGGGGGAAGGCCCCTGCTGACTTTGCCATGCAGCTGCTGCCATTGTGTGCTGAATCCGTGGCCAGCCATGTGGCCACTGCCATCTTTGATCCCCTGAACAGCAGGAGGCCAGACTGTTTGTCATTTTGCTGTTGAGAAAACTGGACATGTTTGAATAAGTGGGAGAATGGAGCCCTGAAGGGTGTTCACTTTGTTCAGCTGATGGAAATGTCCATGCAAGAAGCAGGAAAAAGACTTGTAACTCTTAAACCTTTGGCAGAACGTTTGGCTCAGGAAATGAGGATTCAAAATGTTCTAGGAGTGGCCCTCCTATGTTGCTGCAGAGTGTATGTGTGTGTCCCTCACCCCAGAGGATCTGGCCTGAAGCCAAAGACTGCTTACAGAATTCTTCACCCTTTTTTTTTTTTTGTCAGAATGTGTGTAATGACATTGTGGTGGAGTTTCTGTTTTGTGTGTTTTAACTTGTTTGGGCTTTTCTTCTTTCTGTGCTTAGCTATAGACTTAATAAAATCCTTTTGTTTCCCTAAGCTGCTCCATTTCCTGATAAATTCTATCCTCCTTGAGCCTTGGCTGCCTTTCTTTTTGTTTCCTTGTTAGTTTGTGGTTTTAACCCTTGACAAGGAAAAAGAAATTTCAGAATACCTGAGCATTTGAATTAGTGGACGCTGGCAATCAAGCAAGCTGTTTGCATTGTCTAATCCATGGTAACAACCCAGAAATTGTAGCTTTCTGTGTGTTAAACTTGCTGACTGAGTCCTCTGTTAAAAAAAAAAAAGTTTGCCTGTTAGTGATGGTCAATCTCCAAAAAAAAAAAAAGGAAAATAAAAGTTTATTCTTTGTATATTTCAGTGGCCTTTATTAAGGTGACCTAGTGACCTAATCCTCATTATCTTTAGACATTCAGAGTGGAAAAAGGAATAAAACATTACGTTGCTGGAGACAGGAGAGGAAACTGGTGAAGACACTGGTAGAAAAGCTCAGTCAGTAGTCCTGTCCTCAGCCTACTCTCTTTAATATCACTGTGTCATGGCAACGACTTGAAGCTTGTTTGGCATTTTGTCACTAGTTCTCAGCTCTGACTCTGATGTTTCATAGCTACTGATACATTGGTTTGCATAGAAACAGTCACTGGAATCAAACCGCATTATAAAAAATAATGTAAATAAATCATTACACATACTTCTTGGTCAAGACAGGAGCCAGTGAGCTTAATTAAAATCATTATGAATAAGACATAAAATAATATGCCAAAAGTATTGTTTTTCTTTACTTACAGAATGTTGTTACTGAATCATAAATTGCTGAAAGCTTTTTCTGTTGTAGGTGAACTGGAACAAATACTGCACTATGCCTTATACCTCATGGGGAGCAAAGCACTTCTTCCTTAGAAGAAAAGGATGAATAAGCTGCTTCTGTGCTTTTGACAGATGAATAATATCTTACATTCTGAAAGCTTTATTTTTCATAGTCTTTTTGCTCGTTAGGCATTTGTTGCTTGAAAACTGTGCCTCATGCATTTTAAAGTAATTTTGCAGCAAAAACCCCCACAGCACCGGGTCACAGCTGTACTCCCGTGTTTGCTTACTGTCTTCAGCTGTTCTAACCCTTCCATTGTTCTGAGATACAAACCAAACTGATCAGCAGTAGAAAATTCTAGGTCTACACAGAGATGTGCTGTCCAGTTCCTAAGCTGTGCAGACCTGATGCTGTGACTGTTTACTTTCCTCGAAACACTCTTATGTTGCCAGCACAAGTAAGTTTAGCCAGATGTCAAACGAGAGTGCAGTAGAGAATAAGTCCTTAAGACAGGAAGTGCACAAAGCAGTGCTTTCTATTATTTTTCTTGAATTAAAAACATGTAACAATACTTTCACAGATTTTCTTTGGATCCTATTGAAGATTTTGCAAGATGGATAAAAATGTTGTCCAATAAAAATCCCCAAATGAAGAAATTAATAAGAACTGCTTCCCTTAAATGATTCAGTGGTGTACTCATTTTGAGGTGTATTGCAACTGGGAGACAAACTGTGTGTTTGTAGAGAAAGAGGTGGGGAGGGAAGCCATGTTATTAGATCTGGTATGTTCCTCGTACCCTAATTCTAAAATTAAATCCCTTGCTGGAATTTAAGCTGGATGCCAGAAGCAATCTGTAAAAACTAGCATTCCTTAGTCCTTCTGGATGGAATTCGCTTCACCTAATACTGCTGCAATAGAGATGTCTATATATTGAACTGATCACCTCCTTCTTTTATAATGAATGTGGAGAAATAGGTGGGTTTAGGTCTGTGTTCTTTCAGGTCTCCAATCAGATAAAATTAATTGTATCCTTAAGGTGACCATTTTTCTCCCTCACTGGGAGGCAACTAGCTTATATGTAATTCTATGCACTCATCTACTTCTGATTAGAGAAATCTCATTTTATAGTGTTTGTTGCATAATAAAAAAGATTCCTCACCAAAGTAAATTTAAAATCTGGTAGACTAGCTTAGAAAATCTGCTCAGCCCAAGGTCATTGCTGCTTGATTTAACTTCTTGTTCTATACACTGTGTGTCTCACATAATGAATTATGTTTAGCTGTCCATTAGTCTTGCAGAATACATTGCTCTTCTCCTTTTCCTCCTTTTACATTAAAAATCACACTCATAGATAATAAAAATGTCCACAAAAATATATAGTCATAGAAAAATATTGCATTCTTAATGGGGCCAGATATTTTGAGCCTACATTTTCACACCAGGCTTTCAAAATGGATGTTAATTTCCTTTCATAAAACACGTCATATAAATACAGCAGTAGCAGAGTTATTTGTGCTTTGGGGAACTTTTGTCTCTCATCTCACTATTATTAATCTGAGTGTGGGGATTGCTCCGCATGTAACAGTGTGGCTCATCCAGGAAGACGCTATGTTTGGAGGTTTAAAGAGGAAATTAAGTAGATAGATGACTGTAAATTAAGATAGTTTTAATTCTATAATAATGGCTATTATGTGGCTTTTAAACTCTTCAGCTTTATCATAGAATACAATCCTAGAATGCATTGGGTTGGAAAGGACATTTATACGTCATCTAGTCCAACCCCCTGCACTGACCAGAACCATCTATAGAGCATGTTGTTCAGAGTCTCATCCAGTCTGACTTTGAATGTCCCAAGAGATGGGGCCTCCACTGCCTCTCTGAACAACCTGTTAGTGTTTTACCAACCTCATTGCAAAAAAAACCAAACCAACAAAACAGTCTCCCTTATATCTAATCTAAATCTCCCCTCTTTTTGTTTAAAACCACCCCCCCTTGTCCTGTTACAACAGGCCTTGCTAAAAGGTCCCTCCCCATCTTTCTTGTAGTTTCCCCTTAAGTACTGAAAGACTACAATAGGGCCTCCATGGAAGTGACTCTTCTTCAGGCCAAACCACCCCACCTCTTGCAGCCTGTCTTCATAGTAGAGGTGTTCCAGCCCTCTGATCACTTGTCATCATTTATGACTGGATGCTTCTACCTCCTTGGAGAATGGAGACATTTGGGTCAGTTTTACTATGGGATGGGATCTAACCACAGGCCAGATGGTTTCCTATGGAAGTATGCAGAGAGAAATAGTTTCCTCATATTCTGCAGCTTCTCAACAGGCACTTCAGAGCTTCTGGGGAAGGGTCTCAGAACCAGTGCCTTCTGCCATTCGTTGAATCATTGTACTTCATAGATGAAAGGGATATATTCCACACCACTACCATAAAGGTAAAATTGATTTGATAAGGAAATAATGGAGGATTACTCTAGGACAAAATATGTCCACAAGTAGACAACTCAAGTACAAATTAAAAGGACATTTGAAGCCAGCCTTACAGGGAAAAGCAAACTCACAGCTTGTTATATTAGAAGTCAATATTTTTAGATGGTTAGTTATTCCTGGAACAAAGATAATCTGAATGTTGTGAGTGTAAGAATACTTGGAGATATTTCAGAGATCAGTGAAATAACTTAGCAAATACCACTGGTTGTACTGTGCCTAATGCAAGTAACAAGTGCTGAGACTATGCACTAACCCTAACCCAACCGAATGTCCTTCTAACAGAGATGCAGAATCATATTGCCTCCTCTGTTTTAGCTATATATCCCTATGATAGATTATAGGAAGATGAAAACTTCCCTTCCTTCTTGCTCATCATCCTTGTGTGATCAATGGCAGTTGCCACTGATGCTGAGACCTTACCGCTGAATTGAAAGGATTTTAGTGCCCAGACACAAAGGAAGATTTCTCTGCAAGGAGAGCAGGAAACTGGTTGCTTCAAACTAGTTGTACCAGTTTCAAACAGTCACAAATTCAGCTAGAAATTCCAAGCTGATTATCACAGGTTGCCATAGTAACTCCCCAAGCCCTGAGGCTCTGGTATGTGCCCAACTTCAAACCACAAGAGTGTTAAATAAAGACTCTTGTGCAAATACCCAACTCTTTCCATAACAGTTTTATGATGCTGCTATTACAGTGGTGCCTGATGCACACAGTAAGTTTTTTCACTTTTGGCAGCTGGTTATATGTCCTCATCTATGCTTATTCCATTTTTCTAATGGAAAATCTGATAAACTGATAAGCAAATAAAAGTTGTTTATTTTATGTATGGCAAGAGAATTTTTTATACTTGGAAATCCTAGGCTCAACATAGAATAGATGCTAAGTAGAGTGACTGGACTGTTGAAAGTTAAACAGACTTCATTTCCAAATAGTTAGTTCTAATGCATCTTTTTATTTCTGATAATAAACATTAACACTTCAATAATCTTAATTACCTTTAGGTGGTGAATGTCAGTATTGAAAACTGGCCCTGATTTCAGCTGAACTGGTTGCATTGTATGATTCCCTACAACCACTACAGAATATTTTGACAAAAATTGTGTATTTCCTTTTCTGGATTTTTGTGGCTTTACTTTTTTCATTGAACACATGCTTCCCATCCCTTTCCCATAAAGTAGCTCTTTAAACTTGGTAGATGATTGCTTTTATTTCCAAGGCAAATCACTGGCAGCTGTTGCAGAGTGATTCATGGTATCTACATTTAAACAGTGATGCCTAATGATTATAAAATGATCCATCTGGGTTTTTATCCTACAGAGGGGACTTTCTGTGCTATGAAAAGACACAAAGCATGTGATACATGGATATTTTAGTATGAAAACATAGCAAGTGCTCTGTCTTACAGCTTCCTAGATTCTTTATCTTTTCCTAAACCTTAGCAGCAGCATATGAAGCTCACTTATGGAAACTCTAAGTTGCTGACACAACTGTTCTGTTCTTTATTTAGGGTAGGGTTATGCCTATTGGCATAGCCTTCAGCAAGAGGTGGTATGTGAACTACATCATTGTAATGCCAGCCTGGGGAAGTATGGTGACTCAGATTTTCCTCTGAATCATATTTTCTCTTCTGCTCCTTCCTTGCTCTGAGGGAATAGTAATTTACTTCTGGAAATTAGTATCTCTCTGCAGTAGCACAGCTGCCAAGAAGTCTAGAAAAAGACTTCAATCTCCACCCATTCCTCCCTGTGTTCCTTCTGTTCACCTGTTTCAAATAAGATACAGCTAGGTAAATAGCCTGCTTTACTCCTACACACTCAAGTCTAAAATGTGTGTGGTTTGTGTAGGGCTCCAATTGCAGAGTTCTTCCGTTCTCTCCTGTGTGGGTGCACACTTACAGACCAAACCTTGCGTAGAAGATTCCAGATGTGATATGGCAGCCTAGAGAAAAAAAATAGTATTTTATTTTGGCTTAGACTTTCAAGTAGAACAGGACTGATAATTTTGAAATTTTGTACCAATCTATTAAGCATTTGATAAAGAGAAGTTGTAGTTTTGTTGAGCAAACAGGTTTATTCCTAATGCAGTCTGAAATGGAATCTGTCAATCTCGAGAACTGTGTCCCCTCCCTGACTCTTGATAGTTTGAGTGGCATGAACCCATGGAGGTTTGTTCTGTTATTGCTGCACATCATATATGGATCTAAATGGGCATCACAGGATAACTGAATTCCACCTGTCAGCACTAATTGTGCTGCAGTGGAACTGAAAAATAATCTTTTCATGTTTTAACACATCTGTGCAGAACTTCTCCAGCTCAGATCTAAATGTGCTAAACTGTTGCATCTGAGTGTATTCTCATTTGGTGCTGCAGTATCCATCACCTTGCCATATAGGATAGTGTTGATGAATAAATACACACTTCAAAATTCTGATTTTCTTCACACAACTATATGGTAGCAATAAGGATTTGTGTATTTTTTTCTTAATCACATAAGCAAATGTGGTGAAGGACAAATCCAAATACACTTATTTTCTTCTGCTGAAGGAGTTTAGGGTGTTATCAGGTGCAGCACCCTTAACCAGGGGAGATTCTTCCAGAATAGTGCTCTCCTTGTTTTTTCTTTGTGCTCATTGTTGTAGGGGCTGTGATTTTAGGTACTTTCTTGTTTTCTGTTTTGAATTTTCATTTTAAGTAGCCAGTTCCATATATTTGCTACATATTTTGTATTGTACTCCAAAAGCTCAGCTCCCCAAACTGCTGTCCATTAGCAGCCAGGAACTGCAATACATGCTTCCCTGAGGCCTCAGTGTTACACTAAGCCCCTTCTCCCAAGACACCTATAGTCCTGAGCTTTGATGCCAAAGGAGCCCTTCTAGAGTGCAGACTTCAATATAACCGTTATTATNTCATTACGGATCGGAAGGGACCTCGAAAGATCATCATGCCAAAGGACCCCTTCTAGAGTGCAGACTTCAATATAACCGTACTCAGCAGTTATTCTAACAAGACTCTGTAAGGCTGCTGTTGACCATAGCTGGAGCTGACATTGACAAGACTCACCTTGTACTGCAGTTGTAGCAAGGAAGTTCACTACATTTGTGTAGCACACATACATTTGTCCAGAACTCAACATTTTATCTTATGGTGGATCGTGATCCTGAATGTTTTTACGTTTTTGACTGATGAGGAAGTATAGTATTTGTTTTACTACAGTAAGAGGAGGAAGCATAGAAACATTTATAATAAGCCTTTTGTTAAGAGCTACAGGAGGCCCGGAGGGCATATGAAGCCTCTACTACACAAATGCCCTGCTTCGTCTCTCCCATATACATAAATCTGATAACCTCTCAAAGGATAAACAGAAGGCTACAGTAAATCGTAATGCACTTTCTAGTTTGTTTGCCAAATAGATGTGATGCAACCATTGTTTCAGCACTGCTACATTTTTCTACTTAATTGTGTTACACATCTTTTTTTCAGTTTGAGGTTATTACCCTAATGGCGAAGCAGAAACAATAGAGAATGTTCTGCATTGTTTCAAGCAAGCTGTTATGAAAATACATGTGCTGATTACATGGCTTTTTATAGAATGTACCAATGTGCAGCTACACAGAAGGGGTTTGCATGAAACACCACACCATCTAATTGGCATGTTAACTAAGTAGTAAGACTGCCCCTTCAACCCTGTGTCCTGGTTAGCCCACTTCGAATGTGCAAGTTTGGGTTGTTTCTGTTTTTTATTTATTTATTTGGACTCCTCTTTACTTCATGGTCACTGTTAACACCAACATTTTTATTGGTTGGTTTTTGCCCAGCCATGAATCCTTCTTTTTGTATTAGTGCATTTTGCCTGGTCTGTTTAGTCTACAATCTATTCCTAGATTTGGGCCTGCACTAGCAATACCTTCTAAGTTTGACTGAAAGTTTGACGACTGACAGGAATGTTTTGGGTTGTCTTTCTCTGTAGTAGTGGTTATGTCCTGGTTATAATTAATTACATTGATCAATTTTGCAGCAGTACAACAAACTATATTAAAATAATTATTATATTTACTGATCAGCAGGTAATGGCTCTTTCCAGACTGGCTTATATTCTTTATATAGCTTGGTTTTAGATAGCCTGTCTTGCACTAGCCTGTCTTGGACTAGATGGACTTTTGAAGCTAGATTAACATGTTTCTAGTACCCTCAGTCTTACATTTGCCCTGTAGATACAGGTGTTGTGCGTGCTGTTCTGCTGCTTCCTTCTTATGTTCTTGAAAGTGATCCCTCTGAGACTGATTTAGCTAGTTAGAGAAGTTCTGCACAGTGATTCTTTCTCTGGATCTTGACATGCCTGTGTTCTGAATATGCTTCAGCTTCCTTCTTTTGCTGGTTTGCTGTTTATCAGCTACCAAATAAAATACATTTTAATTATTTTTCCTATGTGTGAAAACTGAAGTGTTGTACACTTCAGTTTATCTCTCTGTATCATCCATATTTTTGTCCTCATAGAATCATAGAACCATTAGGGATTGGAAGGGACCTCATCTAGTCCAATCCCCCTGCCACAGCAGGATCAGCTAGCCCAAGTCTGTCCAGTTAATTATCTCCTCCTTTCTTTTGTCTTTTCATGACTGCTTAATGTATCTGTAGAGTTTCTCCTCATCATCATCTTTTATGTCTCTAGCTAACTGGAACACGTTTTGCACTCCATCCTTGTGATTATTTTTTTTTTTGCCTTATGTGGCATGTGAACTCTCTATTATACTTAATTCTATTCATGTGCTTTTATTTCCATTTTTATATTGATTCTTTTTCTGTTTATAGGTGATTAATAAATGACTGATGCGGTTTGAATGGTGTATTCATATTTTTCCTACATGTATTTCAAAAGACATTTGCTTTGGGATATTCAATACAGTTTATCTCAATAGATAGTGGCTTTTATGTTCTCATTTATCCTTTAGATTATCTCCCTGAGAAATCTTATTGTGGCTTTTTTCTGTTTTAACCTCTATTTTAACTCAGAACAAGGACTTCAGGTCATCTTTTCATATAGTAAAATACTTCATTTCATGATGACTTTATATTAGCTCTGCACTGCAAGTCAACTTCTCTATTAGTTTTAAAACAGACCTAGGATAGCTCCTCCATCTCTTGAAACTTGCTGAACTTTTACATTAATGCAAAATTTAATTCATTATGTCCTAGATTTGCTTAATTATGTCCTTAAAAAAAACTCCCAACCCCCTAATTCCTACATCCTTCTTTGTGACTTCCTTGTTTCCTCTTACTAGATCCACTCAGACATTCAAGAAGTTATTACTTCTTCCTGAATTTCAGAATAAGTGTTCTAGATGTGCAATTCAACAACATTCTGCCTGCACTTGTTGAAAACCATTTGATGTCAGTGTCTCTGATATACATTTTCCTTACTGGTACTCTCATATCTGGCATTTACCAGAAGGCTCAATAAAATTCCATTATTCTCTCTTATTTCTCTTACAGCCTTACTGCAATGTCTACTTTCTAGAATTTAATTTAATGAGTAATTCTGTGTTTTCTAAGTACCCGTGAGATACTTGCAACACACCTTACTCTACTGGTAACAGAAAGACCACGTGGTAATAGCAAGACCACATTCAGGTGCCTCATATTCCAGCTAAAACTACTTTCGGCTACCGGTTAGAGACTATCGGTTATTCTTCCCTTGGGACTATAATGATTTCTGCCTGGCTGTTGGATTTTACCAGGGCAATGTGGCGTTGTTCCTAGGTTTTAGGCTCAATATTTGTGCGCAATCATTTCGGCTAAAATTTTCCCTTGAAGGTATGTGTGTAGATGGCCAAGACTGAGAAAACAGGACTGAAAAATAGAGTGGACTGTTTATTTGGGAAGGGATGATGGTGATGAAAGGGGAGAACTTGGGCAGGGGTAAAAGGGGTTGTAAGGTGAAGCAAGTAATCTGCTCAGAGTTGTTTGAGTGTTCTGGTCAGTGCAGTCTGTGTCAGGAATACGTATCTACTGCTGCTGTGGACATGAGTATATTTGGTGATTGGTGGAAATGGGATACTCTCCCTAACACTAGTTCGCAGAAGAATAGACTGGACTTCCTAATAAAAACCTTGTAAAACTCACTGATCTGAAAGTTGGAGAGGCTTGTAGTTTTTGTAAATACAGCTGGGCAGCTAAGGAAGGGAGAGGGACTCAAGTTCATGAAATCATAGAATCATTTAGACTAGAAAAGCATATAAGGTGATCAAGTGTGACCATTAACATCATACTGTTAAGTGCAACATTAAATCATGTTCCTCAGGACCACATCTGCAAAACCTTTAAATACTTCCAGGGATGGTGACTCTACCACTTCTCTGGACAGACTGATCCAGTGTTTGCCAATCCTTTCGGTGAAGAAATTTGACTTGATATCCAACTTAATCCTCTCATGATACAACTTTATGCCATATTCTCTTGTTCTGTCACTTCTAGTGTGGAAGAAGTCACAGATCACCACCTTGCTCCAACCTCCTTTCAGGTAGTTATAAAGAGCAGTCACAACTTCCCTCAGCTTCCTTTCCTCCAGCAAAACAACCCCAGTTCTCTCATCTGTTCCTCACAAGATTCCAGTGCTACAGAGCCTTCAACTCTGTTGCCCTTCTTTGGATCTGCTCCACCAATTCCATGTCTTCCTTGTAGTAAGGACAGGTTCAACCAGACTGACAGAAAGACTTCATTCTCAACTCTACTCTGCCATGTAAGCAATCGGTGTGCATAGGGCACACACAGCTGGGCAGCAGCTATTAAGAATCCAGGGAGAAAGACAGGGATGAGTTTTGGGAAATGCAGGGAATAGAGGAACCAAAGGAACCTTGAATCACTAAGTAGTACTGGTTTCCAGAGAGAACCTAGAATGCAGTTACAGGTATGTAAGGGGTTGGGACATATCTGGAAACAAAAGAGAAAAATGCTTTTGCAGCCCTTGCTTATGGAACAGCGTTTTTCAAATCCCCATGGGTTTCCTCTGACATGTTTTTGGGTGAAGAGGCATTACTTTTTCCACAATGAATCATTACAGGACAGTAATCATCACAAATTTTAGACTTCAGCTGTGATAAAAGTGTGGTTTTTTTTCCTTTCTTTCAAACTTTATCTGCAAATTATTTCTATTGTTCTGACTTGGCACCAATAAAATATCACTTATTCTCACCGTAGTAACATCATCTGCAAATTATTTCCTTTGTTCTCATGTCTTTTCCATATAATGTTCACTGACTTCACTTTTGACAAGCAATCTTTGTGTTTTTTATTGGGGCAAAGAATGTAGTATGTGTAGATCACAGCTCTAGATCTGCTAGTGTGCAGATCCCAGATGAAATTTTATACTGTCCTCTACTGTGCTGTGTTTTCAAAAGTAAAAACTATTAGCCAGATAAAATGTTCTTGTCTAATCAAACATATTAGAATTAAAATTTAAATCACATTATAAATACAGATAGTTTGTAAAAAACATTCATTTATTTCTAGTAATGGAAAATTCAGTTTTGTTCTTCATCATTACAGGCTGCCATAAGATGAAGTACTGGTGACTCCATCAAACCCAAACAAAAAAAAAGGTAGAGCTAGTGGCTTTGATTCAGAAGGTTTTGACACTGCTGTCGTTCCACAACTAGCCTTTTGCCCTGCTGTTTTACCTGCTGGCCTTGGTAGCCTTACCATCTGCATTTCTTATCTCTTGTGACCTCATGTACTACCTGTTTTCAATGTGTTGTGTCCCTCAGTTAAGAAGTGTTAGAATTATGAATCCAAAAATGAGTAAAGCCTAAATGTGTCATCCAAGCAACTTGACATAGTAGGGGACTCAAATCATTCTCTTTATAGCTCTTAAAGAAAAATACACTCAACATCTCATATACCCCACTGGAGTTGCTTTTCTCTTAACATAGTTGCTATTCTCTTAAAAGATGGCTCTTCCTGTTTGTAAACAAGAATCAGCATAGTCACATCACCACATCAGATGTAATTCTTGTGTGCTATGGCTAAGAATTTCTGAAACTTATTGATGGACTAGAAAAACAAGTAATAAGACACGATTTCTTAAAAAAGGTACTTTTTAAAGATTTAACTGTATACAGTAACCACTGTAATTTTTTCTTTGCTATCTCATAGCGTGTTATAGTTGAGCACTGTAGCTCCTTCACTATTGCTTTTTCAGTGTCCAGAAATCATATTAATGTCTTTATCCCATCTGTATTATAATCTCATTTCCCCCAGCAACTTCCTAGAATATATGGTAAAAACCATGTGGAACAATTTGTTGTTATGCTGTGAGTAGAACAATATTCGTGTTAGCCTTTATATGGAAATGTTTATATGTGTTTGCATGGAACACTTGTGTGACTGTCGTATGATTTGATGAATTTTTTTTAACCCTAATGATTCTATGTGTCTACCTTAAACATGGTGCTGTATTCATTTGTAGACTATTAAGTATGTAAAAAACCACAAACGCTGCTTTGTGAATCTCTAATATATTGAGTAAACTTATTAGGACTTTAAAAAACAACATTTTGCCTCTATAAGTAAAATGATAGAGATCAGACTTTAAATTATCTAAACTACTTTTCTGTACAGCAGCAACAAAATTCTTGGTTTTCAGTGTGGTTTGTGAGACATATGCTGGGAGCCTCTGAGGAATGTTCACTTCCCAGTAACATGAAATGTCATTTGCTACCTCTGTGGGAATTGCCAGATAATGAATGTCAAACCTGTCACTGGCTCATTTGTACATTTTGGACCCTAAAGATGTATCATATGGGGGGGAATGGAAGTGTGAGAATGGCAGAAAAATGCGCTTGCAAGAAGGAAAATACGTACAGCTGTTAGTAGCACTTCTCTGTCACTAATCTGGTGTGATGTCTTGCATAAAAGAAGGATAGTTGTACCGCATCCTCTGCAACCTGAGATAGAAAGTGGTGTCGGTTGTCAGTCTGCAATCTTCATGCCTCTGTGCTTGGGTGACTTGACTGCTTTATGTAGCTCCTTGCCACTGCTGCCATTCTTGCTGCGTGCCCCCTGCAAACACAAAGCCTCCTTTTGCCTTGTCTGAGCTATCACCTACAGGTGTATCAAGAACTACCTTCTCATCTAGACAGCACAAGCAGTGAATTACCTGTATGCTTTACTTCAGATGAGCAGGAAGAGTATAGGTTACATTAAGAGCTGGAATATTTTTAAATAATAGAATTTTCTGTCCAATATTGCCCTGGTAGCTGGCAGGAATCTGAGGTAGGTGTTATCGAATTTATCCAGTAGCACCTATCAATCTTCCTACCAGCCTAACACAATTTCATGACCATTCTATATGCTGCTTTAACAAAACTTGAACATCATGATTCTCATTTTATGAACGCCTACTTTATTCTTCAGCCGCTGCAATCCATTCTATTAATATGGTCTCAGTTGATTTGTAACTGTATTGTTTTAGCTCGATAATGACAGATTAAACATTTAATTTAATCAGATTGCTCTCTTAGAAGGATGTGATTTTTTTCCAGCAAATAAGATTGTGGAGTTTATTTTCTGAATCCTAACCACTGCCCCAACTCCTTACCTAAAGCAGATGCTGCTAGCCAGCACATCAGCTTTCTTCCTGTCCCTTCAGAGGAGCAAAAACATCACTAAAAACGGAGATGAAGCAGTTAGATATCTGCAATGTACAAGATAGAAGAAGTGTTTTTGTAGCTTTAATAATGATCATTAATATAATTATTAATCACTATTATCTTTCCCTGAGCAAAATTAAGTGCAGGAATTATTTATTTGTTATGCTTTTGGCTGTTTTTTTAATCTTATTTCATCTATGAAGTGGGTGTGTTCCTGTGTGATTTGGTCTAGGTGATCCTGCTGTGGCAGGGTGATTGGACTAGATGATCTTTCAAGGTCTCTTCCATTCCTAATGTTCTGTGATTCTGTGAAACGGGTGACCATCACTGAGACCAGGAAGCTAAGGTAGGGATTTCACTTTACAGTATTTCCCTTAAGACATCATCGTGCCCTAGCTCATGTACAGGTTTTCAGCAAGGTACCAGTTACTGAAAGTGTGTATGTATGTTTTTCATTTCTCCATGAATATGTACGTTAGGGTATTCTGACCCATATTCGCATGACCATAACATTTGTATCCCCTAACGGCCACTTGTTCACATTCAGAAAAATCACAGACCTTTCTCTAGCTGCTTCTTGAACAGTAAACTGTCAAGAAAAGAAAATAAAATCACTTGATGGAAGCCGCTGGAGACAAAACAGTGGAAGCACTTCTAAGAACCTTTGAGCACAAGGCATTGTTTTATGATTAGATTTTAATGGCACCAGAGTAAAACATATCAAACTCTTTCAGGCACAGTGTTCTTTTCTCCAGCTCTAGAGAGAATGGAAAATGCAGTTGCTTTTTGAGTAAACTTTTATATATTAAGCCAGTCTCTCTCTGCTGGCTTGGTAGGCAAAGAGTGAGAGTTTTGAATGACTAGCAGAAAAGTAGTCAGCACGGATAATCTAGACTAAGGGCCAAAGGGAGAGACAAAATAGATTGCAGCAGCCTTTTGCAGTGTAGTTTTCTTAAGTGACAAAAGAGGAGTTTCTGGGGACAAAAGAGGAGTTTGCCCTGGTTGATGAGGACTGGGTTAGGGATCAACTGAGCAAACTGGATGTGCACAAATCCATGGGCCCTGATAGGACTAGATGGTCTTTCAATTTCTAATATTCTGTGATAGGAGGCACTTGCAAGTGCTAAGGGAGACAGCTGAAGTCATTGTTAGGCCACTCTCCATCTTTTCTAAGTCATGGAGATCAGGAGAGGTGCCTAGGGACTGAAGGAATGCTAATGTCACTCCAATCTTCACAAAGGCTATGAAGCAGGATTCAGGTAACTATAGACCAGTCAGCCTCCCCTTCATCCCAGGGAAGGTGATCGAACAATTTATCTTTGAAGCTGTCTGTAGGCACATCAAGGACATAAGGGTCATTAAGGACAGTCAGCATGACTTCACCAAGGGGAGGTGAAAAAAACAACTAATAGCCTTTTATGAGGGCGTAACTAGGTGGACACATGATGGCAAAGCAGTGGACGTGGTCTATGTTGACTTCAGGAAAGCCTTTGACACAGTCTCACATAGCATCCTTGGAGCCAAACTGAGGCAGTGTGGTCGAGTAGTGATGTGGACTGTGAACTGGCTGCCAAAAAGTAGTGGTCAATGGGACAGAGTCTAGTTGGAAGCCTGTATCTAGTGGAGTGCCCCAAGGGTTGGTACTGGGACCAGTACTATTCAATCTATTCATGAATGTCTTGGATGAGGGATTAGAGTGTCAGCAAGTTTGCTGGTGACACAAAGCTGGGAGGCATGGCTGACACCCCAGCAGACCGCGCTGCCATTCAGCGGGACCTGGACGGGCTGAATTGCTGGGCAGGGAGAAATTTAATGAACTGTAACAAGTGTAAGTGTAGAGTCTTGCATCTAGGCAAGACGGTATCAGTATAGGTACCAGTATAGGTTGGGGACTGACCTGTTGGAAAGCAGTGTAGGAGAAAGGGATGTGGGTGTCCTGATAGCCAGCAGGATGACCATGAGCCAGCAGCAATGTGCCCTTGCAGCCGAGAAAGCCAATGAAATCCTGGGGTGGTTAGCAGATGGAAAGAGGTTCTCCTCACCCTCTACTCTGCCCTGGTGAGACTGCATCTGGAATATTGTGTCCAGTTCTGGGCCCCTCTGTTCATGGAGGACACTGAACTGCTGGAGAGAGTCCAGTATAGCGCCACAAAGATGATGAAGGGAGTGGAACATCTCCCTGATGAGGAAAGGCTGAGGGAGCCATGTCTCTCTAGCCTAGAGAAAAGGAGGCTTAGAGGTGACCTCATTAATGTTTATAAATATGTGAAGGGTGGATGTCAGGAGGATGAAGCCAAGCTCTTCTCGGTGTCACCTAATGATAAGACAAGGGCAATGGGTGTAAGCTGGAACACAGAAGGTTCCACATAAACATGAGGAGAAACTTCTCATATTTGTATGAGATATGTTCCCATTTGATTTGGTCTAAGTGATCCTGCTCTGGCAGGGGGATTAGACTAGATCGGGGTCCTCAAACCAGTCCGCTGGTGTTTACTCCCCCACCACCGAGCAGCCGCAGTTGACTTCTTTCTGCCGACTGCGTGGCCAGGCTGAGGCGGGTGGCTCCCCGTCTCTCCCTCCTGCTCCCAGGCGGGACAAGCCAGGCAGCACAAACTACAGCCCAGCCGCTGACACTGTCTGAGGGACAGGGAACTGGCCACCTTTTTAAAAAGTTTGAGGACCCCTGGACTAGATGATCTTTCAAGGTCCTTTCCAATCCCTAATGTTCTGTGATCCTGTGACAGAAGTCCGCTTCCTGTTCTTTACAAACAGAACAACTTTGAAACAATACTAAGAGTATCAGTAGTGTTTCAGAACCTTCTTGGTGGATGGTAAAAGCACAAATTTCTGTTAATATTTTATCTATTGCATGTTCTAGCATGCCTATGACAGACATGCTTGCTACAAGTTTATGTCTCTGTAGAAGAGCTGTGACATTTATTACTTACGCCATTATTGGGGAGTGAATTTCAAAAACTGGCAGATGTTGAATCTGTTGAACTTTACATAGTGGAAAGGAGTTATTTATGCATGGGACTGGATCAGGCATGTTTCAGAGTTGTGCTGTGTTGAAATGCTTTTCTTTGTGATAGATACTGAAGTGTATGAGCAAGTGTGTATCTTTTAGAGCCCTTCCTTATATGCATTCTTTACACAAAAACAGGTTTTCAGAACCGGGCATTTTTCCATGATATATGTGGTCATATATTTTCACAGGAATTATTAGTGGCTAGGAAGATGACTTGCTGGGGAGAGAGGAGAACTGAGAAACCAGAACTGCAACACAGAATTGGGCCAAACTAAATCAAACAATAAAACAATGTTTAGTTTCTCTCTGGTAAACGATGCATTTCAGCTTAGTCCATGTTCAATGTAATGCGATCTAGAAAATGGGATGGTGTTTTTGGTTTTGTTTTATTCCAGCTATGGGTAAAAGTGACAGCTGAAATGAACACTACTCTTGGATAGAAATTATGATTTGCATTAACTAAGCTCCCTTGCTGAGTACATAGGGTATCACTGAGTTAGAGTCAAAGGTATTCTGTTGTTAAATTGTGATGCAGTCTTAATTTGTAGAGTTAACACCTATTATTCCCAAATTAAAATGGCAACATAGTTCTATGCAAGTATATGAATATAGAAGCGTTCTGGGGATGACGTCTGGCTTGGGAGAAGTGTCATTCCTGTTGCTTCAATGAAATGCTAATCAGGTAACGGAGACCTGATTAGCAAAACACCACTTACTACAGATAGTTATGGTTGTGTGGTTGCATGAAGATAAGAATGCATGTTTCCCACCTGGTTTCTGGAGGGCAGGGATGCCGTCGAGAGGGACCTGGACAGGCTGGAAAGGTGGACACAAGCCAGCCTCATGGGATTCAACAAGACCAAGTGTAAGGTCCTGCATCTGGGTTGAGGCAACCTTAAGCACAAATACAGGCTGGGCAGCAACTGGCTGGACAGTAGCCCTGAGGAGAGGGACTTGGGGGTGCTTGTGGACGAAAAGGCTCAACATGAGCTGGTAGTGTGCACTTGCGGCCCAGAAGGCAAACCTGATCCTGGGCTGCATCAGGAGAAGTGTGGCCAGCAGATCAAGGGAGGTGATTCTCCCCCTCTGCTCTGCTCTGGAGAAACCCCACCTAGAGTACTGTGTCCAGTTCTGGAGCCCTTATCACAAGAGGGGTGTGGAGATGCTGGAGCGTGTGCAGAGGAGGGCCACGAGGACGATCAGAGGGCTGGAGCACCTCTCCTATGAGGATAGACTGAGGGAATTGGGGCTGTTGAGTCTGGAGAAGAGGAGGCTTTGAGGTGACCTTATTGTGGCCTTTCAGTATCTGAAGGAGGCCTAGAAAAAGGCTGGGGAGGGACTATTTAGGATGGTGCGTAGTGACAGAACTAGGGGGAATGGAGCAAAGCTGGAAATGGGTAGATTTAGAGTGGATGTGAGGAGGAAGTTCTTCATCGTGAGAGTGGAGAGAGCCTGGAATGAGTTGATCAGGAAGGTGGTTGGGGCCCCATCCCTGGAGGTTTTTAAGGCCAGGCTGGATGGGGCTCTGGCCAGCCTGGTCTGGGGTGGGGTGTCCTTGCCCATGGCAGGGGAGTTGGAACTGGATGATCAGGTGGTCCCTTCCAACCCTGAGTGATTCTGATTCTATAATTTCTCAAGTGAAGTGATCCTGATGTGGCAGGGGGATTGGACTAGATGATCTTTTTAGGTCCTTTCCAATCCTTAATGATTCTGTGATTCTATGATTCTATTCTATGATCCTATCTTGTATTAAAGAGGAAGCAGGTAAAGGAACAAGAAAGAGCTGACATACAAAAATGCCTAGTAAAGGTCATTGTTTTTTGTAGATATGGTTTTAAAGGGGTTAAAGTACTCCAAAGGACAGTCAAACTCTAGGGAAACGTTCTGAAGAATATTTAGTCAGAGATTCTGTGTTCTGTTAAAAACATTTTCCCATGCTTTTCCTATGTTGATTAAGAAGTACTTTGAGATCACTAATTCTCTGCAAACTTAAGGGATGCAATCAAAGACATTTACAAATGTGTTCTGTTCTTTGATCAAACTGTAGTTCCTGGCATGTAACAGCCATTATATTGAAATTCTGCTGAATATACTGGCTCCAATGACTTATAATAGTTTAGTAGTTCAAAACTGGTTTTATGCTGAACAGCCCAATGTCATTTCCGCTGGAAAAGCAACCAAGCTGCTTGAGTAATCCTGGAACTAATAAAAGTATTGTACAGATTTTTGACCTATGTTCCTATGTTACAGCAGCCTAGACCTCTCTCCTCCTGTTCCTTATAAATAAACATCCTCCCACCCCAAGTAATATCTTCACTTCCTCTGTAACACCTGCTAAGCCTCCCTATTCACAGTATGCTTGGCTCTCTCCCATGTCCCCTAATCCCAGCTGCTGTGGAAGGAGCAGCTTGTATAATAGCTGATTTTAGCATAATACTTGTGCTGATTGGGAGACTGAGCAAATCTGATAGTTGCTGAGCTTGTATGGCAGCCTTTCCTATGGGCGTCTTAATTTGGATTGCTGCTTCCTCTGCCCAGACGCCAGTATTCTCAGATCTTTTAGGAATTTGGCTTCTAGGTGTCAAGCAACTTCTTGAAATACAGTGGGTGGAGGTGGTAGGAGTAGTGTATAAGAGTCAGAGAACAGTTTGGTCGCGTACATTTAATCTCCTTATCAAAACAAAACTTGAAAGGACAAGGGATCAGCTTATATGTGCATGTCCTGGTACACAAATGGACTCCAGACTGATTGTTGTCATTGTCATCCTAGAGCCTCCTCAGTATTCCTGAACTTACTCTAAAGCAACTCCCTTACATCCAGAGCATCTGGAGCTACCTACAACACATCTCTCTACACTCCCACAAGTGACTCCTAGCAATGCTCCATATTCACAGACAGACGTCTTTCGTAGTGTACACTCTCCCTCCAAAGCCCTGTCTTGCCTTTGGTCCTAGTTCCTAGCCCACATTTGGTTCAACCCAGAGCTTCCCAGTCCTATTCTCCCATGGGATACTCCTGAGCTCAGGGGACCTACCTGTTGGATCAGATGGGACATACCCATCTGCCTCTCTCTCCATACAGGTCTCCTTGCTGCAGTTTGCACTGATATATCTGCGCTGGAGCATTCTGGATTTGTTGCAAACACTGCACTGACAGCTAAGCACGTCCTTCCCTTGGGCTCCTTGCCTGCTGTCACAAAGGTCAATATCTTGAGTGGTTCTTGCAGGACAGAGAACTTTCACAGAACAGAAGTGAGCACTTGAACTTACAGGGTTAATGTTGTGGTCAAGAAAGAAGAGTGGTTACAATGGGTTGACAAGTTTTACATAGCAAGGGGAAGGACAAGAGGGCATATGATCTCTCCCTATAAATACACCAACGAGGTAAACAGCAGGAGAAATGAAGAGCGATGTAGTCTGAATGGTATTTCTGGCATAAGAATACACTGACCATGAATAAATGAAGGTTTTAGCTTATGATTTTAACCATCCAAGAGGGAAGCTTTAAAACAGTGTTGCAAGAGCAGGGGAAACAAAATCTAGGTTTCGATGGAATTTGTCACCTCACCAGTGAGACTGGGACAGGTTCTTTCTCGATAGCAGAAAGAGCTCATTCTCGCAGAGTAACCAGATTTTCATCTGTAGTGCACTGCTGTAGTGCACTGCTGTCCTGCACAGTTCCATGCCTGCCAGAGCCAGGTGGTGTATTCTAGATGGTTCTTGATAAGTATCTTGAACACTAATCAGATCACTTTACTTCATGCTTTATCCATTAATGTAACCTGCTATCATCTTTGCCTTCTTTTTTTCAGCAGCTGTGAAATGATTTGATGGCTTTAATTATTTTTCATAATAACCCCCAAATTCCTCTCTTGATTAGCTTGCTAGATGAGATTTCCATTTAGTACATATTCTCTAACTTGGTGTTTGGTTTCCCTGCTAATTATCTCACATTTTTTTTCTGTGTTAAGCTGCATTTGCCATCTGCTCATCCAGTCACAAAAAAAATAATGGAAAACCTTTTGAATCCAATTGCAGTCTCTTAATTACTGGCTCTGTCTCCAGTTGTGCTATTACCCACAGATTGGAAGATCTTGGGCCAAAGAATTGATAAAAAGCAGTGAGATTCCCTTGATTTTTGGCTGAGCCATGGTGACACACACTGAGATCCTGATCTCTCACTTCCTACTGTTGCATATTTTAAGTATATAATCTTTCAAAAAAATAAATGTTTGAGTCGTGCTGCTCTCAGTTTTCATATACAGTATTGATGCTGTGTTTTCCACACTTAGACCAAGCTCCTACTGTGAATAAGTATTTCATTTAGCTACAGTCTGTCTAGGGATTTCCTATGTAGTTAGTAGTGCTTCCAAAGAGCTTCACTTCGTCAGGAAGTGTGAACTGAGCATTCAGTTGTGGCTACACATATGCGAACTTATGTGGATGTTTCACAATGCCAGTGCTTGCAGTGTTTAAAAAAGACCCAAACTTCAAGTGCTCATACACAATTTTTTCCTTCTTTCTCTGTATGCATTGACTTTTTTCCAGCTTCTCAGTGTTTGCTTATGCCATTCTAGTGTAATTATTTTCAGTATTGTACTTTGATTCTCTATTACCTCCTGGTACCTGTTGCATTACTTGATAAGAAACATCTTCTCTTTGTGTGTCAACCTCTTCAGTGCTAGATGGTTGTTACCAAACTCCTCCTCACAAACTCCACTCTTCTTGTCCACATATTTCCAGATCTTTTTGGCTAGAAAATCTCTTGAATGGTTGATTCTTATTTCCAAATCAGCTGAACCAGATTTTTGGAGCCAGTGCAGTAAGGAGACCTGCTGTGCAAACTATACAGAACCATTTATCCTCACTGTGGAAAAAATGTTTCATGTCAGCATAAGTCTTGTAAGTGGTTAGTTTGGGCAGTGTGACCGAAACGTCATGGCAAGGACATGAACCCATAATGTAGGTTATGGCAACATCTGATCTTGTACATCACTATAATAATACTCTTTTAAAAGGCCTTTTAAAATGTGGCGTTTGTGCTTCTAGTTAGCTGGACAAGGAAGCTGAACTGTTTAAAAAACTCTAGGACTTTTGCAGGGCTACCAATTTTTTGCACTCGTAATTATTGCTTCAACAGCTAGGTTCTGTTGACCTCAGTTTTTCTGCTTCACACAGAGAAATGTCAGTTGAATGGTAATTCTAAGTATCACATCTGTTGCCTGCAACATGAGGAAATGCTAATTTGGGGATTTACCTGAAGCTTTGTTTGCTTCTCCTCTCTCAAATATTATTTAACTTTTCCTCATGACTACTTGCCTTTTGCAATTTTCGTAATTTATTGGTGCTGCAATATATTGCATTAGATAATTAAAACACGCACACCATGAACTCTTCTAATTGACAGAAAATGAGGTAAAGAGGAAGGAATAGATGCTCTTAAATTTTCTTTATTTTTGTTGTATGGGCATTTAAGGATTTCTTAATCTGGGCTAATTTTGAAGCAGTCTCATTTCAGAAAAGGTACAAAAGAGTACTTTGTTCTGCTGAAGGCAGTGTTGGTAAAAGATGTTTGCTTTTGTAGGTATCTGCCTCCCATGTTATTTTTTGAAACATGTAATTTCATATCCAGAATTTTATTTTGTTGTTATGAAAAGTCATTTCATCGCTTATTTATTTTAATGCTATAGGACCAGATGAAACTAAAATTACAACCCTATAAAAAAAACTGATGTGACTTCAGAAAATGGAAAGGTAGAAAATACGTGTAGAAATGTTTAATGAATATTCTCAAAGTATTCACATTCTTCAGGTAGTTTAAATGTTGAATAAATTTTGTTGGATTGTCAGTGACACCATATGACTAGGCTAGACAACTTTTAAGAAAAAACTACATAAGCCAAAGCATTTCTAAGTTTAAAAGAGAGATTCCTGTTATTGCTAGTACCTGATACGATTTGTTCATGAAGATCCATATGGCAATTAAAGAGTCTGAAATACTAATGAAAAAGTTTATACACTGTGAAAATTGTTTTAAAACTCCATCTTAGGCAGTGTTTTTCAGCAACATCTGAGGTGCTGTAGTTTTGGAAGGCAAACAATTGTTGTCTAATTACATGATCTCATAAATGAAATAGAAAACGTACATAAGTAGTGTGCAAAATAGCTCTGCTAAATCATGGGGTTTTTTTTCATAAAATCTCAGAGCTAATTTTACACCTGTATATGTCTGCTTTTTGTTTAGTAATTCAGTAGTGATTCCCTGATTAAGAGGATTCAGCATTATAAACTAGTTATTTATGGCAAGAATTTATCATTTTACTGTTGAAAGCTGGATTGTGATTTTTTTTTTTTTTTCATTACTTGGCTTTTTCAACATTATCAGCATGATGTCTGTTTGACAATAATCTCATTAATTGCAATTTTCTGGGAATTTACCCCTTAGTTACATTTTGTAAATAATTTGATGGAGGCAAATTGTGGAAATTACCTATTCTGTTTATAAACTCTACATTCATGATTATTCCTGCAGAAAACCCAACTTAGGTGGCTGTTTAGGTGTCATTCAGTGGAGTCTAGTGCAGTCATCTAACACATTAACAAACTTGTGGACAAAAAGCTCAACATGAGCCAGCAGTGTGCACTTGTGGCCCAGAAGGCAAACCCGATCCTGGGCTGCATCAGGAGAAGTGTGGGGAGCAGGTCGAGGGAGGTGATTCTTCCCCTCTACTCTGCTCTGGTGAGACCCCACCTGAAATACTGCGTCCAGTTCTGGAGCCCTTATTACAAGAGGGATGTGGACGTGCTGGAGCACCACTCCTATGAGGCCAGACTGAGAGAGCTGGGGCTGTTCAGTCTGGAGAAAGGAGGTTCTAAGGTAACCTTATTGTGGCCTACCAGTATCTGAAGGAGGCCTACAAAAAGGCTGAGGAGGGCCCATTTAGTATGTCAGGCAGCAACAGGACTAGGGGGAATGGAGCAAAGCTGGAGATGGGTGGATTTAGACTGGATGTGAGGAGGAAGTTCTTCACCATGAGAGTAGTGAGAGCCTGGAACGGGTTGCCCGGGAAGGTGGTGCAGGCCCCATCCTTGGAATTTTAAGGCCGGGCTGGATGAGGCTCTAGCCAGCCTGCTGTAGGGTGGGGAGAGGAGGGAGGAACTCCATGGCAGGGGAGTTGGAACTGGATGATCCTGTGGTCCCTTCTAACCCAGACTGACTGTATGACTTGGTCTAGGTGATCCTGCTGTGGCAGGCGGATTGGACTAGATGATCTTTCGAGGTTCCTTCCAAACCCTAATGATTCTATGATTCTATAACTTCTTGTGGTTGCAGCAAATTTTATCCCATTTAAATATTCAAGCAGAAAAACAGAGGGTGGCAGTTTCTTGGCATAGACAAAGAAAATGCTCTGTGATTTTTCATTATTTAATGTAAATTTGCTTCCAGTCTCTTGTTAGGAAGCAGAGAAAATGCATTAGTAGTCTAAGACTGGAAGAGGCAGTTATAGTAGAAATTTTAATTAATGTATTTGTAAGGGGAAAATAAAAGATAGTTCTGAAAAAAACAAACTGATTTTACTTTAAATTTAGTCAACTAATCTGAGAATTTGCAGATGCTTAATACGGAATTGTGTATTTTCTGGACTTCTATTTTTTTACTATCTTGAAACTTTAGACACAACAACACTTGTCATTTCCAGAAGGCAGTGTTAACAGTACCCTTAGACTGGGCTGGCCAAAGAAAGTTTACTCCAGTGCTGATAATGCCAATAATTTGTACTTACTTAGCTGAGTATATAATGCATTAATTTAATCTTGAGGGTTTTATGAGAGTTTTCATAATATAATAACGTCTAAAAATACTTGCAAGACTTACGCTGTTATTCTAACTTTAGTGATGTTTCATGATCAAACGAAAACATCCCATTTGAGTTTTGAGTGCATTTCATGTTTCCTGAAGTTCTAAGCAGAACATAAATAGATCTGTGATACTTAGCAGGTACAGCTGTGGCATAGTTTGTGTTACTTTTCATTTCAACCTTAGGGGCCCTTCCAGTGGTTGTGCTCTGCACACAGACTCCCAGTACTGCAGATCTGGACTTCCATGTAGCTAACCATTAAAGAAATCACCAGACCATTTCAAAAGCATAAAGGAAGTGAAGGTCAAATCAGTGACAGAGAATGCTCCCTTGCTGTAGTAATCTAAAAGATGAGCTTGGCTGAATGACACACATTGCTGTGTGCATGGTGTGCTGGAGAAAGAAAAGGGATTTGTAAAATTGAAAAGAACTAGTAAGCTTAAATTTGCTGTTTTAACTTTGCTTGTGGCCATTTAGGGATGAATTTGTAGGTGTTCCTGTAGAAAGGTCAGACTAGTTTTGTAGTCACTGAATTCCGTATCTCAGCTTTAGCTTCACAAAATATTTTTGGACTCTCAACTCTATTTCTTTATTTCGATGTTACACCTTTTGGTTAAAGGATGTATCTACAGTTCTGATTAATGCTCGTTTTGTTGCAAAAGGACTTTTGGATTGGTTTTGCTAAAGAATGCTGATAAAGAATGTTCGATATGAAAAACTTCACGCCTGGAAGTTTCTGGATGTGCCTGATTTGGCATCTAGCTTCAGCAGGCGCGCTTTGTGCAGGAGTGGACGCTTACTTCACCAGAACAAGGCAGAAGCTTGGAGCTGAAGTTAGTGGCTGCAAAGGGGCAAACTTTTTTCGTTTAACTCATTGTATTATTGTATTATTCCTGGCAAATCTTTCTTTCTACTCTAAAAGGTAAAATTAAGCACTCTTATTATTATTCTGAGCTTAGGTCTGAGTCCTGCAATGAGCTCTGCGCACCTTTGTAATGGTTATGACCATGGTCATATTTATGAATCCACTGAGATTTNTCTCCTTCTCTGGAGATGTTTAAGATCCATCTGGATGTGTTCCTGTGTGACTTGGTTTAGGTGACCCTGCTGTTGCAGGCGGATTGGACTAGATGATCTTTCGAGGTCCCTTCCAATCTGTAATGATTCTATGAGTTGGAATTGTTCCAAATCGACAAAGCAGACTTTTATTTTTCTAAGAATGCTCACAGTGAGCAGGGAAGCATATTGTTTCAGTTAAGTTTTAAACTTTTCCGGATTAGGGTTATTAACACTTGTTTGACGATGAACTCTATGTTGCATAAAAATGTGTTTGGTTGGTTTAATTTTTCATGCTACATTTTTATTAGCTTTGTATTTGCTTTCTTCAATCTGAAGACAGCATTTGTGATGGAGAGTGGGGTCTATATGAATCTCCTCTCTTGATATTTGCAGATATATTTAGAAATGTCATTATATCTCAACTTTATTTATAGATGTCAAGATCAAAATCCTTTCAGATCATAGCCCAGTAGTCTCATAAACAAGCCTTGTTCCCTCCAGCCTGTACTTAAAAAGGCTAGTAGAAAACACTACAGGTGAGACCTTGAGCTGTGGTCTCTAACTGTTATGAGACATTGTCTAGCACGTCAGAGTTTGCTGCTGTGTCCGCCTTAAGTAATCACTTAGCATGTGAGGTCAATACATTTGGCCCTGGATCAGTTTAAAGCTTAATCTGTATGTCACAGTCCTTCTGTGTTTGAGTGCCCTTTTATTAGTATCTCAGAAGTGTATCTGCAGTAATAAAGGCTGGCTGTGTGCTGGGCTGCATCAGTAGTCCGAATAGGTTAAAAGGAGTGATTATTCCCTTCTTTTTGGCACTTCAGATGCTCAAATTGGACTAATGCCCAGTTCTAGCCCCTGCCCCACCCCACTATAAGAAAGAAATGTTGGAGCATGTCCAGGGATGGCCACTAATATGGGTAGGATGCTGGTGCATATGATGCTATGAGCAGACACATAAGAGACTTGAATTGGTTCAGCCTAAAAAAGAGGAAGCCAAGAGAACAGAGATAATTGCTGTCCTCAGCTGCTTAATAGGTCATTACAGCCAGATGGAGCTAGGCTCTTAATGGACATGCATAGTGAAAGGACGAGAGGGAATAGATAGATGTTGCAGCAAGGAAAATTTCAATTAGACACAAGTAAAAAATTCTTCATGGTGAGGATGGTCAAACACTGGAACAGTTGCCCAGAGCAACATGATTCTCCTTCCTGGTGGATTTTCAAAAGTTTCATTTCAAAAAAAATGCCTTGAGAAACCTAACGTTACTTTGAGTAGGCAGCACTCTGAATTGAAGGATAAACTCTAGTGGAGTCCCCCAGAGGTCAGGACTAGGACTAGTACTATTCTATCTAGTCATTAATGACTTGGGTGAGGGATTAGAGTTCACTGTCATAAAGTTTGCTGATGACATAAAGCTGGGAGGGGTGGCCGACACCTCAGCAGGCTGTGCTGACATTCAGTGGGAGAGCTGAAGAGCTGGGCAGGGAGAAATGTAGTGAAATATAACAAGTGTAGAGTCTGACATCTGGGCAGGAACAACCCTAGGTACCAGTATAGGTTGGGGACTGACCTGTTGGAGAGCAGTGTAAGAGAAAGGGACATAGGGGCTCTGGTAACCAGCAGGATGACCATGAGCCAGCAGCAGTGTGCCCTTGTGGCCAAGAAGGCACCTTGTGACATCCTGGGGTGGATCAGAATGGGGGTGGTTAGCAGATGAAGAGAGGTTCTCCTCCCGCTCTGTTCTGCCTGGTGTCCAGTTCTGGGTCCTTCTGTTCACAGAGAACACAGAACTGCTGGAGAGAGTCCAGCACAGAGCCACAAAGATGATGGAGTGGAATGTCTCCCTGATGAGGAAAAGCTGAGGGAGCTGGGTCTCTTTAGCTTTGAGAAAAGGAGACTGAGGGTGACCTCATTAATGTTTATAAATATNTAATGTTTATAAATATGTGAAGGGTTGATGTCAGGAGGATGGAGCCAGGCTCTTCTCAGTGTCATCTAATGATGGGACAAGGGGTAATGGGTGTAAGATGGAACACAGGAGGTTCTATGTGTATATGAGAAGGATTTTTTCACGGTAAAGGTGACGA